>JASEKS010000113.1:0-145035 GCA_030770415.1 Pleoardoris graminearum | reverse complement strand
CGTCCCCCCCCCCCCCCCCCCCCCCCACCCCCCCCCCCCCCCCCCCCCCCCCCCCCCCCCCCCCCCCCCCCCCCCCCCCCCCCCCCCCCCCCCCCCCCCCCCCCCAAGAAGACACACCAGACTTTTAGAAACTGCTCCGCGGACATGTTGTAGTGCTTTTGAATCCTCTTCTTCAGACGGTCCGAATCCCCAGTGTCTTCCTCGGTTTGTTTCCGGCCTGAAATGGTGGCATGGTATTCGCCATTGTCGTGTAAATCCGCCATCCTGGAAATCGAACTGATTTTGTATGTTAGATGGCGGGGCAGTGAGCGGTTTGATCAACCTTACAACTGTACTTATCGTTATCCCTACCAGGTCACGTTTGTCTTATAACGACAGACGGTAGATACGTATCATGACCGTTCTCTCTTTCAAGCGTGAGGGAGCAAGCGTATGTAGGTGCATGGATGTACTTGTACATTACTGTTTTACTTAAGCTACGGCTAGTTAATGGTGCTATCTGCATACATACTTAGTCAGTGCTAGTCATCTGATCACCCATGCTCTGATCGTGGTTTGGCATTTGTCCTCCATTCTTAAATACCCAAGGCACTGGTTGGGGAGAGCTTGCATGTATGTGAAGATCAATACGTAAAGGAGCTGCTCTCTTATTCGAAGTGGTACAGGGTGAGGGGTCACGCAAAGCGTATGATGTACCAGTTGACTGTACCCAGTCACGTGCCAGTAACGATTCGGCCCATTCGGGCTAGCTTCTAGGGCGCGCACCTATAAAGGCCCAGCAGCAAACCCTCCCTACGAAGCACCCATCCATATACCCATCACTTGAGCAACTCGCTCGAAACTTCATTCATCTACGAAAAACAACATGGCAAACAAGGAGAAACATGGCAAAGAGGGGGCGGTGGTGCTGCGCAAATTGGGAATCAAGTAAGCACGCGCAATCGCCTCAACATGACACATTACAATGTCTAACCAACGGCCGTTGTGTCTAGCGAGACGTATCAACTAGCTATGTATCTACTAGACCAGTATCGTAGCACTGTTCTCTCATGTCGTTATGCAGTTCCGCCACGTCTTGCCGCAGAGTCGCGGACTCAAATCGAGAAGGTCATCAAGGCTGCCGTTGTGGATACCATTATGAGGCATCCCATGATGCAAGTCGGCCTGGTTGACGGCAACTCCAGAACTCCGTCCTGGATCCAGCTGCCGAGTCTCGACTTGGGGCAACTTATCAAATGGGTTTACCTGGACGGAGGAAAAGACCAGAAAGATTTTGAGCAAACGGTCCAGGAAACCTTTCGCAGTCAGCTCGATGAGCGGTTCCCAGACCTAGCGACCTGGGCCAAGCAGCCTGGCTGGAAAATTACTATTATTCGCCAAGGAGATGCTCCTTTCTTAGAGGTCCTACTTGCGTTCAACCACCCGCAATTTGACGGAGTAGGCGCCAAGATCTGGCACGAAGACTTTTTTAATGCGCTTAATACCGCCAACGCTGACGAAAACGGTATATACGAGCGGACGGGCTTGGATGGCGATAGCCTAACACTACCTGAAGCGCCCCCTATGCTCCCAGCCCCACTCGAGACCTTGAGGAGTCTTCCCTTGGATCCCAAGTTCTTCGCCAAGTCACTGTGGGAGGAATTCCGGCCTCAATTCTTCAATCGTTTCAGTCGCGATGTGACCCAAGCGGCTTGGTGCCCTATTCATAGTACGCCGTACAAGACCCAGTTCCGGGGTTTCTTCATCGATAACGAAGCTTTATCTGCGATTCTAGGCAAGTTATATCTACAATACTGAAAGTTTAGACTGAGAATAGTAATTCCCCGAGTATTTCTTGTTCCTGACTGACATGGATTGACTAAAGCAATCTGCCGAAAGAACAAAACTACAATCACCGGCCTACTACAGGGCTTATCGCTCATCGCCTTCTCGCTACGCCTTGACAGCAAATCCGCCCCAGGCTTTCAAAGCTCCACAATAGTAGACCACCGGCGGAATTTGCCAGACGCCCCACCAAACGCTCCATGGGGTGCCTCCGCCAAGGTCGTCGGCAATTTCGTAACGCAATTACTCCATCGATTCGAGACCGAGGCAGTAGCGCGAATCCGCTCGAAACTCCCACCCACATGTGACAGCAACGAAGGAATCGATATAACCGCCGAACTCCAAGACGAGCTCTGGGCAGTGTCAGCACAGATCCGACTGGAGATAGCGGCGAAAGTGGAGGATGGGCTGCGCAACGATATCGTAGGGCTGTTCCAATACGTTACAGACTGGAAGAAAACGATGAGCAATATGGCGAAGCGGACGCGCCAATTCTCGTGGCTGGTGACTAATGTTGGCGTCCTTAATGGGGCTGTATCGTCCGACGATGATCTGAGATGGAATATGGACCGCGCGCAGTTTGCTCTCAGTGCTGAGATTCCTGCTGCTGCTATTGAGATTTCGCCGATTAGTGTTGCTGGGAAAGGGATGTGCGTTAGCGCGGACTGGGCGGATAACGCCGTCGATGTGGCTTTTGGAGAGCGGATAATGGCTGATTTGGAGAGGTGGATGGGTCAGCTTGCACGCCTGCATCAGCAATCATCATGATAATGCATGCATGCATTATTATAGGTATTCGTTGCGAGTTTACCCCACCTTTCCCGTAAAGGATATCCTTGTAGATATTGTCTGTGCACATGAAAATTAGCTTATTGCTAAGCCGCGTGGGGCCATTCAAAACACTATAGGCGATGAAACCTGCCTACACGTTTAACCTTTTACGGGAGGCTTCTGTCCACACCTCCTCTATCTAGATCCTGGACCCTACATAGTTACCTCTGTATCATATGCGCTCCATCATCGCATGAGAGACTCGAAAAATCAGTAACAAGGGCCCTCACCCCGATTTTCCTGCGAGATGCCCTATTCAGAATCTCACCTGCATATATTAAATTCTCGTATTCCTTCGGTCTCCGAACCAGGCTCTAAACGTTATGCACTGCAACATGTAGGGTCAGCCCTGTACAAGTTGCGCGTTCTTTCTTCTGTGATTGGTGACAAAGGTGGTGGGCGCTTGAGTGTGGGGAGGAATTAATTTATCTATTTAGGCAAATGGTGTATTATGCGACGTGCAGTATCACGATTACTATATCGATATTTCTTCGGTGTCCGAAGAGAATGGCACGGCCCATGTATGTGCAGATGCATGCAGGTAGATGTGTGCATTTCAAGGGTTCTTGCTATTAGCGCGTGGGCAAAGTATATAGCAACTATACATATACTACTATAATTTAAGAGGGCGTTTAAACTAAAGTGCGACTTTTTTTTTATACAAGATTATACTCTTTATTTCTATTATATATAAATAATTAAAATTTAATAATAGTTTTAAGTTTTAATTATAATAAAAAAATGGAAACTAATAGTAGTAATATCTTTATCTAAGATACTAGAAGATAAAGTAGATAATACGAATGTAGACTAAATGGCCCTAGCTTTCTCCCTATTCTAGATGTCTACACATCACCAAATGCACACATGCAGGTAGCGGAGGGTACTTTCACGTGACTCTCCAACACGTGACGCGAACCGCCCCCCACCATGTTGCGACCCCTCAAGCTTCTAATCGGGATGGTCGCCATAAAGATGTACGCTCGGTCTTGTCTATGCTTATCTTTTCTCCCCACCTGGAGATCCCAAACACTCACCACCTAGGAGCTATCTCCATAAACATCTGCGTGTCCAGCCATGAACGCTGCTTTCCGACGGCTCGTGGGGCGCTTCGTGCCAGCGTCATTGCCCCCATCCGGGACTTTTGACGGGCAGACGGTCCTCATCGCTGGTGCCTCCTCTGGCATTGGTCTCGCTGCTGCCGTGCACTTTGCGACTCTCGGCGCCAGCGTTATTGTTACTTCCCGCGTAGCCTCTCGCGGCGATGCTGCGAAACGGCACGTAGAACAAGCTGCAGGACCCTCTTATAAAGGCCAAGTTTCGTGTCTTGAGCTGGATTTGGAAAGCTATGAATCGTGCACCAGCTTCATGGCTAACCTCAAAACTATTCTTCCCGATCCTGCCGCCCTGGATGTCGCGATTTTGAACGGTGGCATGGTGAATTCGAACTGGGAACAAAGTGAGGCAGGATGGTAGGTTAAATACATATATTTCAAAAGCATGCGCCGGCATTCATTCCATTCCATTCCATTCGATCCACATATCTAACGCGCACACGTCAATCCAGGGAAAGAACAGTCCAAATCAACACCATCGGCACCACTCTCCTCGGCCTGCTTCTGCTAAGCTGGATGCGCGAAGCCGCCAGTCTCAGAAAATCTCCAGCCCACATGATCTTCGTTTCCTCGCGCGACCATCTCTACAACGACATCGCTCCCTTATGCAAGTGGTCTCAGGAGAAAGACCATATTTTGCGACAGGTATCCAGCAAGGATAACTGGGATGGCGCGTTTTTCGAAACCCAGCCAAACTACAACATTAGCAAACTTCTGCTTATGTACACGATTGAGGGCATCAGTGATTTGGCTAGAGCGCCGGATGGAGAGTAAGATATTAGCCCTTTGAACCCACTTTCATCGCACCATCTCTTCCTCACAGCCGACACAAATGCTCGGTTCGCTAACACTTCGCTAGACCGCTCATCGTCGTCAACAGTGTATGCCCGGGCATGGTCAAAACCAACATCGGCGATCGCATAGCCACAAGATCCTGGATCCACGCCATCGGCGTCTGGCTAACTCTCTTCATCACCGCCAAAACAGCGGATTCGGGCTCGAGAATCTGCGTCCAGGCTGCTCTAAAACCGAAAGAAACCCACGTGAGTATACTTACCCTTACCGCGACCTTCCTTGAGTAATCGCACGTAACACAAGAACATTCTGACCATGCCTGTGTGTTGGTTAGGGCGAGTTCTTCAATTACTGGATGACGCCGGATATGTATCGCAGGTATGTCCTTCCCTCCCCCTCCCCCTCCCAAATCCGAATTCCCACTCTTCTCAAGACACTACTGACAACAGCGTGCTTATAGGGAAGCGGAGCCCGTAATTGGTTGCGAGAAGGCACGAGCATTGCAGCAACAGGTGTGGAAGGAGGTCATTGATGAGCTGAAAGCCAACGTTCCGGGACTACAGGAGAGCTTGGAGAGGATGAAGGCCTCGTCGATATGAATCACTACCTATCTAAATCTTTTTTAATTGAATTTTCCGTTTCTTGAGCTGTGGAGCGCTCTATGTTATTCCGTTTTTATTTCGTGCAACTTAGGGTGATTGTATTAGTGTGGTTTACGTGGTGTGGAAGCAATTTTAATATCGCGACCCATGGTTCATATATAGTTGAGCCTTTGCGTCTTTTGGAATAGCTGTGATGTACACTTGCTGCTAGTAGGTAGTAATAATAATGCGAGTGCACCATTTCTCTTCCGCAAGCGTAAATGTGGATCTTGTCTTATTAGTTTAAAGGATATAGCTCCAATCGTGCCGCTTGGGGTTTGAGTTCCAGCTCTTTCGCCTCTTGTTGCAGTGCCTCCGTCGAAAGTTCTTCTCATGATGAACACTGCCCGAACCCCATCCTCGCATTTCAGACACCGCTCGAGCGCCGCCTTGAGACCCGCCTTCTCACGCATCAGATTGCTGGAGCGTGAATCCGCTCAGGGCTGGAATATAGAGCGGCTGAAGGTATCTATTGTGCGTCAGTCCCGTGGGCTTATTGTCTGCGTTATCTACAAAAGTTATGCAGTGAGAATAAAGGACGACATACCGGTAGCCGTATTTTTCACTCTCGCCTTCACTGTCAGCTTCAACCGCCGTAGAGGACGGGCCAATATCTTCATCATCCCCGAGGCTCATAAGCGCACTATTGATGGAAAGTTCGTATATACGGGTGGTAAGTGCAAAGGCTAGCCGACATACTCCGTAAAAGTGATCGAAACCGTAGATCTGGACTAAGACCGATGCTGTTACGGCAAGACGAGCTCTTACTCCACTTACGAAAATTGTCCATCGCAACGCGGCTGCCGAAATCTCGAGGTAGTGGAAATCTACATTCGAAGAGGGTACGAGCATCACCACGACCAGCTGCATGAGGTACGGCGACTGCATCCTGGCGAAGCCGCTCCTCCCGTTCCGCCCTGCCATCTTCCCTTGTTTTAGCCTCGAGGAGGCTGGTGGCTGGAGAATTCCACGGGAACTCATTGCGGTTGCTATCTGGCTCCATCCCGACGTGTACAGCTTGCGATCGAGAGGTAGAGAGGAGTTCAAGTGGCAAGGTAAAGTTGCAGCAACCTCAAGCAAAACAACGGCGTTTCATTGTTCCGGTGCCGGGCAGTAGAAGAGGAAGGAACGGCGGGTGACGACAGGAACAAACGGAGGGCGTGCAATTTGTAACGTAGGTGAATGCGAGAATGAGAGCGAGACTTATAGCTTAAATGGATGAGGGGGATGGCAAAGGCAGGCTACTGCATACGGCAGTGAAGATGTTGATTGAGAAGGAAACGAGATGAAGGAAGATAGACGTATCAGGAAGGAACGCTACCAGCTCGAAAAGTGGTGAAGGTAGATGCTTGACGACAATTAGTTAGGGCGGCCTCGAAGACCTTCGAATTCGTCATGAGATACAAGATTTTGTACTGTCGATCGGGGAATTGCCCATCCTAGGGTGAATGCTGGGCGTGGTCAGCTGCTTGTTCTGATCCCTGGTGTAAAGAGCCGTATACTGTCATCTCGACGTCGGTTGGGAAATTTTGAATTATTCATATGCAGCCACGGACCAGGGGCTTGACTTGCATTGGCCGCTTAATCACCCATTTAGGATAATACCAAGTCCTTAGACATTCCCTCTTCCAATGCTGATATAGGTGCCAATCTCACGATGAATTTCATAGCTACCAAGTCACGGAGAAGTGCTCGAAGAGAGGATGGCTTCACGATCCTCCAGGCAGCTGCGAAGCGGAGGCGTTTTGTTGTGGGTTGCGGTATAACGTATCGACAATTGCAGCAATCGTTGTCTGACCCCAGCACAAATTTTACCAACACAGAGTCTTCCAAAATGGGGATAGAGGCGCGTCCCCATATTCTATATACTCGGCCTCTGTACAGTATCCCCTGGGGCAAAACAATGCCATTTCCGGTATGCGGTTCTGCCCGCGACAGCAACTCTTGCGTCTCGTTCCTAGGGCTGTCGTCTCACGTCACGGTCTTGCCCTACTCTTTCATTCATCCTCGTCTTCTCGCCAATAGATCATCAACCCCTCTAGCGCATTGCCATGTTCTTCAAAATCCGGAACCCTCCTCCTTTCCCTGCCCTCCGCAAACTTCTTGCCCAGCTTATTGCATTCGTCAAGAACTTCCCTCTTCTCTGCTGTATTCGCATAGGCCCCGTAGCCACTCAGAATTTCATTTCCAATGTATAGCTCCGGATCCTTACCTTTCAAGAACACAGGCAGAAGTATGTACCAGTCAACGAAGGGCGCGAAGGCAAATGAGTTGGTTGTGATGTGTGATTCGATCGAGGAGGGAGTGACGGCGATATCGAGGCGTGAGAGCAAGGACGTATCGAGGGGCGTAAACGCCGGTTCTTGCGCGTATAAAGCGAGGGGTGAATCGGCTTGCTGCACTGTACATACATCAGACGAAGCCTGGGGATTCAAGACGGCAGGACCTACATTGTTTGACCACGGCCCGGAAGAGGACGAGCTGCCACAGCGACCGATACCGATGGTCCCAGTCTAGACTAAAGCTCCCGATGCCCACGCAAACCGCCTCTTTGACTTCCCAGGCCCGCAGGCTGAGCATCCGACCAAGGTTCTTCGCACATGCACTTCTCTCCCACTTTCGCTCCATTGCCTCCAATTCATCCAGTAACCTCTCTACAGTCAATCCACCGACCGTCCTGGTTGCCCGCGCGCTCTGCACTCGTTCCGCATCACCGCCTGGGTGCGTTTTGCCGCCGGCAACAACAGTCCAGCCATCGTCGCCTTGGACTTGTTTTCCCTTTCCGCGCTTCCAAGCTCCCATTTTTCGCTGGTCGTCCTTCGCCCCCTTCCTATATGGGCACGCTATGAACATGGCATGGTTCTCAAGCTTCGGGCAGAGCACGGCATAGGTCACTGATAACTACGTGTATCGCAAGGTGCAACGACGTGAATATCAGGCGCCAAGGACAAACCGGGGTGACTCTTGTGCGGCTGAGGGGGTTCGGTTCGGAACGGCATGTCGGAATTTAGTGGCGTTTCTCTTACGAACGAGGCTGATGCTCCAGCTCCGGCGGTCTGTGCACTGTGGCTGGGGAGTTAATAGAAACGAGCTCGCTCGTAGAGCGTTTCGACTCGCGATAGCCAGCACCATTAGAATCATAAAGATACAACGAATCCCGCCATGACAATCGCGTACGAGCGCCATGTGGCGGTCGATGCGCCGCTTAGCGCTCTGGGCGTCAGCAACTACGCCCGTCTCATTTCTCGCGCCTCATACACCACGTCAAGCCTATGCCCCTTGCCAAATGTCTGAAGCCAGGACTCGTCCGATATGAACACTCCGTCGCCACTGCCAGCCCACCAACCCGTCGATGTAGCAATCATTGGCGGCGGTCTGGCGGGCCTTACCTCAGCAGACGCGCTTCTCGCATCCGGCAAAACCGTGCTCCTCCTTGAGGCACGCACCTCTGTCGGCGGCAAAGTGCAGAACCGCACGTTGAAGACGGGCGGTATCACAGAAGCCGGCGCCGAATTCGTCGGTCCGACACAAGATGCTGTCCTCGCCATGATCAAAGAGCTCGGACCATCCACATTTCCTGTGCATGATGATGGGAAGTACATCCTCTGGCGCCGAGGCAAGCGCACCACGTACGGCAAGAAATTTTGGTTCGGCAGCCTGCCGCCGCTTTCTTGGCTCGCGATACTGCAATTGGGCGTTGCTCAGTACCGCCTCGATTCCATGGCGGCGCAGATCGATGTCAAGGCGCCGTGGAGCCATCCCAAGGCGAAGAAGTGGGATGCAATCTCATGGGAGGAGTGGTGCAATCGCTGGGCGTCTCTTCCCGATGCGCGGTTCATGCTCGATGTAGCTGCGAGGTCGATCTGGGGCGCTGAGCTGAGGGAGATGAGTCTCTTGTACATATTGAGTTACATTGCGGGCGCGGGGAATGAGACGGAGAAGGGGACGTTTGAGAGGCTGGCCGCGGTTAAGAACGGGGCGCAGCAATGGAGGGTTGTTGGGGGCACCGGATTGATATGTGAGCAGTTGGCGAAGAGAGTAGGGTCGGGGAACATTGTGCTGAATGCGCCAGTTTCGGAGGTGGTAAGCTCGGAGGGATGCTATAAGGTCGAGTGGAAAGGTGGAAGCGTCACGGCAAAGAAAGTCGTGGTCGCCATGCCGCCTCCGAATGCCGAAAAGATCGCCTTTGAACCCCCACTGCCGGATAATCGGAAGAAGCTGAACGAAGAGATGAAGATGGGTCAGATGGGCAAGGCGATCGCGATATATGAGAAGCCCTTCTGGCGAGACGACGGCTTGAATGCGCAGGTCCTCCCTGACCAAGGCATAATAGGCCTCACATTCGACAACTCGCCCGAAGATGGGAGTTTTGGTGCTTTACTAGGCTTCATTCAAGCAGACGAGATGCGCAAAGTCGACAAAATGTCTGTCGAGGAGATCAAACAGAAGGTGCTTGCGGAGTTGGTGACGTACTTCGGGCCCAAAGCGGCCGAGGTGACAGACTTTGTCGTGCAGCGATGGGGCATTGAGGATCACTTATGGGGTGGACCCACGGCGGTTGCACCGAAGAACGTATTTGTGAAATATGGCGCAGCGTTGAGGGAACCAGCGGGCGGGATTCATTTCGCGGGCACAGAGACGAGCGAGTATTGGCCTGGGTACATGGATGGTGCGATTCGTAGCGGAAAACGAGTCACCTCGGAGATTCTAGGAAGCTTGTAATCGCTTTCAATCAAGACGACCCGATTGATTTGGTAAGGATGTGAATGTTGGGGGAAGACGCCACAGCATCCGGGTTCGAAACTTGAAATGGACCAGAACCCTTAGTAGACCCCCAGCTTGTTATATATCCTAAGGTAACTTGATATACAACGTAATACTAGCGTATGATTACGATTCTTGTTCCATGCTACTCATAGGCATGATAAACGTTTACTAAGGTTGAGGAGAGAATAAATGTAGTGTTGTTGTGTATCCATTATCGTCATAGTAGCAAAGATAACTAACAAGTTGCAGCCACACCGGGCTCTGTGATACTCAGGTATAGTTCCCTCCAGTCTCGAACATGCCAATACCGAAACGGCAAACTAATCTCAGAGGCTATAAAATGAACCCCATAACCAAAGCCCAAACGCCAAAATACAGGACAGGGTTCATGTGGCTTCTATACCTACTGAGTTTCGCCTTGGTTAACGAAGTTTCCACCAAGATAGCTGCTGTTCCACCGCATCCAAACATGTTCGTATACGTCAAGATCCTCGGAGATCTGCTCGGTCCCCCAAGGCAATCCTTCTTCAGATTGCCCAGACACAAATGGCGATAGCTCATAAGCCATATTACCAGCTTCGCCACCATTGCGGTCAAGATCAGACGTAGTGGTATTCCTAAGAGCAGGATCTATAAGGTGCCGAGGAACCTTAGCAGAGGTCGGAGGAGGAAACCGTGCCGGATCTTTAGTGCTAGTGCCCTGAAAATCGAATCGGTCGCCACTCCATGACCGGGCGGAATCCAGGGAAGCGGAGCCACTAGACCTCGAAGCAGGGGTTTCATTTCCTCCGAATGTAGCTTGAGGCATGTTCATCTGTTGAGATGGGAAAGTAGCTGGGAACTCCGAATCTGGAACGTTGCCAACTCCCTGGGCATTAATATGCCTATGGTAGGCATGAGTTGGTTGCGACATGCCAATGGACTGCTGGGTTTGTGGTAAACCGGATCCGAAGCCTGTTCCCGGAGTACCATAGGTAGAATTGAAATTATTAGCGCCGGGACGACCTGCCTGGTCAAGGCGAAAAAGCTGCCGCTGCTGGCTGCCCATGAAAGCCGTACTCATCCCGGAGAAGTTGCCAAGGTTGGCATGGGGCTGTGGTTGGCCAGAAAATGGGCCGGCAGTGCGTTGAGGAGCCACGCTTCCGAGGTTAGACGGCGCAGGTGGTCGATTCTGCATGCACCTGCGACGCTCAGTGTACATGGCAATGCGACGGTCTATCTCCCTTCCGGTGATATTGCTGTAATCTTTGACAAGTCTTGCAGCTGTCTCGGCATCACAGAGTTCGTTTCCCCATCGATTTTTCCTTTTCACTTTTTCGCACGCAAGAACGTATTCTGGATCATGAGGAAATCCTGCTCCGGTCTCGCAGATGTTTAAGATCTCTAACTTGTCGAAGCTACCTAGGCTCTTATATCCCTTCGTAGTGCTGTACCTAAGGTACCTTCGGATAATGCTCGCCGCTTCCGAATAGTTCTGGTCCTGGGACTCGGCCGCGTTAGGCATCGGGAAGGCGGTGAAGCCGGTCGAATCCATATGTGGCAGTGGTGTTTGTTGGGAAGTGGGCTGCGAGCGGGCTGAGAACGTGTGAAGGTTGTTGTGTTGTTGTGTTGGTAGGCCGGACACAGTAGTCTATCGCTGCACCCAGGTAGTGTCCGATGATAATGAGGAGAGAGGCGCTAGTTTATATATTCAAGGTTGGGGAGGGAACGTGGATCCACCAAATTGAATTCTTTTAAGTGTTGGGAAATCATGATTCAACAATTTTTAAAAGTCTGTCAAGAAGGGTGTAGTTAGCGCAGAAAGGCAAAGTACAGTATGAGGATGTGTGTGTGTGCGTGTGCGCGATAATGATATTTTCTTCGGTACCTACGTCGATATGTACGACTTCAAGTGCCACACTGCGCGAAACCATCTCCTATGAAGCTCAAGGTGATTGATCTAAGTGCATCCCGCAATGATACTAGCTATCATTGCGAGATAGTACTCATATTTGATACTATAGAGCCCAGACACCTAGCCACGCTCTGCTCATATCAAGAATGATCACCCACGCGTTAAGCAACACTTCCAAGCTTGAACCGGCACCTCTCTCCGACAACGGTAACGGTACTGAATCTGACCCGTAAGAAGTTCGAACCAATCCAATGACTGAAGCGACTATTCCACCCATGGTATTCTTCAAAAATGCAATTACAGTCTAGACCAATAAGTGATCCAGTGCCATTACACTCGTCCGAGTGTTGGATATTGTCTGGCCGAAAAGAAAAAAAAAGTAAAGATGAATCATAAACCCTCTCGATCCAGATACAATTATTTTCTATCAACACCTACTCAAGGTCGATATTTGCAGGCCCCATTTACAATTCTGGCCTGTTGAGATGGGGTCCAAAACGAGGAAATTTGAGTCCACGGTTGACATGACCCACGTCCACCACGTGTCTTCCAACGAGCCGCTTGTTTATATTGTATGACGTAATAATCCTATGTAGTGAAAAACGACCAAAAGCTCGAAAGGGTCGGGAACCCCGTAGCACGGGTGGGAGTGACGTTGCCGCACGTGCCTGAATGCCCGTGCTGGGTGCTGGCGGGTGCTCTTCCCATCGGGGCTGGGAAGACCCTGGATCTACAAGACTAGGTCGCCCGTCCGAAACCCGCGTTTCGCATTCACACTTACACGCACCCCACTCAGCTACTGCCCGACAGCCGCTGCGTCGTCATTGCCCGGAAGAAACAAAAAGCACGCCGTGCGCACTGCGCGCAGGAGCCATGGCAGCTGCCACTGTGGACGCGCCGCCAGCCCCGTCGATAGCCGCGAAACACATGCAGAGAGGCAGCTGCCGAAGCTGCGGGGCCGACCTGGACATGAGGGAAGCAGAGGAGGCGCAGAGGAGGATACGCGAGCTGGAGGGCCAGGTCGAGATGCTGACCGAGAAGGCGACGGCTGCCGGTGCGTGGACGCAGTGCACCTCATGCGATGATTCGACTGACACAGAGCACAGCGGACAAGTGCGCCGACTATGAAGATCAGCTGCGCAGCATCAAGGCGCAGAACGCCCTCCTGCGGACGGATACGCAAGAGTCGCTGCAGCCGGACCGCCCCTCCAACGAAGAAGCCCGGCCGACGACGGCGAACTCGGCGTCCGCTGCGCGACCGTCGCGCTTCTCCTTCCTACGGCGAGGCTCGCCCAATCCACCTGTGCAGCCGACCGCGTCCGCCGCCGACTCTGAGCTCCTGGAACAGCTGGAGAAGGAGCGGGCACTGCGTGCGAAGGCAGAAGAGAAGGCGCGCAGAGTGGACAGCGAGATTGAGGAGCTGAGCGTGCAGCTCTTCAGCCAGGCCAACGAAATGGTCGCGCAGGAGAGGAAGGCGCGGGCGAAGCTCGAGGCTAGGGTCGAGCTCCTGGAGAAGAAAGACAAGGACAAGATGGCCAGGCTGGAGAGGCTCGAGAAGGCGGTCAGTAGGATAGACCGCGTCAAGGCCATGTTGGCGGCACCAATACCGACGGCGACGCCCAGGAAGAATGAGGGACTGCGTTGATAGCGCGCTCACAAGGCTCAGCTTGATGGCCTCGACGCTGGAGACTCCACTTCGCACAGTGCAGCATGGCAGGGCTGGACCCTCTCCACGACGGTACGAAGCTACACCACAGCGGGTCGTCGCGATTTCTTTACTACTCGTCCTTGATACCCCGTTCACTTTCGGCTTGTATCCATGTTTAGCGCTGCATCGGTTTTTGGCGTTTCACTGCAGCATTGCACGGCGTTGGACTGCTTTATTTGGGGATGGGACAACTACCTAGAAAGTACCTTGTAATTGAACCGAGCTGCCATTACATTCACATCGGACACGCCGGCCATTGTTTCTATACAAGTCACATTTGCCTCCTTGATGCTACATAGTGTCCTTGTTGGACGGTCCTCATGATGATAGCTGGGCCGTTAGTTGGCGTCGATGGCGTCGAAGACTGCGTCGAGTCGACGGGATCTTGCATATGCGCGTGCTTCTGACCGGAGCCGTGAGATGCGATTGGAAAGTCATCGACATAGCCGCCTTGCGCTTCGACGCGCGCCCGCTGGCGCCAGGGGACGGCGAATCAATTGCCGATGCGGTGCTGGATCGGAGTACATGTAATGGTGAGGTGATCCACTGCTTACTCAGGCTCCGTACGGAGGCTCCACCAGGCGTATGGCAGGTTGACACTCGCATGGAGATGTGTTCTGCATGGCCAATGGTCCTGCAGCAGCAGCAACGCTTGCTGAAGCCATGTCCATCCTCTGAGCCCCTTTCCCGTGGGCGTGTCGACATGGGGCGAGGCTAGCGCACTGGGCAGTGTTTCAGTTTCACCGGTGCAAGGGGCCGGTCTGGAAACGGGCCTTGTCTGTGCCCGCGATATTCCTGCGCAGCCGACACGCAACACCGACAGTGCCCTCACGTCGTGCGCATCCCCGTCGCGCCCCCAATTGCCCGCCGCCTCCCGCTCCGCCGCCGTGCCGTTGGCTGCGCTGTGGAAACCAACTCCGCGAACCCCTCAGCCGTGCCCGCCTCCGCCAGCTACATTTGCATGTGCGTCCACAAGCGCACGCTGGACGACGTCCACTCCTTCACCAACTGCCCATTTTTCCCTTCGCGCATCGGTTGCCTCGCAGCTGGCTTGGCGACGTCTCGCGGCTGTAGACGCAGCGGGGACATGAGCGAGCATGACGCGCCCGCAGATCGTCCGAGCTGGTATGCTGGAATGCGTCCGCTGAGGGGGTGGCACTGACGAGCAATGGCAGATACGCTGGACCTCCAGGACAGGACGTCGCCCACCGCCCAAGACCATTCCCACCAGCCCACCCACCCCGCACCCCTCGGCATCGGGCCCGCGGCACCGCACCACGAAGCCTCGCTCCGCCGTGTGGAAGACGAGCGCTCCGACGAAGAGGCGCGCCTGCAGAATGGCACACGCAACGATGCGCACGGGCTGCGCGACGACGCCGCGTCCGACGACGAGAGCACCGTAGCAGTGGACGGCCGCGCTGGCGACAATGCCGCCGTTAGGCTCAATGGTGGCATGAGTGGCGAAGGCGACGATGCAGACATGCACGACGCCGACGCCGAGGAGGACCTGGACGACATGGACAGAATATCGAGCTCGCCCTCGATATCCGATGGTGGGTTGCCTTTTCCTTCTACCGCCTGGCAGGAGCGCGGCTCGTCCCCAAGCCCAAGCTCCCCGCCAATCGCTTCGCCGCCGTCATCTTCGGCAGGATGCGATTCCTCCTCCCCATTCACAGAAACGCCTATTCATTTTCCTTTATGCGTGGCTGCCGCTCGAAGACCACCAGCGGACAGCGCAAAACTTGTTGCGCAGCCTTCTTACCCTTCTCCTACACCCCCACCAATTCCCTCTCAAAATAGCCACACGGGACAGTCAGCGGATCATCATCTTGGTGAGTATGCCTGGCCAAGGACCACCAGCGACGAGGACCACGCCAAGGCTGGAGCCGGACAAGTTTCCACCATGAGTCCCAATACCGAACATCTCGCGAGAGTGGAGAACCGACTACAACATTTGCGCCTGGACTCTCTAGCATCTCTTTTGTTCGAATCGGATGATGAAACGGTACAGTGTATGCTGGAGCCGGTTCCCAACCCATTGTTCAGCAACCCACCCCATGAGGACCCTTTCTGCGAACCTAAGAGGACCAGCTACGTTATACCCAAGAGGACGAGCAGCCTGCCGAGTAATCGCGAAGAAGAAGCACATTGTACCGAAGGAATCGCTCATTCGCCACTAACATCTAGCGACGACTCCTGGACAGACGACAGCGATGCCGACAGCTGGGAGGCCACTCTGGACAGTGATGATGATGATTCCAATGACGTTTCCTTACGTTTCTCTGATGACCCTCGCTTCGTGGACTCAGGGTGGGGTGGAGAGTGCTTACGTGAAGTAGAAGACATCGATTTCGAGTTCGTATACTCGCTGCATACATTTGTCGCGACGGTCGAAGGGCAAGCAAATGCCACCAAAGGTGACACTATGGTACTGCTTGACGACAGCAATAGCTACTGGGTGCGTGGACGTTATCAAGCTCTGTGGGGAAGTTCGCTTACGCCTTCTAGTGGCTTGTTCGCGTTGTTAAGGACAACAGCATAGGGTACCTGCCCGCTGAGCATATCGAAACGCCCACTGAACGATTAGCACGATTGAACAAACACCGAAACATCGATCTATCGGCGACTATGCTTGGCGACACTGCGGAAAAGACTAAGAATCCTCTGAAGAAAGCCATGCGAAGACGCAATGCCAAGACGGTGCAGTTTGCCCAACCACAGTACTTTGAACCTTCAGACTACGACTATTCATCTGATGAAGACGATGGCGACGAGTTATTCGGCGGCGCAGACCCGAACCAGGCACAGGCGCAAGAGCAGCAGGTAACGGCTGAGAAGCCAGAGTCGGAACAAGACGATAACCTCAAGGTTCAACCTTTGAAGGTGAATGGGACAAGGAAAGAAACCCAGAGCAAAGCAGACGCAGAGGCGAGTGATCCCGCAGATGACTCAGCGAAGGGTGGTGCAGAAGACCAGAGAGGCAGCGACGAGACCTTCGACAAGCCTCTGGATCCGAAGGTATCTCGTAATGGGACAATGCGTAATACGGATTCATTTTTCAAGGACGAGACCACGGAGACGCGCAAGATCACTCTCACACCGAATTTGCTACGTGACGATTCGGGTACATCGACGACGGGTTCCAGGGAGCGCGGGCCTAGTCTCGAAAGCTTGGAAAAGAACGGGTTTGCGGACAAGGTCAAAGACGACAAGAAAAAGAAGGAGAAGAAGCCTGGAATGCTTAGTGGGCTTTTCAAGCGGAAAGACAAGAAGGGTAAGGTTGTTGGTCTGGATTCCATGGATAGCGATGCAGAACCATCTTCGAAGCAGTCGGAAGAGTACGGCCGCGAATCACCTCAATCAAAACCGTCGGACGAATTGTCCTCGGAACGTACGTCTGCCGAGCAAAGCGGTCCTCCGTCAAGGCAAGTGAGCAAAGGCAAGTTGCAGAAACCGCAGCGCGGAAGGGAGGAGTCGCCGTCAAAGGTGAGGGGCATCCTCAAAACGGATACCCCTGAGCCTTCGGCAGAAAAACCGACTGCTGCGAAAGAGTCTGTTGTCGACAAACCGGTCACACAAACGACCTCGACAATGCGCATGGTACCGGCAGAAGAGCAAGAAGACGCCAAACCCAGCTTTGACGAGCGCGCACCTTCGCCTGAGAAGCCTTCACCGCTAAATACCGCAGCCGCTAAACTCAGTCCTCTTAACATTGTCAAGACCACGCAGAACGGAGAACCCAAACCTGAGAAGGTCAAGAAGGCCAAGCAACGTGTGCAGCTGGATGATTTCGATTCTGATGAGGAAGAAAAAGACCCGTTTGCCGATCCGGATATGCAAACGCAATCGGTCCAAACCTATAAGCCGGAGTCAATCGGACGCCTCTCTGAATCTCCAGTGCATGTATCAGCCGCCGACGGCCAACCTGCGAAAGACAACGTTCCAGAAAAGAACCAAGAACTCGACGCTCAACATCCTCCAGGTCTCACTGGCGACACCTCAAGTCAAGAGACGAGCTCTCCAGTCTCAACGCCAACTCCCGACGACAGCCCCGCTACTACAAAACCGAGCAGACCAACCGTCTCCACGTCTCGGAAAGCGACCGAGCAAGAGCCTACAGAACCCACATCCGCATCCTCATTACCGCATCCCTCGCGATCGGCGCCTGTACCAGAAAAAACGATGGATGCTTTGCCGCCGGATTCGTCCGAGAGCACGACGCTGCCCGCATGGTCGGACCACTCGCTGCGCACGTACCTCGATGACGGAAGCGAGATAAGGGACATACTGCTCGTCATCAACGACACCACGGGCGTTACTCCCGTTGGGCCAGACCATCCCATCATGGCGCAGCTGTTCGTAGAAGAGACCAAGACGGTGTCGGGGCTGAGCAGCCAGCTTGATTCGCTGCTGAGTGGGCTGCTGGAGAAGCGGTTAAAGAGGTCGAGCTCGGGGTCGAATAAGGCGCCGAGCCCGATTACTGGGAGATGACGACGCGTGGTTTCGCGGGTTGGTGTAGGAATTGATGTCTTAATGTACGATGACGCTTGTGGAAGTATACCCCTTCTTTCCGAGAAGACCATGCTGGGTTGGGCGGAGCTTTTGGGTCGGTATTGTATCAACGGTGCTTTGGCGTCAGGTATTGCTTGTGGTGTTAGCCTGGTGCTTCTGGTCTGCACATTTTGTCTCTTCCTGCCATACTTTGTTTCTTCTTTCGTCAAGATTATCTACCACTGTTGGCATATTGCATGCGCTGGCCATGTTCCTTCTTCATTTTTTTGTTTGTCGTTATTCGACTGAGTTTGCCGGGCGGTGATGACGAAGATTCTTGGTTCTCTGGCTTCGTCACCCTCCTCCATGTTTGGTTGCAATGCATCCGACAGCTGTACGCGGTGCGCTACGCTTCTTCATTCTTTGAGGTTCTTTTGTTGGCCATACATAGCATTGGTGGCATGAAGGTAGAGAGGGAGTTGGAGAAGCTGTATATAGGAATGCGATGTGTGAGTGGCAACTAGAGTTGTGGCGGTTGCGAAGAGCCTTCTGCACAAAAGCGCTTTTTGGTAAGGTAATTGTAGGACATCCAAGAGGCTGCGGTTGATCTGGGCTGATGTAGAAGCTGGGTTTCACACTATGAATGTTCATTCTGCATTTAGTTAATACAGGAAAATTCCGCCGTGCGCTCCGGATATCTGGGATGCTTATGCAGGTACGCCACGCTACGTGCACTACGAAGCGGTAAGGTGGTCCTTTTCTAACCGGCTTTGTGAGTCCGTGCGTTCGATACCAAACTTTCAACGGTCATCAATTCCATCTTTCCGGTACCCATGCATCTTCTTGTTCACTCATTTCATCGATTGAGAGACAACGCGAACTGTGGTCCCTGTATACCATACCCATTTCCTTCAGTTAGACCGTTATTACGTTAACGAACCGCATGAGTGCCGTAACTTCCATCTCTCTAGGCGATAATAATACACGTACGTAAGGCAACTATACTAGTAAAAGTTAATAAATTTAACGAGATAGTATTAAGGTTATTACTTAAGGGTATAAATTATAGTTAATAAAACTAATTTATTATATATATAAATTTTTTACCTATTTACTATATACCTATTTATATTCTCTATCTTTATTATTATAATTATTATATTTAATAATAATAATTATTTTAAGTATAACTATACTACTATTTTACTTAAAGAGGTAATATATTAATAAATAGTTTTATAAGCTCTATACTAATACCTTATTTAATCTAGGGCTCCTTAAAAAGAGTAAAAAATAGTAGATTAAAAAGAATTTTTATAAATATATACGTAAAGCTAAGAAAGACTCTAAAAGCTATTTTAAGCTAAAAATTAAATTTTTTATACTAGTTTAGCTGCTATACTACTATTTAAAATTAAAATTTAATATAGGTAAGTAATTACTCCTTCTTTATAATAAATAACTAATCTTAATAGGACTTCTATAATAGTATATTAAAAATAAGCTACTTAGAATTAAAGAGCTTCTTAAAAAAACTATAAAAAACGCCTTATAAAGGACCTATAAAACCTATTTTATTATAAAATACTAATAGAAAAGAAGAATATATACTTTAACTTTTAAAGAGGGTAAAATATTTTAAAAAATAACTTACTATAATCTATAATTAGCGTATTAGGTATAGATAATAAAATTACTATATAAATTATTGTAGGAAAATTATTATCTAACTTCTATCTATTCTGCACCCCGCGGTCGTTGAGCTTCTGTGTCGGCCAGGACTTTAGGATCTCTTCGCCGTCCATGCATTCGATTTTGTATTTCGCACCATTGGACTGTTTACACATCGAACCCACGATTCGCCATGAGCCTACTGCACCGAAGCCACCTCGGACGAGAGCGGCTCTTCTTTGACCCCTGGGCGCATGGAACCGGCATCATGAGAGCTCTCCTTGGCCGCCTTGATTCTACCACTTCTGTCCCCGATATCACATATGTTGGGTCTCTCGTTGCCATTGTAGGTGCTGCTCCCGCAGGCTGGAGGCTACTACACAGTGCCTGGCATGAACTTTATGGCTGGATACGGCAATTTTTTCTCGCCTTAGTTACTATTCCGGGCGGCGATCCTATCAACAAGAACTTAGTAAATTAGCTTGCCTTATACAGGCTACGGCAGCATCGTACCTTTACCAAGCGTACTAAAATAGGCCGTTTAGAAGGGATGGACCGGGCAGTATCTCTTAAGAAGACGCGACAAGCGGTGCAGTACGCGCCACATTAGGATTTAAAATAGTTCTTTTACGAAGGTAGACTCTTCCTCGCTACACGAGACAACTTTAGCAGCTCAGCAATATCAGACCCCGCGTATAATAGTATTGGCGGCGAGGAGCTAACCATCAGCTGTCTGGGACGCTCAATTACGCCCGTCCAGAAGCTTATCTAGATCACCCGCGAGTATACCGACCGCCAGACGCAGTACTTTATCATAATTTACGGCCGCGACTGCTATAGCATATCCTGGCAGCCTAAGATACGCAAGCCTATTCGGCGTCTGGACACTGTGCACTTCGACGATAGCATTAAACAAGAGCTATTAGATAATATTAGGAAATATCTCGATCCGCGGACGCAACAGCGGTACCAGAGCCGTAGCATACCGTATCGCAAAGGATACCTATTTTACGGACTACCAGGAACCGGTAAGTCGTCTTTATCAACAGCGCTCGCGGGAGAATTCGGTCTTGATCTCTACGAGGTAAAGATACCGAGCATCACGTCGGACGCAGACCTAGAACAGATGTTTCAGGAGATCCCGCCGCAGTGCATCGTTCTTCTGGAGGATATTGATGCTGTGTGGATTGAGCGCTCGTCCCGGTCCAAGTCGCCAGATCAGAGGAGCGAAGGCGGCAGCCGGGATGGCAGCAATGGATCCAATGTCACTTTGTCGGGCGTCCTCAGTGTGCTCGACGGCGTCGGCTCGCAGGAAGGACGCATCGTTATCATGACTACGAATAAGCCTGAGCTGCTTGATCCTGCGCTGGTGAGGCCTGGCCGTGTGGATAGGAAGGTCTTCCTGGGGAACATTAGTCGTAGGTCAGCCGAGCAGATGTTTGTACGCATGTTTTCGCCTGATGAGTTTGGTCACCAGGGTAGCGAGAGCAGCTTGGCGGTGGATCAGGGAAACAATGATGCCGTTGGTATGGATGAGATAAGAAGGCTGGCGCGCAATTTTGCACAAGAGATTCCAGAGGAGGTGTTGACGCCTTCGCAACTGCAGGGATTCTTCCAGTTACACTTGGACAGCGCCCACGAGGCGGCCAACGGGATCGCGGCTTGGGTGGAGAAGGAGGTTGCGCGGCACGCCGAGGGAGGCTTCGAGATCCTCGAGAAAGGCATCGGGAAAAGAGTATGAGTCTAATTTCCGTTAATGTGCTTTTTACTTGTATTCTTGGGAGCTGAGAGTTAAGGGCATGTTGTTGTGTAGCACTGCGCAAGTGTAGGTTGGTCAATGACCATTTAGAACTACCTAACTACTTTATATGTGCATGCATTGTATACATCTTCAATAGACCATGCGTGAATCCTACAGAACTGCTTCGTTTCCTGGACTCACCTCAAGAAAGGGCCGAACTCTATCAATGTGCGACTGCATACGAGTCTGTTCAGATGGATGACGATAAATGAGAACCCGAGTCTTACAATGGCCCTATATTAGAATGTACAAGTATGGTAAGCCAGTTACTCCTCACTTGCCACTCGCGCAGGGAACTTCAAGGGGCAAAACGAGTGGCCAAACGCAGAGCTAGCATTGCAGCCTTCATTCACTTTCGCACCTGAATATCCACTATATGGTGTATGCATTGCTCCAATCCAGAATGTCCAGATTCCATTAGGTTTGAAGCGTTTGGCGGTACATCTCCAAGGAGTTGTATCACGTATTCAAGCGCATCATTGGCGATGGAAGTGTATATTTTGCTAATCACGACCGTCTTCCTGGAAAGAAGTATTGCGGACAACCGCCACATTAAACACCGTCAGAAGCTGCAACAGGAAGACCGAGGCGATGAACAAGATGACAATGGAGTGCCTCGGTCGCTGAGTTTTCGTGACGAACTTTCCTCACGGGAGCCTAATACAGGCAGCTCTTGCGAATATGTTGTATGGTCACATAGCTCTGTCTCCAACACAGCAGATAGATTGTGGTATCTGATGTGCCATGCAAATTTAGTAACTGCGGCGGCCCGTTTTTCTGGCGTTGGGTAGAAGTTGGCTAGCAGGAGAGCCAATACAGAGGTACTATAGCTGTAATCATGGCGGTCGAGCCGGTTTGGCTGCAGTCTGTACGGAAGCTCACGGACATTGCCGAAGATGAAGATCCGATCTGCAACGACCAGGTGGTCACACTTCTCCATCATCGCGAAATTCTCCTGTATGCCATGCTGGTCGTCAGTCCAAGTCAAGGTTCGTCCATCTTCGGGAGTTTGCCCGTCGTTGTTAAACCAAATGCCCAGATGGTTTAGTGTGTCTCGGAAGAACAAACCGCTGTTTGATTCCCAAATTGATGTGCTACAGCAGTTGCAAAAGGCGCTTGCAGTACCTTGTTGATTAAAGTACTCGCACTCTGCATCGACAGGCAGAAGTCTTCTTTTACAAGAAGGTACTGTTCAAGGTAGCTTGAGATTTTCACTTGGTGGTCGATCGGAATCAGCGGATGCAGAGACGTGGCGCAGTGCTTTTCTTGGAAGGTCCATGTACGTCTGAACCATGGATCTTCTGAAACGTTGACGAGAAGGTTCAGTGCGATGATAGCGGCAATCTGGTGATCTCGCCCCTGAAGTGGACTTTGAGTGCGAGTGACATTGAGCAAGAGTTCCAGGCTATGTGCATCTCGTATATGTGTAGAGAGGACTGCGACAGCCCATTTGCTTTCTTTGTAGACGCGATGCATGATCTTCAGATGTGGCACTCTATCTTCTCAAACGCGGCAGCATAGCCTCTTTCCTTTTCATTGCCTTCCTCGCAGAGCGGCTCTACGCCCTAAACGACCACTTTTCCATACTCCCTCCAGCCTTATCCCCTCACTCTCTATCTAAGTGCTCAAGATACGATCCACTACAGCCGCTTTCGTGGCAGGACGGCCCCTCGGCTCGCACCGCACCGCCATTGCGTTTCTTCATGTCCAGCGTCAGACTCTCCGCCTGGGCAGCAGCACTATCTCGATCATGTAGACTCGCGTCGTATGCGGTCGCGTCACACCCACGTATGCGCTTTCCTTGGGGCCACGAATGCCCCGGACATCGCCAGCACGACCACCAGTAGGACAGCCGCAATGCAAGCGCCAACTTCTTCCTCAAATGCCCAGCATCGCCGTGGCAGCTCCATGAAAAGAGAAAAAGAAACAAAGGTATCTTGTAAGGGTCAACTGCTAACTATCTTAGGATGTTCTCAATCTACCATACCATACCACCACGACGACACGCTACCACTACCGCACTACAATCGTAATCACATATTAGGTGATTTCTCCCTCAAGTGCCAGCGGCGCTAGACAGCTCAATGAAGATCAAGGTCGCGTCTGCCCCCGGTAGTGCAAGGGAGGCGACACTGTGGTCTCAACTATGGGCAGGCCCAGTGAGAGGAGGCCTGGCTTCAAAAATAGGAATCATCTTGAATTGTGACCGTAGTCACGCTGCGTGAACCGTTAGCAGAGGCTAGTCATAAGAGCGGAGCACTTACTTTCAGAGATTAAACTGAAAAGAACAGATACTACACTTGATCTAAGCCTGTCGCACCTGTTAGCGATGGAGCGCAATAGGACGGATCCTCGGGGCCGGCGGGGGGAAGTAGGTGCGTCATATTGTGTTGGGAATACCGTCATGGAGTGCAACGCGTTGTCAGGGTTACATACCAAAAGGCAAAGAGAGCTGAAGAGTAAAAGTGAGGGCGGCCGTCGGGCTTATACACTTCGTTCTTGGATGCCGAGACGCTAAGAATACGCTAAAGCTAAGCGAGACTTGGATGATTTAGTGGCATGTCCACAACATTGAGTTGGCCGAAGGCATACCGTGTATGCAGCCGCTCCATTACAGAGCCGGCTCGTGGGATTGCGAACGTTTCTCTGGCGGACATATTCTTGAGGGATATTGAACACAAACACCTTCAGAGCTTGTGCTTGACTGGGACTGATAGAGGCAACGCTCCTTTTGCCTCTCGTGTAGCCGTTCGTCAACGCCAGAACGCCAGAACGCGCGCATGTACATGCTCGACAACTCGGACATTCCTTCCTTCACCCATCAACCGTCTTAACCTTGACTTGTACGTTCTCATGGTGTCTTCGCCCCGCTTCTTCGCCGCTATCAGCAGGAACCTTGAAACGTCACCCTCGATCCCATCCGGGTGCTCCTACTCGTCTTGCGTCGCAGCCCAGTCATTCATACTGACAAGCTCCAAGCCCGCAGTGATGTACAGGGACAAACATGAGCCCAGCGTTTGGTGCTACTTCTTTTCGCCGTTGAGAATGGCTGATAGCCATACACGTCGTGAAGCCTAGTCACTCGCTCGCCTTGGTCAAAATCGCTGACAGGGATACGCAAGGACGTTCGTGGTGATGATGCAGGACCCGAGGTGGACTTGGAGCCGGGTGTTCGTCCGTGGTTTGGCAGCTGCCACTAAGTTCACAATCGCGGAAGACGCCGGGCATGTACCAAGCGGTACAGGAATAGCCTGGAGCGACTGACGGCATGCTTTGGCGACGAGCCGTCCACAGCAGCGGTTGGCAACAAGTCCACGCGCAGGGTGAATGTCGGCCACGCGCCAAGCTCTGCTAGGCCAGCACGCCACAGATCCCTGCATGTGGTGGCGTCTCCGCGCAGCCTGTAGCATGCCCGAGATGCAGGTCACCTTTTACGACTTTGGCCTTCGCCGTTGCTGACTGCTGGCCGCTCTCTCTGTTCCTACCGGCGCCGCTCCTTGTAGACCCAACGGGTCCCTGCGTCGACACGCATGCGTAGCGTTCGTCCCACGCCCGCATCCCGCATGCTCACACGACCTCGAGCACATTCCTCCAGCATACCTCGGTCGCCATGTTTGGCGTAAAGCCCCCAAAAGTAAAGACGCGCGCCGTCGCCGTGCCGGTTAGGAGGCCCAACCCCGCTGCGCCCGCGCCCGCGCCCGCGAACGGCCATGCGAGAGCCACGAACGGCTCCGAGAACCGCTACAGACTGTCCTCTCCACCGCGGGCCAGGGCGACGACGACACACGCGGGCGCGAGCAACGGGCGCAGGTCGGTGACGGTCACCAGCGTGCGCAAGCGCAAGGTCGAGACCTACACGCCGCTGAGCAGCGATGAGGATAGCGGCCCCGACGACGACGCGGCCGACGGGCGGAAGCGGCAGAAGATGAGCAGCAGCCTGGAGCCCATGGGCCTGAACCGCTGCCTGGAGCCTGACTACAACCGGCGCATACGGCTGCCGTCGCCTGAGCCTAACGACGCACATGCAGACGGCACCGCAGAAAACGGCGCGTCGAGCCAGCAGGACAAGGGTGCGCGCCCGAGGCAAGAGAACGGCACCAAGGCGGACAAAAGCAACGAAGCCAAGCTGATACATGGGCGGGGCATCTGCAGAAGATGGGCCAAGGAATACAAGCCTGCCTTTCCTGGCAAGGGTGAGGCGCCCGTGGTCCTGCTCCAGTACCCGAGTTCGTCGAAGCCCGAACGCTTTGAACTGTCCGTGCCGAAGGCTAAAAAAGACGACTTCAATCCGCTCGACGACATATACTTCACGATTGAGGAGATTGTGCAGCACTATCTTCCTGCTGACCTCGCCGCTGAACTGTCCTCGGAAGCCGACGGTACGGTTCGCCTGCTCAAGCGCGCCGTTGCAAAGAATGAACCTGGTGACTTTGCGAAAACCATGGACGAGTTCAACATGACGATACAGAAGAACATCGACAACAGAACCATCGCCCGCATACTCGACGACAAGCATGCCATTCCTCTCAGCCTCGTCAGGCGCATTGTCGACCAGGTCTACTGGCGCACTGTTTCTCCATACGCCCACGTGCTCAAACGCGTAAAGGGAAAAGAGACAACGTACGGCGAGCTCATGCCGCCTTTCCTCCACGCCATCTTCCAGCAGACCGGCCTCAACTCTCAGTCCGTCTTCGTCGACTTAGGCTCCGGCGTCGGCAATGTGGTCCTGCAGTCTGCGTTACAGACCGGCGCTGAGTCCCATGGCATCGAGATCATGGATAAAGCCGCCGAGTACGCAAACGATCAAGCATCAGAATTGCGCGCCCGTGCCAAGCTCTGGAATATCAGTCTCGGCTCCATTAACCTCCTCCACGGCGACTTCCTCGAGTCACCCCAAATCGATGACGCGCTGCGCCGCGCCGACGTTGTCCTCGTTAACAACAAGGTATTCCCGTCGAAAATGAACAACCAACTCCTGGACAAGTTCCTGGACCTGAAGTTAGGCTGCAAGGTCGTTAGCCTGGCCAGTTTCGGTGGCGGCGGAGGCAAGCATGGTGCGAGAAACGAGAACAGCATCGCGAATCTATTTGACGAGGAGCGATATAACTCAGGAACGAATAGTGTGAGCTGGGCGGGTGAGAGTGTTGAGTACTTCATCATGACCAAAGTTCGCTGAAGCACTTCCTCCCAGGTGCCGATCAAGTGTACCAAGGCTCGGACCTTCTTGCCATCAAATCGAATGTTGGTACACAGGAAGAATTGACGATCTGCAAATGTGAACAGTAAATACGCTCTCGTCTTCAAAACTCTATTATTGGAAAGAAGGCTGAAGCTTTCTTCTGTCCGGTTTTCAGCAGCTGAGGTCGATGTTGCTATCCTGTGTATAGTTTTGGCTGGTGGTTGATGCATTAGTATTCTCGCCGCATTTCTGGAGTTCTTCTTTGTTCATAGCAGATTTTGGACTTCGGTCATTTTGTGATAGCGAAGCGTCGTGTAGCGTACTTTGACTAGGCCGGTCAGGTTGGTGTATCGATACCCCGAGCTCATACATAGCTGTTGTAAGAATGACCATACTTCGTACCCATTACAAGTCCTAGGGCAGCTTGACCTGAAACGCAACGCTAGGATAGTGTCTAGTTAAGGTGGCCTGCGTTGGCATGCACGGTTGCTGAAAGCTATTCAGGAAAGGCCACCTGAGGATGATGGAGATGAACATGGCAGGCGGGCCTAAGGACGACGCTATCCCCATGAATCAAAGCTTAACCTGGCGTCGTCCCCATAGTCAGGATTTGCTTCCGAGGTCGAGATCAAGGTGAGACTTGTACCAAAGATCTGCTTCTCCTTTTCGCAGTGGCAGAGCAACAACACGATTGTGAGCGACGATGAAGCTTACGTTCAGAGAAATGGTGTGCACCCCTAAAGCACGTACTGCACGACTCGCGCGTAGCCCACATTTTCCTATGAGCATCAGAGCGAACATGCAACTGCTCGTTCCCGAGCAATGGTGTCGTGTTGCTAAGATAAGGATCTTCAACAATTCGCCAAGTCGGTGCAGGAGCCACGTGTGGGGACGCCGATCGAAACAAAAGATACCACCGTTTCGGAACCCTGCGGAACCCTGCTATACCCCATTTATCTCAATGTTGATAGACATGACGACGTTTCCTTGCCGATTGAATACGCTTTTGGAAAGCTACGTCTGCAGGGTCCTCTTTAACGGCGCATATGACGGACGAAAGCGTGACCGTGGGAGCCGCGCTGGACGCTAACTTTGATGAAGCGTCTTAACTGGGAAGACTACATCCATCCTTCAAGATGGTCAGCACGCTGACCAAGTATATAAGGTCTGGTTTGTACTACAGCATCTTCGCACCCTCACCGGCATTGTCACTCTTTCTCCAACTACTACGCTCGTTATTCATATCCATTCGTTTGATAACCCACCATCATTATGCGTTTCTTGAACTTCAGCCTCGTCGCTATCTCGTCCCTTTTGGCAACCACCTCCGCCGCTCCCGCCGCTTCTGCCCCGCTGGATCTGTCCGCTGTCCCCGACCTCGCCGTCAAGCAGCCCAGCGTCGAAGTCGAGCTCAACCGCCGCACCAACGTGTCCGACAATGCCGCCCGCTCGTACCTCAGCACGACCCTCGTCGAGGTCAAGAAGCACACCCGCACCATCAACTCCACCCTGAGCGGGTCCGAGACCGACGAGATTACTTCGACGGTGAAGACCGAGGTTACCGCCATTGTTCAGCTCCTCACAATGCTTGTGGGCGATCTCACGGAGCTGGTCAGTGGCTCTCTCGAGATCACCGGGTCTGTCAAGGATGAGGTTGTCGGCTTGGTCGTTGAGCTGCTGCTCGAGATCTTGTTCACCATCAACGGCGTGCTTATGCACTTGAAAACCTGTAGGTTCACCTTCTGCTCTCCCACCTTTTCCTCTTTTACATGGCCCAATGCTGACTTCTTGCCTATAGCCATCTTCGAACTCCTAGGTCCCCTCTGCCTGGCTCTGCTCTCCATTTGCCTTAGCCTCCTCGCTGTCCTCAACGTCGTCATTGTGGACCTCCTCAAGATCGTCTTCGGGCTTCTTGGTGGCGTCTCTGGTATCCTCACCAGTGTGCTCGGCGGTCTTGGTGGCGTTATCCAGGGCCTGCTCGGTGGCCTCGGTGGCCTGGTTAGCGGCATTCTCAGCTGCATCTTGTAAATGGCGGCATTCTGGCTGCTTTCTTTCAAATGGCCGCGTCGGCTCTGTTGACAGCCAAGCCCATAGAAAGAGGTTGGTAGGTGAAGTTGGTCGATGTTGTTAGGTGTGTACGTCAGATAAGAACCCGTTGTAGCTCGGAGAGGTTTGTTCAAGGTTTGAATGCACGTGGGGCCAATCGAGCTCACTGCTTGTTGGAAAGGTAGCGCTTGTTTTCGTAGAAATAGACGCCAGATGTGGTTGCCTATTCCAGCATCTTCTTTGCGTTATTGGCCTGTGCTATGCCTCTTTCCAATCTGTTTGCTATCGTTGGAACTTCCACATTACCATAACATAACACCAGGACCGTTTGCTGACTTTGACCGACGTTATGGATTTTCTTACCTGTGGTGACTTCCGGAGATGCGCCTGCGGCAGAATTATCTTAACTACAACTGCAAGAGTTGCTTCCACTAGTTGCTGCCTGACGTTACCTCCGAGAGCCGATGGCGGCTGCTACGCAGTGCTCCAACGTACCTTACGGCGCCCTTTGCTCTCTCGTTCCGTGGCAAAGGTTGACAGTGTAGGTTCCTAAGTCACAGCAGGCTTCGGTGGGTCGGATCTCGCGTCACTTGCGTCGAAATCAACTTCTCTCTGCCTATGTCAAATCAAGTCTTACTCCAGTAATGGCCGTTACTACAAGAGACTCTCACTTTGGCGCGCCGCGACGCGTCTCTCAAATGGTGGCACCGTCAAGTAAACAAAAAAGGCCCAGCCTTCACTGGCAGCTAGCGACCATGACAACAACAGTATGTCGCACGTGCCAATGATCTAGGCTCAACCCACTCGCTATACAAACGATAGCGATCGCTTCTATCAGCTATGGGCACGACGGCGACCATGAATCAGCAGCCTGTCACCACACTGCCAAATCAACAATCCGACTTTCAAGCTGCGCAGAACATGGCCACTGGTCCAGCCTTGTCTACAATGCGTGCACCACCTCATGTCTTCACAGACGGAGAGCTGCAACCAAACTTGAAAGGTTTCCAGGGCTATCTCATCGAGCAACTGCAGTAAGCAACCATGTACCGAGGTCACTAAAGAAGGGCTAATAGAGGGACTAGTTACCTCCAACACGAGGGGCGACGGAGTCTCACCGCCAATTTAGACAAGCATGGCTGGCCGCTGCACCTTCGATCAATGGAAAGCGCGAGCTGGCAATTGGATCCAGGCGCACCGTGGGCTTCTGTTGACCACGAGGTGCTCAAGTTGCTGTCAGCATACGGTGTGGAGATCGAGGATGTTGCCCAAATCTTCTTCGAGGGTCGGACCGTAAACGAATGTCAAGCTACTTTGGACGCGCTCAAGGCTCGCGTGCCTGCTGCTTCGGTAGACAAAGCTAGGGAGCGACACGGGGCACCCATCGCAAATACTGTCTCGAGTCCGCCTTTGCCTGTTCCTTCTGCGACGTCATCAACCATGCCACCTTGGGTCGCGACTCCATTCAATGAGCGACTTATCGAAGTCTGCTCTTCAGCGACCCGTCCGGGTGTACCTATGGCAGCACATGCGCGCTCCGAAACTCCCCACACCGATAGCCAAAAGCAGTGGGAAGAGAAAGACCGCGACATTGTCTGGAAAGCGGCAAATGAAGGCCTGACGGCGAAAGAAATCCAGGTCCAGTATCTCCCCTTCCGCTCCGAATCCGCTATTGCAACTCGAATCTCAAAGGAGCGGAAGCTGCGTGGTGCGCAGATGACACCCGGAAAGTTGTCACCTCAGGACAGTGAGTTGCTCATGAAGCTTGGGGATGCTGGGCACAGCTCTGAGGACATTGCTGCGCGGCTGCCAATGGAGCGTACGCCTCATCAGGTCGAAGCCCGCTATCAAAATCTTAAGAAGCATGCCGAGGTCGCTGTAGTGACCGGGGAGACCGATCGCGTCGGCGAGGAGGGAGAAGAGGAAGCCGACGACGAACAGGGTATGCAGGTGGACGCTGAAGGAGATGATGAGTCGAATTACGAGGAAATGCCCCATGACAGACCAAGTACTGCCAGGAAGACCGTTACATCGACCAGCAAGCCGAAAAATGCAAGAAAGTCGGACTCCATCCGCACCATCCGCACCAACCTCCTCAACTCTATCGACGCCCGCTTCTTCTCCAAGGAGGACAAGGACAAGCTGAGAAAGGCATTTGGTAGCAAAAACTGGCCTGTCCGCTTCGCATCGATAGAAGGTAACAACGCGCCGCTGCCGGGGAAAGGAGCAAGGTGGGCGGAGCAAGATACGAGGGCGCTGGGGATCATTCGCGACACTCTTCCCAACCTGCCGGTGAAGTTCGTCGAAAAGTTCTTCCCAGGACGGAGTCAACAAGGAATTAGCCGTCAGTACAACAAGAAGAATTAGGCGAAGTTCGAGCCCCTGCAGACAACTGGCTGAAACAGGAGCGGAACATATGGAGAAAGGCGGGAAAAGGAAAAGTCGAGTAACTGGCATGCTTATCATGCCTCTGCGTTACCCCAGTATGTGTAACTAGACACCGATCAAGGGGACATCTTGAGGACATGGCCGCGGACGTAGTCAGTCTTGAGTTGGTTTGTCATCCATTGGCCATCGAACTGCAAACTCGCAGCAGTGTGCGAACGAAGGCAAGAGTATACTTACTTGCACCTTTCTACCCCTCTCTCAGACCTAGCACATTGTTTAGCAGTTTAGCAATAGACCAAACCCTTCTCCAAACGCTTCGTCATCCACTTTCAAATCATTACATGTAACAACGAAAAAAAGTGGTAGACACCATACTACTCCACATTGGCCGGGTCGTCCCCACGTAATTCGCCCACGTATAAGCAAGGTGGGACAGCTTTGCCATCCAGATGCGCGAGGCTAGACTCGTCATAGCGCAAGGTTGACTGCCATGCGAAGGAGCTCGTTATAGTGAGAAACTGGCTACTGCGCCCCGGTTCCTTACAAAAACGAGCTCCTTCGTAGGATGGTGCAGACATGAAGCCAAGGTTAAACACGGCTCATATAGAAGCAGTCCTATTCATCGTGGTTCCCGGTTGCCGAGGCATGCACGAGATGGCGCCTGTCCTAAGTGGTTGTTGGTCCACGTTGTTGCACGCTTGCTACGTCATTGGTCTCATCGGCAAAGACCACCTGTGGACCACCTCCGCAATAGACATGTAAAAGCAATCCACGTCAAAAGCCAATTCCCTTATCGATCCTTGTGACCCCAGGGCTGCAAGGACACTAATGCATGCCCATCTTCCGCATTGCGCAGCTTCTTCCTCTGTCAATCACTCGTCCAAGCACGCCAAATTGCCAGTTATGCCCGCCATGCTGAACTCCACGGTCCCAAAATACACCACAGTGTCTGCGCGAGAGCCCAGACAACCGGATCCAGAGACTCAAAGTACGGCACACATGCTCTCGGGGACGAATACAGAGAGTTCATCGATTCAGCACTGGGTTCCGATGGCCGAACAACAAGAGAACGCGCTTGGGCGCAAAAGCAACACCTACTCATGCTTGCTGCGCGTACTGGATTTCTTTTGGGGAGGCGTCTACGCTCCTGGTCCTTCGACTCGTGATCCTATTGAGACCTTGCTTAATACGGACGATCCGGAAGAGAGAGACAGGCTGACGAAGAATTGGAGGGACAATAGGTTGAATGAGTTGGGCTTTGTGGGCGTGGTGGTACGTCTAAAATTGTCCTATGCGGCGGAAGATGGTCGCTGTAGCAGAACTCTTACCGTAGAGATCTCCATGAGCGGGCTTAGGAAGGATGGGGGACCATACTGACCCTCTATTGTAGGCTGCTCTTCTCGCCGGCGTACTGACTTCGACCGGATCGTGGCCTACCATCCTTCCTAATGGCAAGGTATCCCCATGGCCTGTTCGCACTACTTGGTACTGTGGTATCGTACTCTCAGTATTTGCTATCCTGAGCGCAGCTGACCAGACCGTTCGGCTATACCGTATGTCTTCTCACAGAGACGGCTGCATACAAATTAGAGAACTCTTGGCCAGGTCGAACGGCAAGACACACACCGGGAGGTTGAGACCAGGCATGGCTCAGCTATACACCTGGCAAATGCCGGTAATGTTCTTGACCACGGCATCTATCTGCATGATTGTCGGGTTGTTCTTGCACGTCTGGTCTGCGATAGAAAGGCTCGATCATGAGCATTGGTGGAGTGACGATGCGAAGGTATGAGTGTTGGAAGCGAGCTCCGTAATACCTCCGCTGACAAAGTAGGTTGCTGTCGTTTTTACCGTTGTAGGTGGCATATCCGTTGTTATCTTCCTCGCAGGTCAAGTTGCTCTTTACATCCCTCCGGCTAGTAATCAATGAAAGGAATGCGTTTTATGGCTGTTGGTAGCGTTGATAGGTTTTCAATACCACATGAAATCTCCTGCTACTGCGTGTGCGGTCCATGCGGTCCCGTGGCGTGGTTTTAGCGAAGCTCTCACAGGCGGCATTTTACCAAGGTATCATATACCCGCTCATTGCGTACACGGGTTAGCACCCAACAGAGTTCCGTCACAGCGTTCGTACCCCTGGATTGAGGTCAATGCGTACTTATTATTTCTTGATCATATACCCGTCCCTCAAAATGCCACGTCAAAAACGGTGTTACAGCAACGTACTTAATAGTATCAGAGGTCGGTGCGGGCTATTTTTCAGATTGTTGCATGATCTTAGGTCGTTAGCCACAGTATTGGAAATCCTATTATTCAGAGAATGCGGTCGAAGCAGAAAACGTGGTTTGTAATTTGGTCGACAGAGGAAACGATAGTGATTTCGCGCCGCTTATAGCCAAATCGCGCCCCGGTGCCCGTCTGCTCAGCACGGTATCCTGTAGCCCCGAGTCCGCTTTCTCCCATATTTGCCTGCCTATCGATGTTGGTATATTCGACTGCGACATGGGCCAATTCAACAAAAGAACTGAACGTCATGTATTCGTCGAAGAGATCATACTCCTACCTCTTGGTTTTCCCTGAAAATGTTGCTTTCAATCTTCGAGGCAGGTCCATAATATGAAAATGTCGGCAATGATCGTTATCGTGGAACAGAAAAAAAAAAGAAAAAAAAAAGAAGGTAAGTTCGTAAACGAATAACGTATGGAGAGGTCAGAGTGAATTTGACGCCAGCCCATTCTCATCTCTGTAATACCTGAGGAAATCGCTAAGATCTTCAGGTGCCACGGTGCCGATGTCTTTGACTTTGACATTCATCTCGATAGGATACACTTTGGCGTAATGCACTCGTGAGGCACCGTGGATTTCAACATCTGTATCGGCCGGGTCGATACAGATTGACCGTTTTGTCAATCCCTGTTCGTATTCGCCTTGGAAGATGGTCGGGTTGGAACCACGAAGGTAAACGGCGGAATGCTCTGAAGCGATGCAACCACTTTTGAGACATCCCCTTCCAGAGTATGTAGTTATGGGACTAGATCGCGCCGTCAGTATCATCGTCTTCGGCTCTGCAGAACGAACATACCAGGCGTAAACAAAGCCCCGTCTTACTTCAACGACGATAAAGCGCCGGATCTGTGAGAATGCATGTTCCCCGTACTTAACGACCGTAATGTTGTCATTCATGCCATACAGAACGTTGGCGCTTGCCGCTTGGATATGGAGCATGGAGAATACCTGCAGTAGGACTGTTAGTGAAGCATTACGCTATACCAACGACAGACATAGTACCCTTCCAACGCGGAAAAAGCGATATATTTCGGCCCCACTCCTCATTTGGTAAGCTAATTTCGTGAGCGGAGTACGACCTCAGTCGCCAACCGACCTACTCGAGTCCAATCTTTCATACCAGCCAGCTTCAGGTGTTCCTTGGATCACGTCTTGGACGCTATGTGGCGTAGCACCACTAGGACCTACGCACTACGATGTTAGCCAAAATGACGCACAGGTCTCATGACATACCCTGATATAAATTCGGAGGTATAGCAACATTACTAAACGTCGAATCGACTCGTGGTCTCCTTGAGCACAGTCATTGATTGCTCTACGCAAATTGCACTTTGGTCTTCATACTGGACACCTGCATAGTCCGAGGACGGGCTTCCTGACGTGAAATTCAACTGATTGGAATTGGTACCATAATTAGCATATGAGATTTGACGCTGTGGACGGCCACCGTAAACGCTGGAGGGTTGGTGCCCACCGTAAGCCGACGAATATTGTGGAGCACCGGCTGTCGTAGGACTCGTACCAGAAAGCGTTGGCTGCTGCTGTCTCTGTTGTTGATCGTTCCGATAGTGATAAGTTAGTTGGCCTGAATAGGTAAGCTTTGAGGTAGAACCGGGACCGGATGACCTGACCCTGGTAGTCCCGAGTGACATAGTAATAATCCTGACGGTTGGGGTCCCACGACCAGGGTGACCCATCGTTGGACGCCATCCTGGCCGATCCTTGTTTCTCCATCCAGCTGCAGAAGGCACATATAAATATTTCAACTGCCGGCTACCACGCGATGCGGCTCTGCGACCATATTAACCGACCCTCTGGAGGGTGTGCGAGCAATGGTGGTGGTGACATGGCTCTGCAGCTTCTCCACTTAAAAAGTACGCTGTTGATTTGTGCAAGCGGAGATGTATGCAGAGGTCTGCTGGCCTCGCTTGCCCGACGCATGTGGCTGACCATCCCTTCCGCCAAGCCAAGGGCTACATGGAATACAGGTTACGCTTCGCGTCGCGACCGTCCCCCTGGTATCCTGACCCACGCCGTAATCCCGCGGGCCATAAGCCACCACGGATAAGCCTGACACATAGGGCCCCTCTCGCTGCCTACATGTCAGACGACGAAGCATGGATCTGCTCGCATCGTGCTTCAGCCACCAGTATTTGCATGCTCCAGTCCCAGTGCCCGGAGACATGCTCCTGGGTGCATGCAGCCGTCATATCTGCACCCTGGCCTCTTGCAATTACCCACGTATTGTTCGTTCCCGTCCAATACGGGACCGAGCCGCATTCCGCATCGGCCGATTCAGGCTTTTCATATCATACCTAGGTAGGGCTCGCGCGAAACGTCCTTTCACCTCACCAACCAGCATACGATGATCCCGAGTACTCCTAGACTTCCGTCCACGCACCACGACCTATGCTATGCTGGCAGACGGTTCTTTACGCTATCGAGCCTGCGACCATGTAGAAGACCAGAACAGTGTCGGCACAACCTCCGCGAAAGGGTTCTGGAGGGAAGCACTGTTACCTTTTCGCGCCAAAGTCGATGAGATCAAGCGCACCCAGGAACGCCTGTCTCGTCTGCGGGAAGATCTGGTCATTGAGCGTTCGAGAATCGGATCCCGCGCAGAAGACGTGCGGTCGCAGCGCATAAAAACTAGCAATGCAGCGAGCAATTTTATGTCACATTTGCGCACGTTCATCAATGAGAATAGGGATTCGTTTCCGACGCGCATTCTGAAAGCATATGAAGATATGGTGCACGAAAGAGACCAACTAGGGTCAGATGAAGAAGACTATTCCGAAGCAGAACAAAACTATCTTCAAGCCGAGCGATCTCTGGGAGGTAAAGAATGGGTATTCATGGAGGAAGAAAGGTTCCTCTATCAGTATCAGCTCCCAGATCTATTCACCCAGTTAAGTTCGACTATAATGCACAACGATGAGCAAACGCCTACTCCGCAAATTTCGCTTTCACTTCCGCCTCCGCCTCCACCCCCTAATTCGGCTTTATTAGAAACCGATTCGATCATCGTTCGCGGCGCCCCACCACCCCCACCTCCACCACCATCCGGAACATGCAGACCTGTGCATCAGCCACTGATCTCACCGGACGTCCCTGCGACATCTTTAGAATCTCGAAACGTGGAGAATGAACTCCGGTTAGCCATATCAGAACTAGATCTTCTCCGACGAAAATTCGATATGTTGCGGCCCTATCAGATAATGTTGCTTGAACAGGCAGGAATAAAAGGTAGAGTTGGAATTGAGAGAGCAAGAATTCCTCTTGGATATTCAAGCTTTCAGGACGCATACGACGATGTGCTAGATGATCTGTCAAAGTGTGAAGTCAGATTGCAACATCTACGTCAGGAAAAGATGCGAATGGAAAATACAAAGTCGGACTACAGCTGGCAGGCTTCGGATCGTTCTCATGTACACGATCAAATTTTCCCCTCTTTTGACACTATAAAAAGAGCTCACACTGATGGTGTTGTTCCCAGTCTATATGGCAATGCCGCCATCAGATCCCGCATCCATGAGTGGAGCATTGGTCGGATCAGAAACAGTGCGATGGAGAAGAATATCTACATGAGCATTCTGGAGGACGAAGGAATACCGGTTCCAGATCGCGCTTCATTGGGCGAGTTCCCAGGACATTATTGGCCCTCTGAATCAATGGATACGTCGTTATCATTTGATGTTGGCATTGATTGTCCTCCGGAAACGATCGGAACCTCGCCCGATCGCCCTCCTCTGATCCCGCCCCGTCCGGCAACAGAACCCCCGCGGTCGCTTCATCCATGTTCTGAATTGGACACACAGTTATCCACATTCCGTAAGGCAATCTCGACTAGGGAAGAAGCGGATTTAAGTTGAATTATGTACACGAAAGGTTCGCACCGCCAGGCAACAAGCTTAACACCATCTCGCCAAACCCATCGACTTCCACTGGCACGGTTGCCTCGCACACGTGTCATCATTACCGCCTAGAGATGATGTACACCAAAATCTGCCATCAGCGCGCACACCACCAGGTTGAATTAAGTGCAGCGCGAGAAGTATAACAGTAGACAAGAACAACTGGTCCACCATACTTGGAGATACTCTCTCATGGTTCAAAACAGAGCAGAACGCTCTGCAGGGGGTGGAAAATGCGCCTCCGTGGCAATTCCACGCGTTGGTGCCGCTAAGGACCAACAATGTCTTCTGATGACTTCCTCCATACCTCTTTTCATTTGTTTATCTGGAGCACGGATCTTTCCAGCAGAAGCAATGTACTTCGAGTCCGCCAGCATCCAAATATCCAGTTATCTTCACGTCGGCATTTACTTTCTTTACGTTTCTCCGCAGGAGCTGTATTAACCTATTATATACTATATCCTTATTTAATATCGAGATAGAGAAAAATAAAAATATTATAACTAAAACTTTTTTTTAAACAGACGCTAATTTTTAGCGTACCTGCCTACTTAGAAAATAACTATATATACTATATTTTTATTATATTTAAAAACCTCTCTCTTTTAAAGTCTATTTTTATTCTATTATTACTAAATTAAGTTATAAATTAAAATTACTAACTATTTAACTTAATTAGGCCTACTTCGCTACGCTAAGCCTATTTAAGAATGGTTTTTTTCTTAACTAATCTTAGATAATAATATTATACTTTTAAATATTATATATTCTATATAAAAATTTTAGCCTTATATATTTTTATATTAATTCTTTAATAGTACTTTATATTTTTAAAAAAATTTATATTTACTATATAAAGTAGACGTATTTAAAAACCGCTACATTAAAAAGAGAAATTAAATCCCTAATATATAAAAGATCTTAAAAATTTAAAATTTATTTATATTTTTAAATACTTATCTACTATATCACTCTACCTAACTAAGACTTATTACAGGGGGATAATACAGAAAAGGGAAAAAAATTTTTTTTTTAAAAAAAATTATATAAAATTAAATAATAATATTAAAAACGGGTTAATAATATTATTATAACGAAAAAATTAAAGTAATTTTAGTAAAAATATTAGTTACTATATATTACGTCTAGGTAATAAATTAACATTACCTAAATATAAATATTTTTTTAGTCTCTTTTTTAAACTACTATAACTTTTTAGTTAGTAAATATATTTAACTTAAATTTTAATTATATCCTTTTAGGCTTAGTATAGATTATATAACTAGCGAAGTAGTATAGTAGGTATATATTTAAAAATACTAAAACTCTTTAAATTTATAAAGTCTTTTGTGTATTAAAGATTTAATTTTTCTTTTTATTATAGGATTCTTTAAACGCGCCTATTTTATTAGTAAAAAATAAAGTTTTTAGAAGTGCACAGTACTACTAAAAATTTAATATAAGACTATAAAAAGCCGAAATTCTTATATAGAATATATTATATTTATAGATATATCTTACTATCTAAAATTAAATAATAAAATTTTTTTTAAAACAGTAAAGGAAGTAAAGCTTTAATAAAAAAAAACTAATTAAAGTAGTTAGGATTATTTAAGCGTAGAGATATATTTACGTATAGGAGTAAAATAGGTAATTAAAAAAAAGTATACTAAAGCGGTATAAGATAGTTATAAAAGCTTACTATTAAAGAAGTTTATAATTATTTTAAAAAGATTAAGGAATTCTATAGAGAGTACTACACTATATTTTAATATTTTAATAGTTATTAATAAGTTTATAAGTTATTAGTAATAGTAAAAAGTCGTTATAGTTACTATATAAAAAGTTTATAAAAAATTAGTATTAATAACATAATAGAGTAAAAGTTTAAATAACTAGTCTAAAGTTATATAATATTATAGTAATAATTCTAAGAGAGGAAATGGTAAGAATATAGTATTTTTAAGTTTATATATAAATTTTAAAAAAATTAATCTTTTTAAAAAATTAATCTTTTTTAATAATTTTATATTTAATATATTAATATAAAATAAAATTAGAGATATTAATATATTATAGCTACTATTTTAATATATACAAAGATACGCTTATTTTATATATTAAATAAAAAGTTATAATAATCTAAAGTAGAGTTTTAAAAATTTTTAAAGTTTACTAATTTTTAATTACTTTTATATAGCTTACTAGGCAGTTACTAATACTGTAAATAGAATTTATTTATTTTTATTTTTAATTAACAATAATTTTGTATTTTTTTTAATTACTAATCAAAAATATATATTATCTTATAAAGTAATTTTTTTTTAAGTTACACACCTATAAATATAAATTTTTTAAATATTATAGCTAGTAAAATAATTTTTTAAATTAATAATATAATTTAATAGTAATAGTGGTAATAGAATAATAATAATAAAATAATTTACTCCTGAGTAGGAGTATAAAAGGCTTATTTATTTTTTTATATTTTATTTTTATTACGTTTTACCCCGCCTACTAATATTATAAACTAATAATATTATTATAGACTTATTACGTAATTTAAAGTAATATTTTTTTTACTTAATTCTACGTAAGCTTTTATATTATTTATTAAACTTTCTACTAAAATAATAATACTATAAAAGCTTACTAAAGTAAGTTATATATATATCTAGCTTACTTAGTAGTTTTATAAAAAAAAAAAACTATACTTATTATTATTAGTACCTACGCCGCCTATAAATAAAAAGAGAAAAATATCTATTACTTAGTTAGTAACGCCTACTAGTTAAAGATAAAAGTATATTTAATATTACCCGACTCTATAGTAACGTATTACTTTATAAAAGGTATTTTAAATTTTAAGTATATACTTTTAGACGTATATTATCTTATTTACTTAGTTTTAATATTATTTAAGGCTTACTATAAGTTTTTTATACTATTTACCCTTTTTTACTTTTTATATATATATTATAGTCTCCGCCTAAGTAAAAAAGCTTTCTTTTATACTTTAGTCCTTTTAGTAATATACGCTAAGTACGTAACTAAATTTATAAAAAATAATAAACTTTTACTTTTTAGTTTAGCCAACAGCTATTTAAGGTACTATTTTAATAAATTATTTATAAAAAAATTTATTAATTACTAAAGTACTATAGACTATTTTTAGGACTAAAATTATAGTATTACTATATAGTTTTTACGTAATTTTATTAATAAAAGACGTATCTATAATAAGGATAGATAATAGGTTCTTATTAGTAGCTTAAAATATAATAGCAGTAATAGTAATAGTATAAAATAACTTAAAAAAAACTAAATAGATATTTAGTAAAACTTTAAAAAGTAGAAAATAATATAGTATAGAGTATAAGTAAATAGCTAGACTTACTAATTTTAAAGACTAAATATTTTATTATGGATACTAGATAACTATTTAATAACTCTATATATATTTATATACTAATCGAATAAATAGTGTGGCTGTGGTGGCTCGGGGCGACCAAAAGGGGTTTTAAAAAAGGAGGAGTATATATATACCTTTATTAATAACTCTATTAGTTCAAAAGTTTATACGACTAGTAATACCTAATTACTTTATATATAATTATAAGTAGTAATTATTAATAATTTTTAGGATAATTACGAGTAGTTACTAATTTATAAATATAAATTAGAGTATAAGTATTACTATATTTAGTAGAGTACTATAACTCTTACTAAAAGAAAAAAGTATAACTTTTAAAGGTTTAAAATTTATATTACTTATATATAGCTTTATTAGTATTGTGTAAGCTATTTAATATTTATTAAGTTCTTATTATTACGTTGTACTACGGCTTTATAATACTCGCGAAGTACGTTAATTAATAATAAAATAATAGTTATATATATATTTATATATTAATCGAATAAATAGTGTAGCTGTGGTGGCTTAGGGCAACTAAAAGGGGTTTTAAAAAAGGAGGAGTATGTGTATACCTTTATAAATAATTCTTTAAATTTCTTAGATTTTCTATATATTAGAAGTTTAATATCTTTTTTATTATAGCATTCTGTAAACGCGCCTACTTTATTTAGTAAATATAGAGTTTTTTTAAAAGTATAGAGTACTATAAAAGAATTAATATATATATATTTATATATATATTATATTTATATATTATTCGAATAAAGTAGTGTGGCTGTAGTGGCTTAGGGTAACTAAAAGGGATTTTAAAAAAGGAGGAGTATGTGTATATCTTTATACTTAATATATTAAATAAGAAAGAATTAATATAAAGCTATAAAAAACTAATATCCTTATATAAAATATAAAATATTTAAAATTATACTATTACTATTTTAGATTAGTTAAAATAAAAATCTATTATTAAATAAGCCTAGCGTAGTAAACCAACTTTAATTAGGATAAATAGATTAGTAATCCTAATTTATAACTTAATTTAGTAGAGGGAAAATGTATAGCTTAATAGATAATATAACTAGATGCCTATAATAGTAATATTATAGAGGGGGGACATTAGAAAAGAATTAATCTAAAGAGTTACTATTTTTAAAAATTAATATAAAATTAACTACTAAGCCTAAAAATACGTGAATTATACCGTTTTAAATAAAAAATTAAGAGGACTTTTATTACTATATTAAGAACTGCCTAGTTAGTGTACGTAATAAATTAAAATTACCTAAATATAATAGTTTTCTCAGTCTCTTTTTAGGTCCCTATAAATTTTTAGTTAGTAAATATATTTAACTAAAATTCTTATAAAACTCTTTTAGGTCTAGTAAAGATTACGTAACCTAAATTTTAATATAAATTTATTATATAATAATAAAATTATATAAATAGTAAAAATTTTACTTTTACTTATATAAAATACTAATTACGTAATATATTATTAATATTATAGTATATAATAATATTTTTTAAATTTTATAAATTAAGACTCCTGTTCCATTAGTATAGTAATAAATTTAATATAACTTATATCTATCGTTAATTATTTTCTAAAATTAAATACTTCTATTTTAATAATTATTTTTACTTTAAAACAACTCCTTAATATATTTATAATACTCTATAACGTATTAAAAATAACCTAATAATAATAATATTATATATAAAATTAATAAGAGTAGAGTTTCTAAGGTAACTTATAGAGAAAATAGAGTTAATAATAAAAACTTAATTTAAAGTTTTAAAAAAGTAAATAAAATCCTATTATTAGAAAATAGTTTAAATATTTTAAAAATATTCTTATACGGGACTTTAAAAGAGGTGGAGTAATAATATTAATATAAAAAAAAAAACCTATAATTAATAAATAAAAGGCGGAAAATTTTTTAATATATATTAAAAAAAATAAAAAAATTTAATAATATAAATGTTTTAACAAATAATATTTTTAAATAAGTTAGTAATATAAAGGAAAGAGATTTAAAAGCTGTATTATAAAAAATAGAGTAATAATAGAATTAATAAATAAAGGCATGCACATACTCCTCCTTTTTCGAAACCCCTTTTGGTCGCCTACACAGCCACCACAGCCACACCCTTTTGTTCGATTAATATACAAATATAGAATTAATAATAAACTAACTATTAGTTAATTGCTAAGTAAGTTTTTTTTATATTTTAATATATTAGTTATTATATATTTTTTACGATATAGGCTTTTTTTTAATATTAATTATATTAATTATTTTATTAGTTATAATTTAATATTCTAAATTTCGAACGAGATTTAGTTAAAAAATAAAAGTAATTTAGTATTTATTAAAATACTAAATTTATTTCTTTTTTTACTAGTAAAGACTATATTAAAAAAGTCTATATATACAAAATTAAATAGAAGATAAAAAGGGATAAGTATATTAATAAATTATTTATTTTTTATTAATATAATAATATAATAATATATATATATATATTAAATAAACTGTATGGCTGTAGTGGCTCAGGACAACTAAAAGGAGTTTGTATAAATAATATATATATTATTATTATATTATAATATAATTATAACCTTAATATTAATATATATTTATATATTAATTAAATAAATAGTATAGCTGTGGTGGCTTAGGGCAACTAAAAGGGGTTTTAAAAAAGGAGGAGTATATATATATTTTTATACTTAATATGTTAAAAAAGTTAGGTAAGGCTAGATTAACAAAAGTATAGCACTTTATACTAGTGTACTAGTATACTTAGCGTACCCCCCTAATAAAATATTAAATTAAAAAATTTTAGTATAAAAAGTCTAGTACCGATACTATATTCTTTAGAGAAGAGATATATAGAGTACTATTTATATATTTCTCCTCTATCTTCTCTTATAGTTAATATAGCTAAAAGTTTATTAAATATATTATTTTTATTATTTTTTAGATGTTTAGTTTCTGTATAGTATAGTCCTCTTTTTATAAATACTAATAATAATAAAATACGTATTCTAATTAATCTTAAGATATTTAGTATAGTTACCTAAGCTCTTCCTACACTATCTTTTAATTTTATAGGTAATAAGGACACGACTCTAGTAGATACTTACTAGTATAAGTACCTTATTTATTTAGTAGCTAACGCCGACGGAAAAGTTAATTATAATAAAATTATAGCTATCTTTAATAATAGGTACTAGCCTAATAAGCTAATTAGATTATTAATAAAGAAAATAGTTAAAGTTATAAACGTTAGATTAGCGGTATTAGCGGCGGCTTTAATAGATATATATAAAGATATAGTAAAAATAAAAAAAAATAAAAAAATATAATATACGGTTTATAATAGAGTTAATAAATAAAATAAGTATTTAATAAATATAGTAAATACTTCTTAGCGTAAAGAATATAATAAAGGTAAAAATAAAGGCGAAAGTAATAATAGAGATAATAGTAAAAGTAATAATAATAATAGAGGCAATAGCAGAGGCAAAAATAATAGTAAAAGTAAAAATATTTTAAGTACAGAGCCTCTGTAAAAATACTAGAAGTAATTAATATTTAAAAGTTCTAGAAGGGCCTGTAAGTATAAGTAATAAGTATTTTCTTCGGTGCGGTGCGTAGGCTAGGTAAATAAATAAGTATATTTAGTATCGCGTTATATTATTATAAGTAAAGAGGAAGATATAATTATAAATAAAAATATTAATTATTATTAAATGCTATACTACTTATGTGTATATAGGCGGAGTAAAAAGTAATAGAAATAAATATAACCTCTGTTTTATTTTATAAAAATAAAGTTAAAAAAGTAACTAATAGATTATAACAGCAGTTATCGGCTATTAATATTAATTTATATAGGTAATATGATAAAATAACGCTTCTATTTATAAAATAATAGAGGTTTTAAACTAGTTTAAGAATAATAAAAGTATATTATTTTTTTACCTAGCCTATAACACAGATTCAGCCTATAAAATATATATATAGAATTATTTAAAATCTAGAATAAATATAAGTAAAAAGACTAATTTAGATATAGAATTAAGTTTAGAAGGTATAGAGGCTATTAAAAAAGCTATTTTAAAAAAAATACTATAAAATACTATAAAAAGTTATTAATAATTATATTTTATTACTTTCTAACTATTATAGAATAGTTATAGAAACTTAGAGATTTTATAATTACAGGGGGGTGACAAAAAAAAAGATCAATTCAAAAAGATATCTTTTTTATAAATTTATATAAAATTAATTAGTAAGCCTAAAAATACGTGAATAATACCGTTTTAAAGAGAAAATTACAGAGAGCATTATTAGAATTTTAATTAGGTTTTATATATTACCTGTACTAAACTAAAATTACCTAAACATAGTAATTTTTTTAACCCCTTTTTTAGGTTCCTATAACTTTTTAGTTAGTGAATATATTTAACTAAAATTTTAACTATACTATTTTAGGCCAAGTATAGGTCACGTGACTAGTTTTTTTAAAGTATATTAGTAATCTAATTATATAATTATATTAATAATAAAAATTTAGCTCCTGCTTATATAATCACTACTTACGTAATATATTATTAATATTATAGTATATAATAATATCTTTTTAAATTTATAAACCTAGGCTGCTATTTATATAATATAGCGCGATATTTAATAAAACTTAAATTTTAAGTTAATCTTCTTTTAAAAGCAAATACTTATATTCAAATAATTATTTTTACTTTAAAAGAACTCCTAATAGTATTAATAATACTATATAATATATTAAAAATAAAATAATGTAAATAATAATATAAATAAAGTTAAAAGGGATAGAGTTTCTAGGATTATTTAGAGAGTAAAAAGAATTATTAATAAAGGCTTAATTAAAAGCCCTAAAATCAAAAATACAAGACAATAATTAGAAAATAGGCTAAATATAATAAAAAATATATTTATAATAGTATTTTAAAGCAGAAGTGTTATAATATTAGGATAAATTAAAAAAATCTATATTTAACAAAGGAAACGTGAAAAGAAATATTAAAATAGGCTTAAGAGAATATTAAAAATATTAAATATATAAATTTTAAAGAAAATAATATTTTCTAATAAGTTCGTATTATAAATAGGAGCGATTAGAGAGGAGTATTATAGAAAAAGGTGTAAAATTAGAGTTAGAAAAAGAACTAGCTATTACCTAGTAAAAAAGTAAGTTATTTTAATATTTTAACATATTTATATATATTGCGTGTTATATATTTTTACGCTATAGTATTCATTTTTTAATATTAATTATATTAATTATTTTATTAGTTACAATTTAACAGTCTAAATTTAGAACGCTATTTAGTTAAAAGATAAAAGTTATTTAGTATTTACTAAAATGCCTAATTTATCTATTTCGTTTACTAGTATAGACTATATAAAAAGAATTCTTATATCTAAAGTTAAACCAAAGATAAAAAGAAGTAAGTAACTTTATAGATTTTTTTGTAGTTTTTTTAATATAATAATATAAATATATATAAATATATTATTATATTATATTATAAATAAAAGCGTTATATTAATATTAATTTATATTAGTAATTTTAATAACTTAATACCCTTATTTATATAATAACGAACGTTTTAAACTAGTTTAAGGATAATTAAAATATATACTTTTGTTTACCTAGCCTATAACACTAATTCAGCCTATATAAAAAATATATAAGATTATATAAAATTTAGACTAAATAATAATAAACATTGTAACTGAGGTATAGGATTAAGTATAGAAAATATAGAGACTATTAAATAGTTATTTTTAAATAGTAGGATATAAAATTATAAAAGCTTATTAATAATTATATTTTCTTATACCCTAGCTATTATAATAGACTTATAGAATCTTAGGAATACTATACTAAGTACTAGTAATATATAATTTACTAGTTTATTATTAAAAATGTGAAAATTTAACTTTTATTAATAATTATATAATTAATATATTAAACTATAAAGATAACTTATATACTAGTATAATATAGTATTTATTTTACTATATATAAAAATAAGCTAATTTTACACCTTAAATAAAAAGTTGTACTAACTTAAAGTAGGGTCCTAAAAGTTTTCTATGTTTACTAATTTTTTACTACCCCTAAACCCCTTAGTAAGCATCGCCTAATAGGGTGAATAGGATCTACTAATCTTTCTCTTTAAAACACTATTTTTGTTGTATTTTTAGGCTTAGTAATTAAGAAGTTATATTAATTTAAAAAAGGTATCTTTTTTGATTGATCTTTTTTTTTGTCACCCCCCTGTAATACTAGTAATACATTATTTATTAGTTTATTATTTTAAATTTAAATATTTAACTTTTATTAATAATTTTATACTTAATATATTAATATATAAAAATAATTTATATACTACTAAAATATAGTATCTATATATATATATATTTGTATATTAATTGAACAAATAGTGTGGCTGTAGTAGCTCGGGGCGACCAAAAGGGGTTCCAAAAAAGAAGGAGTATGTGTATGCCTTTAAATAGTATCTATAATTATATGTATAAAAATAAGCTAATTTTATAGCTTAAAAAAAGTTATATAGGGGGGAGATATTGGGAAAACCTAAATCTAAATGGTTACCTTTTTTAAAATAATATAACTTTCTAGTTATAAGGCCTATAAATACAAAAATAATACTATACTAAAGAGAAAAACTAGCTTAATCTCTATACTCTATTCGGGATTGCTTAGTAAGCCCCTAAGGGGTAAAAAAAAGTTAGTAAATATAATAAATTTTTAGGACTATATTTTAGACTATTATAACTTTTTATTTAAAGTATAAAATTGGCTAGTTTCTATATATATATTAATAGTATCTAGAGTATATAAGTATATAAAGTATTTTTATATATTTATATATTAAGTATATAATTATATATAAAAGTTAGTTTTTTACATTATTAATAATAAACTAGTAAATAATAGATTACTAGTACTTAGTATAGTATCCTTATAATTTTATAAATATCTTATAATAGCTGGACAGTAGTAAAATATAATTATTAATTACTTATTATAGTATTTTATTTTACTTTTTAAAAATAGCTTTATTAATAGTCTCTATACTTTCTAAACTTTATTCTATACTTAAATTAGTCTTTTTATTTTTATTTAGTATAGATTTTAAATATCTTTATATATTTTTTATATAGCCTAAATTAGTGTTATACGCTAGAAAAAAAAATACCTAAATTATTTTTAAGCGAGTTTAAAGCGTCTCTTACTTTATAACTAAGATTGTTATTTTATTAAAATTACTAATATAAATTAATATTAATATACGGTTAATAATTATAACATAATATAAGATATATATATTATTATATTAAAAAAAGACTAAAAATATCTATTAAGTTACTTATCACTTTTTAATTTTTATTTAACTTTAGCTATAAGAGCGTCTTTTATACAGTCTTTACTAGTAAAAGAAATAGATAAATTATATATTTTAGTAAATCCTAAATTACTTCTACTTTTTAGCTAAATGGCATTCTAAACCTAGAAAATTAAATTAAAATAAATAAAATAATTAATATAATTAATATTAAAAATATAGTACTATATCGTTATAATATATTAAAATATTAAAATAACTTACTTTTTAATTAGCTAACAGCTAGTTCTTTCTTTTACTCTATTATTATTTCTTTTTTTTTATAATACTTCTTTCTAATTTCTTATATTTATATTAATAACTTTCTAGAATATATAAATTTTTTTAATTTATATTTTTAATATTTTTTATATTTTTTTTAGAGTATTTTAATCTTTTTTTTCCTTTTCTTTATTAATTATTAGTGTTTGTTTATTTATATTAATATTATAACCCTTCTCTTTTAAAATCCTTTTATAATAATATTTTTAAAATAAATGTATATATATACTTCTCCTTTTTCGAACCCCTTTTGGTCGCCCCAAGCCACTACAGCCACACTCTTTATTCGATTAGTATATAAATATATATAATATTTTTAAAGTATTTAGACTATTTTCTAATAATAGTGTTTTATTTTCTTAATTAGAACTTTTATGTAACGTTTTATTAATAATTTTTTTCTCTTTATACTACCTAAGGAACCCTGTCTCTTTTACCTTTATTTATATTATTATTTATATTATTTTATTTTTAATATATTATATAATAGTATAAATACTATTATAGTGCCATTCTAAACTAAAAATAATTATTAAAATAAAAGTATTTGCTTTTAGAAAAGATTAATATTAAATTTAAGTTTTATTAGATTTAGCGCTATATTAAAATAATTAGAGTCTAGATTTATAAACTTAAAAAAATATTATTATATAGTATTATATTAATAATATATTATATAATTAGTAATTATATAAGTAAAAACTAATTTTTTACTATTTATATAAATTTATTATTATATAATAAATTCTTATTAAAAATTAGGTTGCGGGACCTACGCTAGTCTTAAAATAGTATTATATAAAAAGAGGTAAAGTGTAGCGTCGAGACACTAGTCTAAAAAAGGTATAGGCTAAAATAGTTATTCTCTTGGATATATTTAAAAAAAAATGTAACCGTGTCCTAAAATAGTATAATTAAAATTTTAGTTAAATATATTTACTAACTAAAAAGTTATAGGGACTTAAAAAAGAAGTTAAAAAAATTATTATATTTAGGTAATTTTAATTTATTACGTATACTAACTAAGTAGTAATTAATATTAGTATAAAAAAATTTTTAATTTTTGCTTTAAAATAGAATAATTCACGTATTTTTAGGTTTAATAATTGATATTATATTAATTTTTAAAAATTGTAACTTTTTAGATTTGGGTTTTCCTAATGTCCCCCCCCTCCCATAATAGCATAAACTAGGGTCCTAAAAGTGTTCTATCTTTACTAATTTTTTTTACTCCTAAACTACTAGTAAGTAGTCCCCAAATATATAAATTAGATAAGGTAGTCTTTTTCTTTAATATACTTTTTTATATATATTTTTATACTTAATAGTTAAATACCTATATAACTTTAAAAGAGGTAACTTTTTAAATTAACCCATTTCTAATGTCTCCTCCCTGTATATGTTATAAGTTTAAATCTCGTTTTCTCCTACTTTAATCTACTATTTAATTAATTAGTTTATTAGGTTTTAGACTTAACCTTATTTAGTTTAGTTATATTACGTAATTAGACTAGTTAATTTTTTAAATAGGCTTAATTTAGTTTAAATATCTAATTAGGTTAGTGTAACGACCTAACCTAATTAAAAACTAGACTATTTATAAATAGAACTAAAGTCATTCCTAGATAAATAACTAATTAAATTCTAGTATAGATTATTTAACTAGCCTATATATATTAGTTAAAAATTAAAGAGTTTATCGTTAGTTTACTTAGGAGATAAAGGACTTTTATTAATAGTTAGGTAGCTTTAATATAAAAGACCTATTTAAAAAAAATTTAATTTAGTAATAACAGAATAAAAATAATATAAATAATAAAAAGAGACGTTTATTAAACTTCGTTAAAAAGGATTATATATAAATATTTTCTAATTAGATATATACGCTAAAAATTAGCGTCTAATTTAAAAAAAAATTGTAAATAAAAAATTGCAACTACTAATATCATAAAGTATAAGTAAAGATGTAATAAAGTAATCTATATATTAAAATTTATTTAATAAGCTCTAGTTTTATAAATAGTCTATTTTATATTTTTTTAATACTAATACTATAATTAATTTAGGAATACTAGTATATACTAATATTTTAATATATATTATATATCGCATATGTATATATTAATTAAATAAAAAGGATAGCTATAGTAGCTCCAGGCGATTAAAAGGAGTTTAAAAAAGGACGAGTATATATACCTTTATTATATTATATATAAATAAGTCTAGAATATATTATAATATTTATAAATAGATATATTATAATATATAAAAATATAAGTATTATAAATTATTATTATTATTAATATATATATTTTTAGTCTATATCTTAAAATATAACTATATACTAAATGTTTTATTATTATACTAAAGATAGTATATATCTATTTTATAAAAGTTATATATTTTTTCGACCTAGCCTTACCTGAATTTTTTAACACATTAAGTATAAAGGTATACATATACTCCTCCTTTTTTAAAACCCCTTTTAGTCGCCCCGAGCCACCACAGTTACACTATTTGTTCGATTAGTATATAAATATATATAAAAGTTATATATAAGTATCTTATTAGTTAATCTTTCTTAAAAATATAAATATTATACTAAATGTATAAATTTATTTAATAAATATAACGTATATTATTTATATATAAATTTTCTAATACAGATCTATACATTTAATATAATTATTATACTTTTTTAGAAAAGTAATTATAAACCGCTATTAGCATTTCTATATAATAAATTTATAGTATTATTAATATAATTATTAGAAATATAAACTGTATATACTAATTAATTTATTATAATTAGTATATATAGTACTAATTAAATATTTAATTATATTATAAATATTTATATATTAATCGAATAAAAAGTGTAGATATAGTGGCTCGAGACGACTAAGAGAGGTTTTAAAAAAGGAGGAGTATATATATATATATTTATATATTAATCAAACAAATAGTGTAGCTATAGTGGCTTAGGGCGACTAAAAGGAGTTTTAAAAAAGGAAGAGTATGTGTATACCTTTATACTTAATATATTAAAAAAATAGAGGAGTATATATATATCTTTATATTATTTTATATATTTGTATTTGTATATTAATCGAACAAATAGTGTGGCTGTGGTAGCTCGGGGCGACTAAAAGGGGTTTTAGAAAAGGAGGAGTATGTGTATGTCTTTATACTTAATATTATTTTACAGGGGGGTGAAAAAAAGAAAGAGTAATCAAAAAAGATACTATTTTTAAAAAATTATATAAAATTAATTACTAAGCCTAAAAATACGTGAATTATATCGTTTTAAAGAGAAAATAATAGAGATTTATATTAGAATTTTAGTTACGTAATATATATTACCTGTACTAAACTAAAATTACCTAAACATGACAATTTTTTTAACCCCTTTTTTAGGTTCCTATAACTTTTTAGTTAGTGAATATATTTAACTAAAATCTTAACTATACCTTTTTAGGCCTAGTATAGGTCACGTGACTAGATTTTCGATGTATATTAGTAATCTAATAATAAAATTATATTAATTATAAAAATATTGCCAAGCCTTATATAATTAATAATTACGTGATATATTATTAATATTATAGTATATAGTAATATCTTTTAACTTTTATAAACTTAAACTCCTATTTCCTTAAAATAGTACTAACTTTTTTAAAACTTAAATCTAAAGTTCAACTACTTTTAAAAGTAAATAATTCTCCTTCTTTAATTGCTACAACTTTAAATAAGTCAGAAAAAAGTATTAATAATACTATACAACGTATTAAAAATAAAAATAAAAAAGATTATAATATAAATAAGATTAAATTAGGACGAGTTTCAAAGTTAACTTAAAGAGAAAAAAGAGTTATTAATAGAAACTTAACTAGAAGTCCTAAAAAAGAAAATAAAAGACTATTAATAGAAAATAGTCTAGAGATTACAAAACGGTTTTTATAAAACTTTTTAAAAGAGGAGGGCTACTCTATTAATATAAGTAAAAAAAAACTAATAATTAATAAAGAAAACGCTAAAAAAAGAGTAAAATACGCTAAAGAATAATTAAAAAATATTAAAAATATAAAACTAGAAAAAATAATATTTTCTAATAAGTCAGCAATACAAAGGGGTAGGGCTAGAAAAGAGGTTTATAGAAAAAGGGGTAATAATAGAGTTAAAAGAGAACTAGCTGTTAGCCAATCACGAAGTAAGTTATTTTAATTTTTTAAAATATTAAAATATATAACTTTTTATATATTTTTAGGCTATAGTTTTAGTTTTTTAATATTAATTATAATTAATTATTTTATAGGCTACGACTTTACCCTATATGTTTAGGGTGCAATTTAGGTAGGAGGTAGAAGTAATTTAGTATTTATTAAAACACCTAATTCTTCTACTTCTTATACTAGTAAGGACTATATAAATAAAGTCCTTATACCTGAGGTTAAACCCTATATAAAAAGGGGTAAGTTTTATAATATTTTTTTACCCCTATTTTTAATAATATAATATATATATATATATATATATATTATATTATATTATAATTATAATCTTTATAATAATATTTATATAGGTTGGTAATTTTAACAAGATAACGTCCCTATTTATAAAACTAAGGACGTTTTAACTTGGTTTAAAAACAACAAAATTAAACTATTTTCTTACCTAGCCTATAGTCCTGATTTAGCCCCTATAGAAAATATATAGGGTTTATTAAAATCAGGGCTAATTAAAAATAAAAAGGCTAATTTAGGTATAGGAAATAGTTTAAATAGTATAAAGGTCTTTAAAAGAGCTATTAATAAGGAGTAGTTTAAAATACCTCAAGAAGCTATTAATAATTGTATTTTATCACTCCCTAACCGTTATAAGGCGGTTATAGAAGCTAAAGGCTACTATACTAAGTACTAGTAATATATTATTTACTAGTTTATTATTAAAAATGTGAAAAAGTGACTTTTATGTATAATTATATAATTAATATATAAATATATAAAAATATTTAATATATTAATATAACTCAGCATCTATTATAATATATATAAAAATAAGCAAATTTTACATGTTAAATAAAAAGTTATAATAGCCTAAAGTAGGACCCTAAAAATTTTTTATATTCACTGATTTTTTTTTACCCCTGAACCCCTTAGTAAGCAGCCCCTGACAGGGTGAATAGAATCTCCTAGTCTTTCTCTTTAAAACGCTATTTTTTTCATATTTTTTAGGTTACTAATTAATAAGTTATATAACTTTAAAAAAGGTATCTTTTTTAATTACTCTTTCTTTTTTTCACCCCCCTGTATATATGTATATATATACATAGTACTAAAAATACAAGTATATATTAATATTCTATAGTATACTAGTAATAGTATAAACTATTACTATTATTATTTTTTCTTTATAAATAGACGCTATATACTAGGTTTTTATTTTTTTAAAAAAACTAAACCTTATATTTTAGGATACCTAATTATTAAAAAAAGTTCTATATTTCCTAAGTAAACTAATAACGAGCTCTTTAATTCCTAACTAGATTATTATATTATTAATAATATTATACTAAATTACTAATCTATTACCTAACTAGGTCTAGTTTACTATACTTAACCTATTTAGAAATAAGTTTTTATCTTATCGAACTTTAGAGTAATTTTTATTCTAATATTTTATTTATACCTTCTAATATAATATATTCTATATAAAACTTTTCGCTTTCTATAGTTATATATTAATTTCTTAGTAATATCCTATACTTTTAAAAATTTTACTTTTTACTAGTAAAGTAGGCGTATTTAAAAAATACTATAATAAGAAGAGGAATCGAACCTCTAATATATTAATAATATTAAAATTTAATAAATTTATATATTTTTAGACACTTACCTACTGTGCCACCCCACTATATACTAGGTTAAAATATAATACTTATTTATATATTACTATTTTAACTTATTATAATAATAAACTAATTTTAATATAATAAATTAATATATAGTTATACGCTACGTTTTTTATTCTTATATTTAAATTATTATAGAGATGTATTACAGAAATCTCTATAGCAATTAATAATTATTTTTTAAAAATATAAGTATTACGCTAAAAGCGTAACTTTATTTAAAAAATAAATAAATCTATAGTAGCGTTAGAATAATTTTTTTTTATATAATAATATTTTTAAATAGTAAACTTTTAGCTTTTTTATAAAATATTATAGCTTTTTCTATATATAGTTAAGACTACGGCTACGGTAATAGGCTTATTTTACTTTAGTATAAATTAGGTTTAGCGTATTAGTAGCCTTAGTTATATAGTCTTAAATTTAATACTTTTTTTTACTTAACTTTACGTATTTATAACCTTTTAACTAGTGTATAAAATTAGCTATAAAATATATATATATTACTATATTAAATATATTACTTATATAAGTATTTATAGTATAAATTAATTATATTTTACTAAAATTATCTTATATTTAATTATAATAAAAAATAGTAAATATTATAAAATCGTATTATATATTTTACGTAACTAATATTTTATATAATTTTAAATATTTTAGTTACAATTAATAGTTAATAATATATTATTATTATTAGATAATATATACCTAAAATTTCACTAACCTAATTAGATAATAATAAAATATTAGCTTTTTAGTAATTTCTATAGTATAAAATATAAGATAAAAGTTATTTAATTAGCTTTACTATATACGAAGTTATAAGACTTTAAATTTATAATAATATAAAAAGATTTTTAGTTATTACTAATTTAATATAGTATTAAATTAAATAATTAATTTATTTTTAACCTTATTATATAGTGCCGCTTTTATTTAATATTTTAAATTTGTAAAAATAAGATAAATATATAGAGTTTTAAAATACGTCTAAAATCTCTAAATTTAGATATTAAATTCTAAATTTATATTACTAAATAATTAGATAAGACGGTTTTAACTGTAACGGATCGGGTTTAATAGGTTATAATAGTATTTATTAATAGGTTTATAATAAGTAAAGACTTTTTTATTTCTTTTTAATATAGACTACCTATTTTCTTTATACCTATACTTTTTATATTATCTTACCTATATTTATAGGTATTTTATAAAGCTTCCTTCTTTTTTTTTTCTATATCTATATATCGCGCCGTTTGCCTATATTATTCTATTATATATTAGTTGCTTCTATAGCTACCCTAGTAAAATTACTACGTACTATAGCTATAGTAGCTACGCTGCCTTATAATATACTATTTTTTTTATATTCTTCTACTGATCTGGATTCCCCTAATCGCTTAGAAGTTCTTAAAACCTAGCTTTTTATTTACTTATACGTACTAGGTTCTTATTTATACTTTATAGTTTTAAGCCTACGCTGTACTATTAGTAATACCGCGACGTATACTAGTAAAAGGACTACTTATAAATAATATATAAGTAGTTATATTTTTAGATTATAATACTTAGAGCGTATTAGCTAGTAATAAAAATAGTTTAGCCTATAAGAAGTCTAAAGTTATAAGTAATATATCTTAGCTTTATATAGGTATTATTATTAAGCTAATTAAGAATGTCTGGTGCTTTTGTAGTAGTATAGTATATAAAAATATATAGCCTACTAGCTTAGGGGCGCTTTATATTTATTATATTTACTATATTTATTATATTTATTATATTTACTATATATATTATATATCCCGTTATTATAGAGTGTCGCGATAGAGTTATAGTTTTATAGCCTATCTTTTTATATTATTTTATATTATTGTTGTAGCTAGTTTAGGAATACTAGTATATATTAATACCCTATTATATACTATAGATAGCGTAAACTATTACTATTATAATTTTTTTTATATAAATAGACGCGCTATAGTAGGTAGAAACGCGTAATACTTTAAATTATCTAGCTATTATTATATATACTAAATACAACGCGTTAATCTATATATATCTTTAGTATATACGTTATATAACTATATACTACGTCTCCTATTATTATACTAAGAATATTATAAAGCTGTTTTACAGGAACCCCTATAGTAGCTAGTAGTTATTTCTTTTAAAATATAGGTACTACGCTAAAAGCGTAGATTTATTTAAAAAAAAAAAAAATTAGATAAGAAATAATACTTTAAATATATTTTATAAATATTATATAATAATTATTAATATATATACATTTTATAACTAATTCTATATGCTATTTAAAAAGTTATAAATACGTAAAGTTAAGTAAAAAACAAGTATTAAGTTTAAGACTATATAACTAAGACTATTAATACGCTAAGCCTAATTAGGCTTTATTATACTATATTTTATAACTTTTTCTATAAATTATATATATTTTAAATTTTTAAATATAATATATATAGTTATTAAACTTTTAAAAACTAATTTTTTTTAATTACTCTTTTTTTATTGCACTTCACTATATTAAAAAAGTTAGGTAAGGCTAGATTAAAAAAGATATAGCGTTACGCTTACGTTCTAGTACGCTTGGCACGTGGTGCGCCCCCTAAAAAAATATAAAATTAAAAAAGTCTAGTATAGATACTGTATTCTTTAAAAAATAGATATATAGGTAGTAACTATAATATATATTATAGTAATAATATAGTAATAAAATTATTTTTATAAATATTTATTTAGTTTTAGTTTATAATAGTAAATATATAAATAAAAATTACTATATAAAATAATATATTATACTAAGCTATAATATTATTAAAATCTCTTAACTAGTTATTATATATCTATTTTTGTAAATACTATATTTTTAATTAAATTTAGCGTAGTATCTTTAAAGAGTTTATTATTAATTTATATAATATATTTAGTTATTTTTATTATTATAAATAACTTTATAAATATTAATTATTATATAAATATACTTAATTATTTAAGTATATTGAGTAAAAAGATAAATATATATATAAATATAATTTAAAAATAAATTATATTTATCTAAAATTATAAATTAAGCCTACTTAAATATTATACTAGATTTAATAAAATTAAATCTATTATATATTAAACTAAATTAGTATATAGTATATTAAAATAAATAAAAATTAAATTTAAATTCCTAATCTATAATCCTACGATTATAGGTAGCTAGTTATATTATTTACTAAGCTACACAGCCTCTTGCTATATTAAGTACTTAAAATAATTATAATAGTATTTTAAAAATACTCCTCTACTCGTTATAGCAGCGCATCAGGATAAATAATAATCCGGCCTTAACTGGTTCAGGACACGTTTGGAAGCGGTGCTGAATGATCTGCGAATCGACCCTTACTAGGGAGGCCACTCTGCCGCCCGTCTTATCTACGGGTAGGACACGGCAAACACGAAAAAGGTGGCCCCACTTCATCAAAAACAAGCGCCGTCGGGTTGACGCATCTTACAGCTGCGGTTTGCTTTGGCGGGAATCAATCAGGCAAGCGGGCAAATTTTAGCAACAATCAGCGATCCTCTGACCATCTCACGACACGATAAATCCGGTGATACCTGCCAATAAACGCAAATCCTGCGCCGCCAATCGGTTCAGAGGGGAGTAATACATCCGGTGATCTGCTTTTGATTCAGCGGCTCTGAGCGAACAGGGAATTAACAACCTGCGAGCAATTGAAGGAAGCTAAGGTAGCTATAGCACGGATTTCAGCATTAGGTAGGTATGTTACTGCCTGAAAGGTGCAACAATCATCGCGAATCCGTGGAGGGGGCATATAATATACCATGCTCGACGATAGTATGACCGTCCCTCAGTTAATGTAAGGATATACACCGCTAGGACTTCTTATAACCTACTTTGGTTATAAAGTACTAACAAGTAAATAAAATTCTAATAGATTATTATAACCTATTAGGCTTTTTAGCTTTTTATATTATATAAATATATAATACTAATATCTGTTTTATATAAATATAGAAATATTTCTATACTAGATTTTAATATTTGTAAAAATATTAATAAAATATAAATATTTATATACTAATTGAACAAATAGTGTGGCTGTAGTGGCTTGGAACGACTAAAAGGAATAAAATATAAAATATATTATATTAATATTTAAAATAACTAACTATTATAATAAAAGTAATATAATCTATATATATATATATATATTATTTAATTAATTAATATAAAGGTATATATATACTCCTCCTTTTTTAAAACCTATTTTCGTCGTCCCAAGCCACTATAGCCACACTATTTATATAATTAATATATAAATATATTAATTAATTAAAGAGTATAACTATAGTAACTAAATATATATATTTGTATATTAATCGAACAAAAAGGTGTGGCTGTGGTGGCTGTGTAGGCGACTAAAAGGGGTTTCGAAAAAGGAGGAGTATGTGCATGCCTTCATATTAGTAACTAAATATAAAAAAAAAGTTTATATATATTTTTATTTTAAAATATATAATAATAAATTTTTTTATACTAATATTATAGTATTACTTATATTATTATATTATATAATAAATAAAAATTATTTTATAATTTTAATTATTACTATTATTAATAATATAGTTTTTAATTATAATATATATTAATTAATATTTAATAAAGTTTTTTACTACGTCTATACTTTAAATTAAAATTTAAATATTTTATTATTATTTTTTATTACTCTTATTAAATAGGTCTATTACTATAGTATAAAGATTTAAAATAAAATATATAAAATATTAAATATAATAAATATATAATTTTACAATAAAAATTACTTATATAAATAATTATTAATATAATATACTATAGTATTATTATAATTATAGTTATATATTTATTTTATTTAAACAACTGTTTATAAATATATATATAATATTAAATAAAAAATATATATTTATATTTATATATTAATCGAATAATAAGTATACCTATAGTAGCTCGATGCAAATAAACAAAAATTAAAAATATAAGTATTATAAACTATTATAGCTATTATTATAATAATTATTATATATACTAAATATATTATAATTTTATAAAACTCGCGAAGTCCACTAATTATTATACTAAATATAATATATTATATTTTTATATACTAATTAAATAAATGGTATGGCTGTGGTGGCTCGGGACGACTAATAGAGTTTTTAAAAAAGGAGGAGTATATGTATGCCTTTATTTTAATATATTATTTTATATATATTTTACTATATATATTATATAAATATATTATATCTCTTATTATTATATTAAAAATATTATAGAGTTATATTAAAAAAACCTATAGAATAAATATAAAATTTTTATAAAAAAACTATTAATACTTTACTAATAGTATAATTTTATATTTATTTATTTTTTAAAAAAGTTATTATTTTATTATTATTATTCATAGAGTCTAATAAGTTACTTTTTTAAATTATGTTTTATAAGCTATAATAAAAAAAATATATTTAATAGCTTTTAGTTATAGTCTTTTTATTTTTATATACTTTTATATTAAGTAAAAATATATATTTATATATTAATTAAATAAAGTACTATAGCTATATTAGCTTAGAATAACTAAAAAAAAATAAAAATATATACTAAGTATTTTTTTAAGTTTATTTATAGGAGCTATATCGACTTTATATACACTATATCCTTATTTAATATAGATAGTTAAAAACAGAGGCTTTATAACTAAAGCCTATTAAATATTAAATTTTTTAAATTTTATAGCTAGTAGAGTAATAATTTAATAGATAACTTATTAAGTAGTAGTTATAATAATAGTAGAATAATAATTATAAAATAAAAATAAGTATTTATAAATTATTATTTGAGGTAAAATAAAACTATAGAACCCGTATATAGCGCGTTTAATAATAAAAGCGTAGTATATTTTTCTCTCTTTTATATAATACCTTCTATAATATATTTTTTTAAATTATTATAGCTAGAACTTCGAAGCCCGCTTTTAAGTATTTAATAATTATAACTAATCCTAGCTAAAAATTAAAAGTAATTATAATAATTTTAATTTTTACTAAATATTTAAATAACTAGTAGGGTTATATTAAAGATTATTTAGAACGTTATTATAAGTTTATAAAAAAGGCTAGTTTAAAACTATTTTCTTCTTTTAGTATTTTTAGTTCTAGGTTAATTACTATATAGCTCTTTATTTTTAAATATAAAATAATTTTTAAGCTTAATAATATCTACGGCTTATACTTATATATTAATATAATAAAGCTAGTAAAATAATAACTTAAATGTACTAAAGGCTTACTAAGTAAGATAAAAGTTAAAATAGAGAATAATATATACTTAAAAAAAAGAAAAAAAAGTTTTTTTATAGTAATATAAGAAAAGCGGACGGAGTTTTAAAAAAAAAGTTTCTAAAAGTAGTTAAAATTATTTATATATATAAGTAGGAGTAAGATAGGTAGAAGATAAATAGTAAATATACTACGGCGCTGTAAGGTAATTGTATAAAACTATTAGGGGAGTTAGTAGTTATTATATATATATATATATATATTTATATACTAATCGAATAAATAGTGTAGCTATAGTAGCTTAAGGTAACTAAAAGAGGTTTTAAAAAAGGAAGAGTATGTATATACCTTTATTTAGTTATTATAAAAGAATTAAAGGGTCTTATAAAGAGTACTATACTATATTTTAATATTTTAATTACTATTTATTAAAAAAGGTTATAGGTTATTAGTACTAGTAAAAAAGTTATTATAGTTACTATATAAGAAGCTTATTAAGAGTTAGCGTCGATAACGTAATATAGTAAAAGTTTAAACAGCTAGCCTAGAGTCGCGTAATGTTACGGTAATAACTCTAGGGGAGGTAATATATACTAAGTATATTCTAAGTTAATATAGCTCTATTAAATAAAAGATAAAAAATAATATTATATTTAAATACACTCGCGTTAGAGAACTAATTCATTAATATATTATTCTTACATCCCCGCTTATGAGCATTAGTCCAAGAACTCGTGCCTTGCACCGTGCCCTACCCACCCAAATTCGCGGTCGATCCTCAACGGATGGGCCCACTTTACTGCACAACACGGACACGCTGCATATTAGCTCCCGTAGACTAGTTACATGGCGCAACCCTTGTACCGCCTCCATGGTTTCATCATTCAATGGGCTTTTGAGACCAGAACAGCAACATGAGGGTCCCACGCGATTATAAACAGAAATTTGTAGGCTGTAAGATTGCTCTAGTGGGTATGCGGGGCACTCATGGGGTTGCTTCTCTTGATAGGAAAACGATGCACAGCGATCAGGGATAAGGGGTGAGAACTCGTCACATCCACCATTTGGAACACTCCCAAGGTGCTGCAATGCTTAGTGTCGTTACACCGGGAGACGCCGATTCTTTTATGTGGCATCTGCAACCCCCGTTCTGGCCTCAGGTTGATTTGGGCCGTAGCGAAGGCAAATATATCATACATTCAGCCCTCTGAACTAGGGTGCTCCTGCTGAGCTGAACATGAGCTCCACTCTGGGTCGATCCAAACACGTGCGGATGCTGCAAGGTTCCCGTGTAACATCTGATCCAATCAGGAAAATGAGGCAGCCAATCACGCACCCCTACTGCGTGTACTTCTGTAAAAAGACTTTATGCGGCGCCTTCGGCGTAATAGGTATATCCTAAAACTCTATACTACAGTATATAAGTTTTTCTTTCTCTCTCTACTATACCAAATTAAATAAATATTATTTAAAGACTATTTTTAAAATAAATATAAATTTTATAAAAGTATTTAATATTATTTTTATATATTACGATACGGTTATATATATATTAATATATAATATATTTATATACTAATCGAACAAAAAGTGTGGCTGTACTGGCTCGGGGCGACTAAAAGGGGTTTTAAAAAAGGAGTTAATATATAATAATAATATAAATTTATTATATAACTATATAAATATATATTAACTTAATATAATAAATTCAAAAATATTTTAATTTAAATAAAAGTTAATATTATAATAAAATAAAATAAAAATTCTTAATATATAAAATATATTAAAAATTAAAAAAATTAATATTTTATATACTTATTTACTATACTACTCTACTTATTTAAAGGTTTTATAAAAGAATATTTTAATTATTATTTATATATAAATATTATATATTTATATACTAATTAAACAAATACTGTGGCTGTAGTAACTCGGGGCGACTAAAACGGATTTTAAAAAAGGAGGAGTATATATATGCCTTTATACTTAACGTGTCGAAAAAGATAAATATTATAAAATATTCTAATTATTATATAAAAACTCTTTTTAAACTAAATTAGTAATAATAATTATTTAATATAGTAAAGATTTAAATAGTTAGTTTAATATTATATAATAATATAATAATAACTCTAAAATAAAATTACTTATCTATATATAGCTTATTAAACTTAATAAAAATTATAGAAAAGTAAGTATCTATTACTAAATTAATATAGAATTAATATAATATATTACACTAAGGGCGCCACTAAAAGATCTTTTTATTAAAGTCACAACACAGGTTTTTTTTTTTTTTTTTGATAACGGAAACTGATTGGCAATGGCCGGCTGTCTTGGTACTCCGTCTCCACATCGCTAACAGAGCCTCATCCTCCTTTTAGCCGGATCATGCTTTGACTCCCATTGCGCTCATTGTGAGTTGCCTGAAATCAGGCAAAGTGCACTAGTTTTCAACCATACGTAAATGATCGGTGAGTCTCACCCACGGATTGCCCGCCTCTCGCAAATTCGACCGACAAATGAAGCGAAGTGGCAACTCTTGGTAGCCGCGAATAAGTAGCGGATGACGAAGATCGAGCTGCACCAGCATGAGGTCGTAGTAGGGTGATCAGGCGCAGCAAAGTGTGGATGATTTGTTAGGAACTCCGTCTTGGTAGCATAGACGTGGGCAGTTGTTTCTGATGATCGTCAGAAAATCATACCTATCTAGTCTATTCAACGCCTGTACGTAGTCAATAATTATGTGATGATCTTGTCTCTACGTATCTTGCTTCCTTGTGTGGAGCATTTAGGTTAGCAGCTGTGTAGTTGGACTTTCCTGAGTTCGACTCGTTCAGGTTCTCTTTTATTGTCGTTACCGACCTAAACAGATCATACGACATCTAATATAAATAATAAAACGTTAATCCCTCACTGCGTTCGTACCCCTGGATCGAGATCTAGGCGTGCTTATTACTTTTCGAATAAAACGTTAATTATAGTAAAAGGGCGTACCAAATGTATAGGTAAAAGATACTAGATAAGTAAAAAGACGACGGTAGGGTCTTTGAGATCTGTACTATGGATGGTAACCTCAACACCACGACCGTGATTCGACTCGTCCAACGGAAAGGCACTGCAAAACGGTACCTGCAATGGGAATTGCTTTACCGAGACTAAAAGAGCCACGTTGTCTGCATATCTCCTTGTTCAAACGTCCAGTTGATTGCGTCAAACTCATAAGGATCAACCATGCCATTTGGCATGTCCTAGATGACGTTAGTACGGAGGAATCAGGCCCTACAGGCAGAAGTACTTACTATTGGCTCCCATCTAGCGAGCATTTCTTGCGTTATGCCAAGAGACAGATCTGTTGTCCCTGGCAGATCTTGTTCAGGCATGTCCTGCTCGAGCATCTTCTCAAGTATCTCTATGCTGCGCTCTTCAGCAGCCTCGGCAGCTTCAACTAGTGACTTTGCGATTTCCGTCTTTTCCAGCCTTTTGGCAAGACCTTGTGTGAGCGCCAGCATCATTGATGTGAACACGTGGCCTTTGATGTTCGTTTCACCGGCCTCTATGCACCGTAGTGACCACTCCTTTGCGCCCTTTAATATAGCGAACAAGTCTCGTCGTAGTGGTGTTGGACTCAGGCTGTCGTCTTCCTGGAGCTGAGCCCTCATCTCGATCGCAATAATGAGTACAGATTGCATCGCTACCGATCGAAGGAAGCCGTGACCACAGGTAACAACTCGTTGAAAGTCATCTCTTGCACTTAGCGTTGTATGACCGTAGGGAGACTCGCGCACATCCTCTGATATCGGACAGATAGCATACCACATTTTCACTGCAGCGTCAAACACGGTTTTTCTCGAGTATGCGTACTTCGTGTCGTTTAGAGAAGGTATAAAGAAAGGCGCATGAAGCGCGCATAAATAGCGGGTCATGATAGTGTCCACCATACGTATCTGGAAATCCGTTGGCAGACCTCCTTTAGTGCGGTCAAATGCTCTAAGAGTGCCGCGTAATGTTTTGTATGCCATTCGCAGCTCTGAATCGTACCGGAGAGTTTCTTCATATGTGCCGCTCGAGGCGAAGTTGTTCAAGAAGGTTGCGACCGCGAGTCTTTCCGGAAAGGTTTTCCGTAAGGCTCTCGAAATAGAGGACTGTGTTAGGTAGGTGTCGGGCTTTGGACCTACATCTTCAAGCTCCAGCTGGTCATCATCAAAGTTCTCAGGGGGCTGGGTATCGAAGTCGTCGGTACGTATCAGAGGTGGGCATCCAGCATAAAGGCTGGTCTGTAGGCAAATTTCTAGAACTGTACTCCAGAGCCGCCGGTGCATTTCATTCATGAACACTGTTCTCGCTGGCAAAAGTGCCGGATCGCGATGTAAGCCGAGGAACATGGATGATCGCAAGAGTGTACCTGTTAAGAGGAACACCATGTCTTCGGTTACAGCAGCAGCCTCTCGCGCAAGTAATTGGAGGCAGTAAATCTGTATATATTGAATGCTGAGCCGATGCTTCAGATGTGGATTGGCAATCCAGGTTTCGGCTTCAAGGACCCATCGCATGGCAGAAGAACGAAGGCTAAATTTGTCATTGTAGCTCGCTGCCCCAATTGCTAACACCAGCTTCAATTGAACCAGGAATGTAGAATCAGGCTGTACGTCCGTCAGCCACAGAGCTTCGTAGGTCCTCTTGAAAGAAGGGACGTGAAGTATCCGGTAAACCGTCTCGTGTGTACGGAGATAACACTCTATCAAGTCATCGGCAATCTGCTTCGATGGTAGGTCCGGTGTTGGTGGGCACGGCCATGGAGGTTCCCTTTGTGCTTTGATGATTCTAGCTATTCGCTTGCACTTTTGCATACCAACAAAAGCATTTTCGCAAGACTCTTTGGCATTCGGATCTTTTGTTTGTCCATCGATCATCTGGGCAAAGTCTTTGACCAGGACTAAGCTTAAGTTCATCCAATGGCTTTGGCCGTACATTCTCTTTTTGTGTGTAATAGTGCGATGCATGTTTGGTGACTGTCCAAGTGCAGGATCGCCATGGTGAATGTAGAAGGTGCCTGCTATGCGGCTTTCTGCCATCTCGATGCTGGACACTGGAGTTGCGGCCGTGGATGGAGCTGGATGAACGGATTGGACTGACCGCTTGAGTGCGCTCTCTAGTTGGGTTTCAAGATGCGTGATACGGCTTCTCATAGATTCCATGTCGGAGGTCCGAACCGTTGTAGAGGTGACCATACTGGAAGTATCGTCGCGATCACTGCATGGTGATTGATGAGGTATGACCGGAAGATTTTCATATTCGCATGCATGGTTTCTGGACCGAATACAATTGCTACATGGTGTTTCGCGATTGCAGCGTATCTTGCGCTGCCTGCATAGATTGCACGAGCTATGACCAATTACATACTGTTAGCTGGTCGTGATGGATAGGTAGAGCTGTCGAAAGTAATGCCGACTTACACCGCGGGTCTCCTGCGCCGACGCTGGGGCTCGGGCATTGCCGACTAGGCTGTACTTGACAACCGGTACGAGAGGTACCCCAGGACTTCGTCCAAAAGTGACAAGCTGTACTTGACACGACACTGTGAATTCCGCAGTCAGTGGTATCAAAAATCAAAAGATCTGCTTGCGAAGCGGCTGGCTGGCTCCCTTTTTGTACTCCAATTTGCCGACTATCTCCGCTCCGAGCAACAGGTATCTCCGAAAACCCGATCATAATAGGCGTCATAGAATTAAATTACACAAACTATCTCAATAAAAATAGTACGCTTTACCTATTTAGGATATTAAGAATCCAACACAATAAAAGTATATATGATTATTAATAATAAGTTAAAAAGAATATAGGCTAGTTAAAAAATAAATATAATTTTTTTTATATTTAACTATAAAAGCTATATTAACTTAGTATATTTAGTATTAATAAAAATTTAAAGATTTTAAAATTATAATAAAATAATTAATAAAAAATATTTTATTTAATTATATAATTAGGCTAGTAAATTTAATCAAGGTTAGGGTTAGGTTACATTAGCCACTTAGGTGTGTACGTAAGCAGGGACATTAAAGTGATTTTTAAAAAGTATATACTAACTTTTTAAATATAATTAATTAAATAATAATATAATAATAAAAGTTTTAATGTATAGGCTAAAGTTGAATTATAAATTATAAAAATAATACTTTTATTTACTAGGTTCTATACAATTTAAAATTTAAATTAGGTACTTCTTTATATATTAAATTGTGTAGAATCTAATAAATAAAGGTATTATTTTTATAATTTATAATTTAACTTTAGTCTATGCGTTATAAGTTATATTATTATATTATTATATAATTAATTATATTTAAAAAGTTAGTATATACTTTTTAAAAATTACTTTGATGTTCTTGCTTACGTACAAGCCTAGGTGGCCAATGCGACCTAACCCCAACACTAGTAAAATTTACCAGCGTATATATACTCAACTACTTATTTATATTTTTTATACTAGCTCTCTAATATTCTCTTTTTAAAAACCCTTTTTTACTTGTCTTTAGATATTTTTATAGTATTAAACTATAGCGCTTCTCTCTATACCTATAATTTTTTTTATATTATTTTAATTAATACTATATATACTCTTTATATCTTAATCTATTACTTATAATAATTTTATTTATTTATTAAAAAACTATACTATTTTTATACTTTAGTGCTTTATAGTTTGTAATATTAATATTATTATTACTAGCTTTATAGTTATTAGTAACTTTTTTTTTATAACTTACTTTTATTAAGTAACTATTTTATATAGTAGTATAGCGATAGTAATTTTAGTATTTTTTTTAATAGTATTTATAAATAGTAGTTTTTAGTTTATTTTTTTACTATCTTTAATAGTTTTTTTTCTTAAATAAATCTAGGTGGGGTAGCATAGTAGGCAAGTACCTAGAAATATATAGATTTATTAAATTTTAATATTATTTATATATTAGAGGTTTAATTCCTCTCTTTATTATAAGTATTTTTTAAATACGCCTACTTTACTAGTAAAAAGTAAAATTTTTAGCAGTATAGAGTACTACTAAAAAATTAATATAAAACTATAAAAAGCTAAAATCTCTATACGGAATACGTACTATTTAGAGATATTTTAGGCTAAATTACTATCTAAAGTTAGATAAAATAAAAATCTATTTCTAAATAGGCTTAGCGTAGCGAACTAGGTCTAATTAGGTAATAGATTAGTAATTTAATATAACTATTTAGTAATATAACCTAAAAAGTATATTAGTTAGGAAATTAAAGAGCCGGTTCTAGTTTATTTAGGAGATAAAGCACTTTCTTTAAATAGTTAGGTAGCCTTAATATAAAAGACTTATTTAAAAAAAAAAGACTATAATAGTAATAATAGCGAGTAGATAAAATTATAAATAATATAGTATACTTAAAATAATAAGCGTAGTAACTTCTTTTTCTTTTTATAAATACTATATATAAAATTTAAAAATTATTTTAGTAATAATAGTAACACTATATCTTTTTTTTTTTATTATATTTATAATATTATATTATAAAATATTTTTTACTTTTTTAGTATTTTTTATATACATATAAAATATTTACTATTTTTAATTTATACTATTTACGCTCTATATATTTTATATAAGAAGGTAATATATAGTATACTCTTTATACTAGTCTATATAAATTATATCCTATTTTAAAAAAAATATAAAATATTTCAACAGTTTTATAAAATACTTTATATACTTTTAATATTTTTATTTTATAGTACTAGGAGCGCGTCTCTTAGATACGCGATTATAGAAGTACTATATTATAGTTAATAGAGTAATGCCTTAGACGGCGTAATTTATACTATACATACGCTATTTCTTTTCTCTTTCTTTATAAATACCTACTTAGTATTAGTTATAATAGTAGATATATAAGTATAAGTTATAGTATAGAGTAATAAATTACTATATTTGTATATTAATCGAATAAAAAGTATAGCTGTGGTGGCTCAGGGCGACCAAAAGGGGTTCGAAAAAGGAGGAGTATATATATACTTTTATAAATAAATTACTAAATTATAAAACTATTAAGTACTATTAAGTAATTATTACGTGCCTATCTTAGTACTACATTTCTTAATTAAACTTAACGTAGTATCTTTAAGAGCCAATTATTAGTTTATATAGTATATACAGTAATTTTTTTTCCTAATTAAATAAATACTAATAGTTACTTTATTAAAAAAAAATTGTTATAATATTTTTTTTAATTTATTATTTAATTAAGTAATTACGTAAGCACTAAAAAAAGATTTAAAAAATAGTATTAAATTAGTATAAAGGCATACACATACTCTTTCTTTTTAAAAACTCTTTTTAGTTATCCCGAGCCACTATAGCTACACTATTTATTTAATTAATATATAAATATAGTATTAAACTTTTTTAAAAATAGCCTTATTAGAGTATTTATAACTATTTTAGTTAATAAAATATTTAAGTTTTTTATTATTAAGTTGTGCCGCGGCTTCATAAAGCTCGCGAAGTATGTTAATTAATATTTAAGTTTTAAATAATTAATTTCTTAAAACTTTAAAAAAAGTATAGGTTAGAATTAACTAGTAATATATAATATAATATATATATATAAAACCTACTATTAGTATTATCTTAGATTTAATTATTAAAAGCTAGAAAAAATTATATATTTATTAATTTAATAAAAAGTTAAAAGGCTATTTATAACTTAAAATACTAGCGCCTTAGTATATAATAGTAAAGTAAAAAGATTAAATTATTAATAACTCTATAACTAATATAATTATAATTATAATTTAATTATATCTAAATAGAGTTTTCTTTATAAAAAATTTTATAAATTTAGTTTATTATTATACTATTAGTAATAGTATAGAAAATAGTATTTTTATTAAAATACTTTTATATATAACTCTATAATATTATAAATACTAAATAATAATTAGTTATAAAACTTGTAAGGTTTACTATATACTATAGTATAAATATTATAATTTTAAATATATAATATATATAGCTATTATATAGTTATAATTAATAATAAAAAAGAATAATTATTTTAAACTTAAATAACTTTATAATTATTATATATATAAAAAATCTAAATAGGATATTTATTTAGAATATTTTACTCTATATTTTATAATTTTTAGTGCTTACGTAATTAAAACATAATTAGAATTAGTATATAAAAACGTAGAGAGCGTAGAATAAGTATACTATATATATCTAGAGTGGCGAATAGGTTGAGGTTATACAGACCACTTAGGGTCGTATATAAGTAAGAATAAGTAAGTAATATTAAAGTCTTTTTAAAAGGTATGTATTAACTTTTAAAATATAATTAATATAATAAAGGTATATACATACTCCTTCTTTTTTAAAACCCCTTTTAGTCGCCCTAAGCCACCACAGCCACACTATTTATTCGATTAGTATATAAATATATATAATTAATATAATAATAATATAATAATACAAGTTTTAGCATTTAGACTAAAGTTAAATTATATATTATAAAAATAATACTTTTATTTACTAGATTCTACATAATTTAAAATTTAAAGAGAATATATCTATTTAAATTTTAAATTATACAGAATCTAGTATATAAAAGTATTATTTTTTATTTATATATATAAAATATAGCCTTATATTTATCTTATATAATAATTTTATAGTTATATCTATTAGAGTTAAAAATTTATTTAAGATTTTTTAAAAATATTTTAGTATTCTTATAAAATATAGCCTAAGCTTTATAATCCTAACCAAACTTTAACCCTAACCTATTTACTAGCGTATAATATACCTACTTTATAAGAAACGCGTTATATTTATTTTAACGTTATAAGAAATAAAATATATATAATATATATAGTAAAAATTTTATATATATAGTAAAATAATATATACGTTTTATATATTATAATATTTAGTAAATAAAAAGGTTTTACGATAATATATCCTCTTACTATAACTAGATATATTTAATAATTATTAGTAAGTCTACTAAAATCCTCTACACTTACTCTTTAAATTAATAATATTTTTTTATAATTTTAGTTTAAAATTAGAAGAGTTATATTACGTTACAAATGATATTTTTTTTTGTTTAATCTATATCTATATCACCCTTCTATACTTTATGTGCATCATCCTGCAGATACTAAAAAGTAATTGGAAATATCTACTCGAATTACCTAATCTATATTCGAAATGATGCTAATCTTGTCGCTACATACGAATTATAAACCATAGAGACTCCCGCTAACAATGCCTGAAAAAAGAAATGCCCCGGGAAGGTTAACGCTCAAACTAATTTCTTGCCTACGCGCCTCTCGCGAGCGGCGTACTCGAGCACGATCTCGCGATCCCGCCTCTGGAAGAAAATAGGTCCCTTCTCCTTCTGCGGGTGCAGTTCGCCGCTGACGAACGTGCCAGCCTCGATATTCTTTTGCGATCGCTCGCAGAGCACTTTGTCCTCGCTCATAACACGCTTATAGGTATCGCTAATGAGCAAAAAGTCCTCCTCGGCAGAGTGCTTGTTGCGCCAGACCTCGTAGTACATGATGCTTTCTGAGGGGCTCTTGGGCATGAATTTTTGGATGAAGAGGAAGTGTTTTGTGACAGTAAAGGAGACGTTGGGGAAGCAGTACGTGGAGCAGATCTCCTGGCCGAGCGCCTTGCGGTCCTCGGGCGTGTTGGGCTTGTGCTGGATGTGGTCGCCGGCCGGGTCGCAGTATACGTCGTAAGTCTCGAGATCGATCAGGCCCGTTGTCAGATCAGGATGCGTTGTGGCGCAATGGTAACACTCGTTGAAGTTGTCCGCTAGAATCTTCCAATTGAACGGGCCGACGAGATTCCAGGTGTGATCGAAGACGTAGTCGTTGAAGTCGAACTGCTCGAAGCGGGTCTGCTCGTCCACGTGGTCGAAGCGGTCCTCCCAGGCTACTTCGGGACTTTTCTGGGGATCCATGTTGATCCAGATGAAGCCGTTCTTGTCGATGCGGGTGTGGATGGAGTCTTGAGCGCTAGGGACCTTGGGGCTGCCGTTCACGACGCTGTAATCCTCGACACCGGAGTCGTTGCGGTCGTCGTCGACATACTTATGGGAGGCTTGGATATTGCCAGCAGAATCTCTCATAATGTAGACGTTGAAGTTGGCGACGTCGTAGTGCAGGTAGTCATCATTCTTGAGTCTTGACTGGTGGGTCATGAGGAGCCACCGACGGCGGAAGATGGCGCGCCTCTCAAGTTGATACATCTCTTCTGAGGTATACCAGTTTGCCGGCAGAGCGCGTACCGACTGAGCTTCGGACTTGGTTTTGGACTGAGGTTTGGAGGCGTTGTTGAAGCCAAGGTAGCTGAAGAGGGATCCAACCATGATGAAGATGGTGTGTATGTATTGTTGGAACGTTGATAGGATTATGGTAGCCATTGGGATATGTTGTAATAGAGATAGTATAGTAGAGGTTTTTGATGGAGAGTTTCGAATGAAGAGCAAGAGGAAGATGAAGCTAGAGCTATATATTCGTTCTCGAAACCGTTTTCCTGGTGCCCAGTGTCCTGTGAGGAGATGGCGTCCATGCTGTGACTATTCAGTAGGATGCACGAACGCTTTCAGGTTGCAATTACCATATCGGATTGTCTTTGCGACACGCATCTGACGATGCGATAGATACCCCGCGTATACCGATTCACCGTCGGGATTCATTATCAAGAGAAACCAAGTCCTGATGGCGAACTAGAAGTCACGAGCATATCAGAATAACAGACGCTAGCCAATCAAGCGTGCGAACCGTCCAAGGGGATGAGGATGATGATAGGGTGATGAGGTCGTCCGCGTCTTTTGCCCACCGTAGCCACTGGCTTGGATGGAAACTATGTCCCGATTGGGTCATCAAACACTGACTGGAGTCGCGACCAACAGCCACCCAAACAATTCGGGCATTATCTTGACTGTGGCATTCAATTTTAGCAACCCCACAAGGTCAATAAGTCGTGCATCGCTCTCGTACGCCTCGCGTCGCGAGCATTCTCGACGTTACCGATACTGCACGCCGCGGAACGCGCGTGTATTGCACGTTCCTTCACCGTCGCCGGAGACAGGTGCAACGGCTCCCAAAAGGTGCCAGTGATTGAAAGTGCATTGTCAAGGGTCGCCTTATTCGTCGGTAACAGGACTGGATGGGACCGCGTCGTGTGTTTCAGAGTGGCAATGCTCCGTTGGTCTCATGCCTCAGTACCGGGATTACTCAATCGACTCTCGGAGAGATCAATTAAGGAACAAGTACACGAGCTCTCACTTCAACTGAAGGCAAGTCCAGATCGCTGACATCCGCAATGAAAAATCGTAAGGCAGACACCTACACTAGACAAGCAACACGAATGCGCTTGAAGAGAGTTCCGGTTTCGCTTTCCTGCGGTGTCGGGCCGGAAGAAGCCATTGCAGAATGCCACGATCGCAGCAGTTTCTCGTGCTTGTGTCCGCGTCCGAAGTCATGATATGACAGAGCTGGTTCTTAGCGATGGACCCAAGATTAATGAGAGATATATCTTCGATATCTTGTAATCCCCGGCAGCCAATATAATCTGCTGCAGTGGGCAGCAAGTAGGCCTGCGGCACATTGTTCCCGGCGCTCACTTCCAGACATCATGCGATTGGGTAGAACTGATCAGGTCGGGAACGTGGCCGTGAAAGTCCACACTACCGTTCTTCCAGAAGTTCGGAAGGCCCATTAGCATTCAAAGGGCCGCCTGGATCGGTGTGGAAGCGGCGACCTGAAATGGGCATCACTTCCTTTTCCTCGCCATCTGTGCCGGATCCTTTGGCAATAATGAGAAGAGCGTGAAACAGCCATGCCAGGTTAGTAAAGAGCCAATATTTTGTTCACGTGTGCGTGATGCGGCTGGTTGCGTCGGAATTGCGTCTTCGTGCTGGGTCGTGGCTTCCGACACCGGCGTAGGATAAATACAACTTTTCAATGGGAATTCTAGAGCTTGTCTACTAAGAGCAAGCCATAGCAGATGGATTCGTAGTTGTACTGATGCAACGGCCATTTATTTCGGTGTGGTCACTACCCCCGTTTAAAGACGTAGTAATGGATAGTGGTGAGCCGGTGCGGTGCAGTGATATGTCAGGCAATGGAAGATGCTGCTCAACCGTCAATCTGAGCTCTAGGTACCAGGTCTACCGGACTTTGCATGTCCGCTTAGTAGACGTCTACTTTTAGCAAATGTACAGCGGTGTCAACCACTTCCATCTAGATATCAAAGTCAGCTCGCGAAGGCTTACTGGAAGAGAAGTTTATCGTACTAGTATAGCCAAGCTTCGGGCTGATCAAACGACCATGATATCCTCTGTTGTATACTATGGCCCTTAGATCCCTATCGGTCACGAGGTGAACCTGCAAACCCCCCAGCTTCGAGTACAGGATCGCCCTCTTGTGAATTGGCCGCAACTGTGGTTTTCATTGATTGAACTCCTCCTCTGTTTTCCTCAGTCTTTTTGTGTGCTGGAACCTCATCATATGCGGTCGGAGACGGGTGCCGGCTCCCAGGCCAGTTGTACTCAACCTTTTGTTCTAGGGCTGCATGGCATGCAGGAGTATACCATCTTACAAGACCACTTGATCGTTCAATCAAGGGTTTGAAATTCACACTGCTCGCATATGATTGTGTGAGCTGTTCGGCATTCATTGAGTTCTCGTTGTTGCGTTGTGCCGCGGCTTCATGAAGCTCGCGAAGTACGTTGATTGACTTGATCGTTCAAGACGCCACGTACGAGTGACCTCCCACAAGTCTATAGCCCTCAGCAGCTGACTATCAAGATGTTTATCGGAAAATTGAGAATAGAAATACCTACAGCGGACATCACCCTCATGGCTGAGCTTCGCTATTCCGCTTGCTTTTTAGCCTTCGAACCAAATTCCGCCGATAGATGGCCGACTTCACATTTCAAAAGACTTGGGAGTGGTTGTCGCGAGGCCTGTCTATCGCCCTGAGGCAGCACTGCAGGCTCATTTGCGGATCCGTAAAGAAGAGGCGATGCAGGCGAGTAAGTCATCATTTCCTTGGCTGCGATGCGACAAGCCTTTTACTGTTGTGACGGACAAACAAAAAGAGTGCTACGGTTTGGGTCAACAGTGACAGCCTTGGCCTCGTGAATCCCAATAGAAGCGCATGGTTTTTGATCGACATGCTTTGGGATTTTCGCGACAATTTAGCCAGATTGAACCCGAGATCTGTCTGTAGCGTTGTGCTTGGATTATTGCTGTTGTATCGCAATGATGGACCGTGACCTGGGCGTTTCCAAAACATCATAAAGGGGACGTGGTCCGAAACAACCGAGTGCATCGGACACCAAAGGAGTGATCATCGACCCGAACACTCGTAGACGTACGGGATCATCGCGCGACCCACCAAAGAGACGGCCCTAAGCATCCGCGCTTTTACACCGGGTAGACGACGCATCGGTGTATGATTCAGGAAGAATCAGCGCAGCGTCGAAAGTACCTCGGCCGACTCGGTCGGAGGCTCTCGCATATAGAATGACAACAGCGCCTCGTCGGTCGTAGATGAAGCACCGACTGATCCGGTAAGTCTGCATACAATGACTTAGTAACGAGCAATATTTGGGCGGCCGAGCGATGCGGGCATGCGGTATCCTCAGCGCGTCGCATATGGGAGGAGATGCATACGGATACAGAAGAAGAGTGGTCTTGCAGGCTAATTGCCGGTGCGTGGTCCCGTCGCATGTTGACAAGCCTAACCCTTACCTATGGAAACACAAGAGCGTATATATAGAAATATAGTTATAATTACTATAATAGTAGACCTATAAAATAAATATATTATTTTAAGTAAATTTAAGTAAAAGAAAAAGTAGTATTACTAATAATATAATTAAAATAAGTAATTGTACATTTAGTAAAAATATAATAATTAATAATTTTTTTAAAATAAAGCTATACTTTAAATATACTATTTATATTTTAAATAAATTATTTTTAGTAGTTTAAATAGGGGATTTTATAAAATAGTTTTATAATATTTTAAGTATAAAGTATTTTATTATTTATAATCTATATTTAAGTGTAAAGGTATATATATACTCTTTTTTTTTTAAAAAAAAATTCTTTTTTTATTATCTTTTATTATAATAATTATATTATATATTTATATACTATTTAAATAAATAGTATGACTATAATAGCTCGAAATGACTAAAAGGAATTTAAAAATATATATATATATATTTTTATACTAAATATATTAAAAAGATTAACTATAATTATATTATTTTTTTTTAATTAATATATATATTATAGGATATTACTATATTATAAATATTTTTTTAAGTTTTTATATTATTTTTTAAATAAAATAATATTAGTAAAATAATACTATAATAGTATTATAAATTAATATTTAAAAATATTTAAATTTTATAAAGTTTATTAAATATTTAGTAATATTACATATACTAAATATTTAATTTAGATTATATAAAAAGAGGTAAAGTATAGTATTAAAATATTAGTTTAAAAAAAATATAAACTAAAAAATATTATTCTCTTAAATATAGTAAAAAAAAATAAGCGTATATAAAAATTATAAATAATAATTTTATATATATTTATATATTAATTAAATAAAGAGTATGGTTATAGTAGCTTAGAATAACTAAAAGGGGTTTAAAAAAGGAGGAGTATATATATACCTTTATACTTAATATATTAAAAAAGTAATAATAATTTTATTTTAATTTAATTTAAACTTATAGTTATAGTATATAACTTAATATATAGTTTAGTATACTAAAATTTAGTATACTAGTAGTATTAGGCTATAGTTACTTTTACTTTTTTTTAGACTAAGGAGTACTATAGTACTAATAATATTATAATACTTTTACTTTAGTATATTATTAAAGTTATATAATAGGATTTAGTATATTAATATAAATATTAATATAAATACTAATTTTTTTAATATATTAAGTATAAAGGTATACACATACTCCTCCTTTTTTAAAATCCTTTTTAGTTGCCCTAAGCTACTACAGCTACACTATTTGTTCGATTAATATATAAATATATATAAATATAAATATAAATATATAAACACTAATATAAATACTAGGACAGCGTTTATTTTTTTATAGTTTATAAAATTTGAAATCCCTTTTAGTCGCCCCGAGCTACCACAGCCACACTATTTGTTCGATTAGTATATAAATATATATAGTTTATAAAATATAATTAGCTAATATTTATAAATATACTAATAGTAATTTTATAATAAAGGTATACATATACTCCTCCTTTTTTAAAACCCCTTTTAGTCGCCCCGAGCCACCACAGCCACACTTTTTATTTAATTAGTATATAAATATAGTAATTTTATATATTATAATTACTTTTAAATATAAAACTATAATAACTAAGTCTTAGATACCTATGTATAAAAGTATATTATAATAATAAATATATAATTATAAATTATTATATAAGATAATAAATTATACTAAACTATAAATCTATTAAATACTATTAAATAATTATTATATATAGATTTTAGTAGGTAAAGTACCTTTTATAATTAGACTTAATATAGTACTTTTAAAGGCTAATTATTAAATTATATAGTATATATAGTAGTTTTATTTTTAATAAAGTAATTATTAATAGTAACTTTATTATATATAAAAAAAAGTAAACAGATCTATGGTACCAAATTAATAATACTTACCGCTGCAACTACAGTACACGAGACCCTGGTTGAGTAAGAAACGCTTGGGCCAAGCCCTTCCATCCGGCTAGGCCCGCTGTTGTCTCCCGTCGACCGTCCGGACTCGAGAAGCTCGGCCGCAGCCCGGTCATGGCACGCCTCTCACGCGAATCTAAAAGACAAGATTTCCCGTAGGGTCCCGCCTAGACAGGATCCATCTCCTTCCATCGCTCCTTCAACCTTTGCCCTAGTGTACGTGCCCCGGCCTTTGCTCTCTCTATATGCTATTGGATACCTGCTGCACGCATACGTAGACAGGCGAACTGCGCCACTACCGATTCAGGACTAGGCGCAGCAGGCCAGACCAGCCAAACTACCCTGGCATCCTGGGACGACATCATCGGGCATCACTCTCTGCGCATATATAATATCCGTCTCTCCCCTGTGAGCCGGAGCCGTCTAGCCCTTACACACTCCCGAAGCCTTCCGCCCTGCCGATTACGTCCAGCTTCTTCGCAACCACTCAACGCCCCTCACCACAATGTTCTCCTGCATCAACTACGAGCGTGGCTGCCGAGGCCGCTGCAACGACCAAGGCGGACGCTGCGACTCCTGCGTCACTCTCAACCTCAAAGCGCTTCGCACCAACAGTGCTTCGTCGATATCATCTGTTAACGGCCGGCCACAGGCCGCATATTCAGCCATGACATCCTCCTTCGCCTCGCTCGCACAAGCCTCCTCCAGCCGAAGCCGGTAACCATTCGGACCAACTACCACACAACACAAAACTACTTTCTTGCTACGACTCAACGACATGACAATCGAGACTTGGCGACGCTATTCACCGAGTTGCACCAGCATTTCTGGAGGGATCAGCACAGCATTTTCATGAATTGGAATTAGCGACTTGCAACATCATTTGGCCTTCAACATATACCACGGCGAACTTTTACTGCCGACTTCTACTGCGGGAGTTATCACACGGGGAGGCGCATCGGCGGCTTGCGAGTTCGTAGCCTAGCATTTTCATTTCTAGGAGGATCGATTACCCGTGGCATGGGCTGCCGCTGCGGGAACAGCCGGAGCAGTTTTTTCCTTCGTATGGACTTTAGCATAGAGTAACACACAGAATCGAACCTCGTCCGTTCCCAACCCACCGGTACTCTTGCGCGAGAGCCATATCGGACGCGTGAGGTGCAACCATGACGCTCGTTCCACATTACCCATATTGCCGAAAGCCTGTCCTCAGGTCACGTACCACCGCAGCGCTGAAACACGAGCGCAAGCAAGATTCGCAGCGGATTCTCAGATCTCCATCTCCCCGTCTGCTTGATGCCCCACTTCGAGTCCAGGCCCCCAGTCGATTTCGGCACCCGTCCTCACGCGAACGATCTACATACAAGGCCCGCCGTCTAGAACCTCGAGTCAGGCTTCGTCTGAAACGGGATCGGAATTTACAGTGGCCATCGCCAAGTCGAGCGCACACGAAAGGTAGCGTCAGGGGCTCGACGTTGCCACTGCACGGTGACGATAATGCCGCTTCGGACTTGGCGCCAAACCGAGACGGGGTACAGGGTGGGGCAGAAGGATGGTCTGGAAGCAGGCGGTGGATAACGCAGATGCGTAACAATGATAAAAACAGGTCGGTGGAGCACGGTAAACGTTTGGCTGTGCCGTCCTGGCAGTCTTACTTATCTAGTATATCTGTTTAGTATAGCTAATTTATAAATTTGTTTTACTCTAGCCCTCTATTATACCTACTTTGTTTAAATTAAATTAGGGTATATATATAAACTTTAACTTTCGACACATTAAGTATAAAGGTATATATATACTCCTCCTTTTTTAGAACCCCTTTTAGTCGCCCTAAGCTACTATAACTACACTATTTATTCAATTAATATATAAATATATTTATTCTTTTTTTATATAATAAAGTTACTATTAGTAACTACCTAATTAGAGAAAAAAGTACTAAATATACTAGATAATTTAATAACTAGCTTTTAAAAATAATATTTAAAATTTAATTAAAAAGAATAGTTGTTACGGAGGCTTAAAAAGATAAATATTAAATATTAATATTTAATAAAAATCTACGCATAGGGAACTCGCTAAATATTTTAAAATAAAATAAAGGTATATACTAAGACGCTAGCTTTGCTAACGTAGGTATACTTATTTTAATACTTATACTTAAGTAAGAGGCGCCTTTTATATTTATAATACTATTTCCTTTTTTAAAAAGTTTTATTTTTAAAATTTTGTAATTAGCTCTGTATATCTTTAACTTTTATATAATAGGGCGGAGTTAAATACTTATAAAAATAAAATATTTTTATTAAAGTAGTAAATACGTAATTACTTAAATAGTAAGCTATAGAGCTATTTTTATTATAACCTAACTATTAGAGTTATAAGTATAATAGATAAGTATAGCTCTTTTTATCTACTACTTATATTTCTAAAAGAGCCCTTTATACTAAATTATATTATTTTTACGATTCTGTCGTGCTATTTATTTATTAATTATACCTTATTATCTATTAAATTATTTTTAGCCTTCTATTATTATTTATTATTAATTAATTATTTATTTATTATAAGCTAGGCGATAGCTATTTATATATTATAAGCTTTTAGGAAGGATATACTTAATTATTAAAGTATTTATAGATAACGCTAATAGTATTTTATAAAATATTTTTAATAGTCTATAATATTAAAGTAAAATTACTAGTCGGGGTTATTAAAATCTTTTTATTTAATAAAAAAATTTAGTAAGCCTTTATAACTAGTATTAGAATTAATTATATATTTATTAATTTTATAATTAAGTATTATTTTAATATTATAAATTAGTAGGCCTTTTTCTATAATAATTAACCCTTATAGTTTTTACTATTACCCTAGTAATAGCGTTATATTTTATAAATAGAGTAACTACGGGTAAAACTATAGATAGACGTCCTTAAGTATAGTATAACTAGTAAAGTTAAGCTTAAAAGTTTAATTTATACTACGGCAGTTATCTAGTTATCTATTATAAATATTTATAACTTTAAATAGTTTAAGGTTTTTATTTTTTAGTCCTTTAGAGTAACGTATACAGATATTACAGGGGGGTAACATTAGGAAAAGCGTAATCCAAAAAGTTACCTTTTTTAAAATAATATAACTTTTTAGTTATAGGGCCTAAAAATACGAAAAAAATACTGTTTTAAAGAGAAAGCCTAGCTTAATCTATTCACCCTGTCAGGGGCTGCTTACTAAGCCCCTAAGGGGTAATAAATATTTAGTAAATATAAAGAATTTTTAGGACTCTATTTTAGACTAGTATAACTTTTTATTTAAGGTGTAAAATTGGCTAATTTTTATATATATTATAATAGTAGTTATAATATATAAGTATATAAAATATTTTTATATATTTATATATTATTTATATAATTATATATAAAAGTCACTTTTTCACATTTTTAATAATAAACTAGTAAATAATAAATTACTAGTATTTAGTATAGTAGCCTTTAGCTTCTATAACTACCTTATAACGGTTAGGGAGTAATAAAATACAATTATTAATAGCTTTTTAAGGTATTTTATTCTACTCCTCTATAGTAGCTTTTTTAAAGGCCTTTATACTATTTAAACTATTTCCTATACCTAAATTAGCCTTTTTATTTTTAATTAGTCCTAATTTTAATAAACTCTATATATTTTCTATAGGGGCTAAATCAGGACTATAGGCTGGGTAAAAAAATAGTTTAATTTTGTTGTTTTTAAACTAAGTTAAAACGTCCCTAGTTTTATAAATAGGGACGTTATCTTGTTAGAATTGCTAACCTAAATTAATATTAATATAAAGATTATAATTATAATATAATATATATATATATATATATATATATATTATTATTATATTAATAAAAAAAGAGGTAAAAAAGTATTATAAAACTTACCCCTTTTTATATACGGTTTAAGCTCAGGTATAAGGACTTTATTTATATAGTCCTTACTAGTGTAAGAAGTAGAAGAATTAAGTATTTTAATAAATACTAAATTACTTCTACCTCCTACCTAAATTGTATCCTAAACTTGTAGGGTAATATCGTGGCCTATAAAATAAGTAATATAATTAATATTAAAAAACTAAAACTATAGCCTAAAAATATATAAAAAGTTATATATTTTAATATTTTAAAAAGTTAAAATAACTTACTTCGTGATTAGCTAACAGCCAGTTCTCTCCTAACTCTATTATTACCCCTTTTTTTTATAGTATTCCTTTCTAGCTTTACCCCTTTGTATTGCTGACTTATTAGAAAATATTATTTTATTTAATTTTATATTTTGTATATTTTTTAATTATTTTTTAGCGTTTTCTTTATTTATTATTAGTTTTTTTTACTTATATTAATTGTAAAACCCTCCTCTTTTAAAACCCTTTATAATTGCCTTTTTGTAATGTCTAGATTATTATCTAGTAGTAAACTTTTATTATCCTTTTTAGGACTTCTACTTAAGTCTTTATTAATAACTCTTTTATTTCTTTTAGTTAACTTTTTTATACCCCCTGTATGAACCTTTTTTATATTATTATTATTATTATATTTTTTATTATTTTTATCTTTAATACGCCTTATAGCGTTATAAATAGTAGAAGGAGACTTTTCTAAAGTAGTAGCAATTAAAGAAGGAGAATTATTTGCTTTTAAAAGAAGTTTAATTTTAGATTCGAGTTTTAAGAATTTTGGCTCTATTTTGAGGAAATAGGAGTTTAAGTTTATAAAAGTAAAAAGATATTATAATATACTATAATATTACTAATATATTACGTAATTATTAATTATATAAGCCTTAGCACTATTTTTATAATTAATATAATTTTATTATTAGATTACTAATATACTTCGAAAAACTAGTCACGTGACCTATACTAGGCCTAAAATAGTATAGTTAAAATTTTAGTTAAATATATTTACTAACTAAAAAGTTATAGAAACCTAAAAAAGGGGTTAAAAAATTTGTTATGTTTAGGTAATTTTAATTTATTACTGGTAATAAAAATTACGTAACTAAAATACTAATATAAATCTCTATTATTTTCTCTTTAAAACGGTATAATTCACGTATTTTTAGGCTTAGTAATTAATTTTATATTAATTTTTAAAAAGAGTAACTTTTTGGATTACGCTTTTCCCAATGTCACCCCCCTGTATATATATTAAATATAATTTAGTTACTTATATAGATCTTTAGGGTAGGTAGTTATTAACTATTAGTATATTTTTTTTATCTTTACCTACGTCTACGTTAGTATTAGATATAATTATTATTTTATATAATTTATATATATAAAAAGTTTATTTATAGCTTATATATTACGTATTACTTTCTATTTCTTTAGTAGTATACTAGAAGGTTTAGTACCTATATATAGTAAAAATCCCTTTATAGTTTTAAATAGCGTTATACCTATTAATATAATATTATTATTTATTTTAAACTCTATAATAGGTAATAATTTTACCTAGTTATTTTACTCGTAATTAATAAAGTAGTGTAAATAAAATTTTAACGCCTAATTAGTAATTTCTATTTATTTATCTATTTTTAGATAAAAGGCTATAAATAATTTTAATATTATACTAATCTTTTTATATAATTATTTTTAAAACTAAAACGTGAATTATATACTACGGTTAGTAATAAACTCTAAAAAGTAATCTTTTTTACGCTAAATATATTTAATAAAAATTTAAATATAAGTTTCTGTGTTAAGAGATATTAAAAGTATAAACTTTTTCTTCTTTAATAATCTATCTATAAGGACTATAATATACTTATAATTATAACTATTATAATAGCTCTTAGGTAACAGCGTAATAAAGTTAATAGATATACTAGTCTAGTAGGTATTTAGTATAGGTAGTAAGTATAGTAGATTATACTTACTCTTATATCTTAATTTTGCTCTAAAATAAATAAAATAGTTATATATATAATAGGCGACGCTGTCTATATAATATAGCTAGTAGTAATATTATAATAGTCGTGCGTATATTTTATACTTATTATTATATTTAACCCCGAGCCACCACAGCCACACTATTTATTTAATTAGTATATAAATATATTATATTTAGCAGCGTAGTTATTATAATATAGTTATATAAAACGTATTTAGAGTTTATTATTATAGAATATAAAGACCTTACTGTTAATATATAGCAGGTTATTATTTAAGTAATAATTTTATAGTTTAATACAAATACTAAAATTATAATAAAACTAGTAGAATATATAGTGTACATCGCTCTTTATAGTATTAATTATAATTTTAATATAAAGGTATACACATACTCCTCCTTTTTTAAAACCCCTTTTGGTCGCCCCGAGCCACCACAGCCACACTATTTGTTCGATTAGTATACAAATATATAATTTTAATAATATTATTATAGAGACTAACTACTTTAAGTAGCCCTAATAGATTTATATTACTAGTATTTTTATAACTATTATAAAATTTTAAAACAGCGTTTTTATCTTAATTATTAAAGATAAATAGCTTTTTATTTATTTATTAAATCTATTATAAAAGCTCGCAGCGTCTAACTCTATTATATCTATTAAAATCTTAACTAAGTATATAGCGTATTAGGAGCCGCTGTTATATACGGTATATATAGATAGTTTAAATTATTTAAAAAGTAATAGTATCTACTATTAGTACTATATTTAATTATTATATATATTTACAGAAACGTCTCTAGTTTATTATATTAATATATTAAGTTTTATACCTTTTTTACTAGGTCTATATTTAATTATAAAATTAAATATTAATAAGAACTTAGCCTATTAGGCTTGCCGGTAATTTAACTATTTAGTTATTATAAAGTATTTTAACGCTTTATAATTAGAGAATACTTTTATAGGGTTAAGTATACTAGTAAGTTTAAATTACTATTCTTTAAAAGCGTAGACGATTACTATAAATTTCTTATTATAAATAAAGTAGTTAAGCTTAGCTAGCTTTATTTTTATTAAGAAAAAAGTAATAAGTTATAAACCGTCGTTTTTATCGTACTATAATAATATACTAGTAATAACCTAGTTAGATACGTTAGTTTTTATAATTATACGTATATTAAAGTTAAAATAAGTAAGTATTAGAGCGTTAATAAAGGCACGTTTAAGCTACTTAAAGGCTTTTTTAGTAGTAGATATTAGTATAATTTTTTTTATAGCGTCGCGTATTAACTTAATTAGTAGTTTTATAACTTAAGAAAAATAGTACATAAATTATTAATAGAAGTTTATAAAGCTAATAAACGCTTAAATATTTTTAATTATTTTAAACTACTACTACTTTATAACAGCTCTAATTTTAGCTAAGTCTATCTCTAGCCCGTCTATAAATAGTATTATACTAAAATAACTAATACGTTAAACTAAAAACTTATATTTATTAATATTAAGATATAGTCCTATTTTATAAAACTTATATAGTACTTTAAGGTAGTACTACTTATAGTTTTAATTATTTTTACTAAAAATAATAATAATATTAAAATAAGCTAAATAAAAGTTATCTAAATAGTTATATAATAACTAATTAATATATTATTAAAAGGTGCCTAGGGCGTTATACAGCGTAAAAGATATAATTATATATTTAAATAGACTAAATCGCGTAAGAAAAATAGTTTTATACTTATTACTTTTTTTAATTTAGATCTTATTAAATACTATAATAATATTAAACTTAAAAAAAAAGCGCGCCTTATTTATATAGGTAAATATTATCTTTAACTTTAGTAGAGCATTATAATTTTTAATTATAATTTTATTAAGGTAGTAATAGTTAATATATATATAAATACCTCCTCTAGACTTCTTAATAACTAATAGTAGGGCAGTAAATAAAAAGTTACTTTTATAAATATATTCCTTTACTATTTTAGTCTATATATAGGTCTTAATTATTTTAATTTTTTTATATAATATTCTAAAATAGTACTGCGTAGTTAGCTAACTATTTTTTTTTAAATATATTTTATAGTTAATGCCCAGTTAACGTAAAGGCAGTTTAGTAGTTATTTTTAAAGTTTTATAGATTAGTAATATAATAAAATTATTTTAGTAATTTTTATTTAATTTTATTAATTATAGGGTGTAGTTAATTAAGTATTAAATAAAATTTATTAAAATCGGCTTATATAGCTGCGGCAGTAACTTATTTAGTTTTTATAAAAGTTATATAAGCGCGTTAGGCGTAGTCTGTATTATTACTTATTTTAAAACGTATTTAGTCTTTTAGTATTATTTAAACGATAGAGTCTAGGTTATAATAAACTATTTTTATAGTAATTTTTATTAAAATAATTACTATATTAACACTGTTTTTATTTATTAGTTTAATTATTTTAGCGTAACTATTACTATACTAGTTATATATTATTTTAATAGGTAGAAACTAGTGTAAATAATTACTATAATAATAGTTTAATTTAAATACTATTATCCTTTTACTTTACTTATACGAAGAGGTATAGGTTTTAAGCTATAATTATTTAATTATTATATTATAGCTAATAATATTTATAACTTAGTACTAGTTTTTATTAATATATTTTTTAATTACTATACGTATCTTAGTTATATATATTATTTTACCTACAACGTTACTATTAGTAAGTTTTAAAATAATAGGGCTTTATATTATAATTATTTAGAACCTATAGACGTATATAAAATTAGTATTAATAATCTATTTAGTATAGTTACTGTCTAAAAGAACGCGCGTAGTAACTAATATTTTATTAAGTATATTAACTTATACCTTTAGCTTTATTTAAGCGCTATAGAATAGCTTATTTAGTAAGTTTTTACTATAATTAGGTAGATAATTTATTATACTATATACTATAGTAGCAATAAGTTGTTTTTATAAACTATAAGCTATATAGTAAATATTACTTAATAAAAAAAAATAATTATAGGTTTAATTAGTTTATTAGCGCGTATTACTTTACTATAAGATTATACTAAAGAGTGTTAAAAAATTTTTTTTATACGTAGATAAGGGTCTCTAAAAATAATTATTTTTAAAAACTATAGTTTTTTTTAACGCCTAATATTATAGTTATTATTATAGGCGTTATTAGTATTAGTGTTTTAAGTATTTATTATTTAAAATTATTTAGTAAGTACTAAGACTACTAAACTTCTTTTATAAGACTTAGACTAATTTTACAGGGGGGTGACATTAGAAATAGACAAAAAAAAAATTACCTTTTTTAAAATAATATAACTTTTTAGTTATAGGGCCTAAAAATTCGTGAATTATATTAATTTAAAGAGAAAGACTAGCGGATTCTATTTACCTTATTAGGGGCTGCTTACTAAGGGGTTTAGGGGTAAAAATAATTTAGTAAACATAGAGAATTTTTAGAGTCCTACTTTAGCCTATTATAACTTTTTATTTAAGGTATAAAATTTGCTTATTTTTATATATATTATAATAGTACCTATAATATAGAAGTATATAAATTATTTTTATATATTTATATATTATTTATATAATTATATATAAAAGTCACTTTTTTACATTTTTAATAATAAACTAGTAAATAATAAATTACTAATACTTAGTATAGTAGCTTTTAGTTTCTATAACCGCCTTATAACGGTTAAGGAGTAATAAAATATAATTATTAATAACTTTTTAAGGTATTTTAAACTACTCCTTATTAGTAGCTCTTTTAAAGGCCTCTATACTTTATAAACTAAATCCTACCCTTAAATTAGCCTTTTTATTTTTAATTAGTCCTAATTTTAATATACCCTATATATTTTCTATAGGGGCTAAATTAGGACTATAGGCTGGGTAAGGAAATAGAGTAATTTTATTATTTTTAAACTAGTTTAAAACGTCGATTGTTTTATAAATAGGGACGTTATCTTATTAAAATTTCCAGCCTAAATAGATATTAATATAAAGCTTATAATTATTATATAATATATATATATATATATATATATATATATTATATTAATACACAAAGGGGTAAAAAAATTTTATAAAACTTACCCCTTTTTATAACTAGTTTAACTTTAGGTATAAAAACTTTATTTATATAGTCCTTACTAGTATAAGAAGTAAAAGAATTAGGTATTTTAATAAATACTAAATTACTTCTACCTCCTACCCAAATTGCACCCTAAACATATAGAGTAAGGTTATAGCCTATAAAATAATTAATATAAATAATATTAAAAAACTAAAACTATAGCTTAAAAGTAGATAAAAAGTTATATAATTTAATAATTTAAAAAGTTAAAATAACTTACTTCGTAATTGACTAATAGCCAGTTCTCTTTTAACTCTATTATTACCCCTTTTTCTATAGTACTCCTTTTTAGCCCTACCCCTTTGTATTACTGACTTATTAGAAAATATTATTTTTTCTAGTTTTATATTTTTAATATTTTTTAATTATTCTTTAGCGTATTTTACTCTTTTTTTAGCGTTTTCTTTGTTAATTATTAGTTTTTTTTTACTTATATTAATTGTAAAGTCCTCCTCTTTTAAGACTCTTTGTAATTGTCTTTTTAAAATCTCTAGATTATTTTCTAGTAGTATACTTTTATTATTCTTTTTAGAACTTCTAGTTAAGTCTCTATTAATAACTCTTTTATCCCTTTTTATTAACTTTTTTATACCCCCTGTATAAACTTTTTTTATATTATATTTCTTTTTATTCTTTTTTTCCTTATTCTTAATACGTCTTATAGTATTATAAATACTATTAAGAGTTTTTTCTAAAGTAGAAATAATTGTTTTAATAGAAGTATTTACTTTTAAAAGTAAATTAACGTTGTATTCGAGTTTTAAGAATTTTAGCTCCATTTTAAGGAAATAGGAGTTTAAGTTTATAAAAGTTAAAAGATATTATAATATACTATAATATTAATAATCTATTACGTAATTATTAATTATATAAGGCTTGGCACTATTTTTATAATTAATATAATTTTATTATTAGATTACTAATCTACTTCGAAAAACTAGTCACGTGACCTATACTAGGCCTAAAAGAGTATAGTTAAAATTTTAGTTAAATATATTTACTAACTAAAAAGTTATAGGAACCTAAAAAAGGGGTTAGAAAATTAACTATGTTTAGGTAATTTTAATTTATTACAGGTAATAAATATAACGTAACTAAAATCCTAAAAATAATCTCTCTAATTTTCTCTTTAAAATGATATAATACACGTATTTTTAGGCCCTATAACTAAAAAGTTATATTATTTTAAAAAAGGTAATTTTTTTTTTTGTCTATTCCCAATGTCACCCACCTGTAGTTAGGCGTATAATTAGGTTTTAGGTAATATATATATACTTTCTTAGCTTAGATAGCGCGAAACTCTTTTAATAGGTAATAATTTAAATTAAAAGTAAGGTTACGTCTATTATTAAAGTTAGGCTTTTTACTAATAAGAGTACTAGTCTACGTAAACTTTTTATTATTTTTATTTTTACTATCTTTTTTCTTAGGCTTTTTATAAGTAACGTCCTTAAGAGTTTTATATTAGAATAGTTACTAAATAAATTTTATTTAAATTTTATTTACTAGGGCTACACTTATTACTATAGCTTTTAAATATAAATTAAAATTAGTTATAGTCTTAAACTTTATTAAAATAGGTTTTAGGTATATTTATATTATTTTATTTTTAAAACGCGTTAACTATTTACTAAAGAGTTTATTATCGCGTTATTATAACTTACTAGAGTTAAATTCTATAAGCGTAGTAAGTTACTAATTAATTAAACTAAATACCTTTTATAGGTTATTGTATAGTTCTTATATATTCTAGTATAAATTATTTAATATTATAATAGTATAGTTATAAATATAAATAAGTATATAATTTTAATATACTTAATAAAAATACTTAATTTTAGACTACTTATTAAGAAAAAGTTTATATAATTACTAGATTTGGTCGCCCCGAGCCACCACAGCCACACTATTTGTTCGATTAGTATACAAATATATATAAATATATAATTACTAGATCTTTATCTCTATATTTTTAATTTATATATTTAAGTTTTTATTAGCGGTGTTACTAAACTTATTAATATTTTTTTATCTATTATTTAAACAGCGCTTCTTTTTAAAAGTAGTAGTATTAACTATTAACGTTAGCATACTATTATACTATTATTAATTCTTATAGAATATATAGTAAATTTTATTAAATAATATTAACTCTATCTTACTATAATAAGAAGAATTATTAAAGTTACTAAAGCTGTTACTACTATCGTTATTAAATAGGTTTAAAAATATAAAATCTTATAGTAACTTGTGTAGTACTATTTTTTAGTTTTTTTTATTATTTTTTTTATACTTTTTATTCTTCTTAAAAGATTTATTATTAGCTATAATACTATAGAAAGCTTTTATTAACGTTTTTAAATATTTTAGTTTATTTTATAATTTACGCGCTTTTTAAATCGCTATAGTAAAGTATTACTTATATTTATTACTATATTAGATTATTTTACTAAAAGTCTTATTAGTAGTTAGTTAATACTACTATTTAGTATCTAACTCTTTTTATAGGATACGCGCGTTATCTTTTACGCTGTTATACTCTTAATAAATATATATAAATAATTAAAAGGTATTATTAAAATTTTATTTTTATTACTAAATTTGTAGCTCTAATCGCGCTATATTTATTTTAGTAATATATTATAGTTTTTACGCCTTTACTTCTAACTATTTTATAAGTTTAATTATTTATTTAACTACGTTTAGATTACTACGTAATATACTCTAGTAGTAAAAGTATTTTAAAATAATAGTAAACTAATCTTCTAGGTATTTTACTACGCTTATTTAGAAATTATTAGCTAAAAAAATAGTAGTAATAACGTACTTATTTATAAATTATTTATTAGGTAAAGTACGCGCTACAATAAGGTATTTATATTTAAATTTTTTTTAAAGTGCTTTTTATTAGTCGTAATAGCCGTCCTAATAAATAATAAAATATTAGCTTTTATAGTTTTAGTTTATTTAATAAATACTTTATAATTAACTATAAAGCTATACTATAATTACTAGTCTATTATAAGTTAACTAGTAATAGTTATTATATTAAGATTTTTATTATTATCGTTACTAATATTTAGTAGAATAGAGTAGAAGACGCTAAAACTACTTTTATAGTAATTATTTTTTAAAGGTCTTTTACCTATATTTACTATTAGGTTTTTTTAACCTTTTTAGTAAGAGGGCTATTTATAAACTATTTACTAACCTTATAAAAGATATTTAGTAATTTAGTAATTATACTTTTATAAAATTTATTAATTTTAAACTTAAAGGTAACTTTTTTTACTATATTTAGTAATTACGGTGGTAATAGTAAAAGTAATTTATTTAATTAATAATATAATATATTATTAGCTAGCGTATACTAGATTAACTTTTAGGTATTATACTTCTTAGTAGTATTATTACTAGCTAGTCTTTAAATAGTACTATTACTAACTAATTTATAAATAGCGCTATTACTAGCTAATTTTTAAGTAGTAGTACTATTATTAGTCTATTTAAGTAGGGTTTTTATATAAAATTTTATTATCTTGTCCGTACTAATAGGTATTTTATATAGTATAGAGAATTAGTCTACTATAACTATATAATTAGTAAAACGCAGATTTTTAGAATTTAGCGCTTATATAGTCTATTATAAAGCGTTATTTTATAAGCACTTTATTTATAGGCGTAAAGGAATACGTAGATTATATTATAAAAGCTTAAAAAAGTAGATATTAAATATTAATATTTAATAAGAATCTACGTATAAGAAGCTCGCTAGATACTCTAGAGTAAGGTAAAGGTATATACTAAAATACTAGCTTTACTAGCGCGGGCGTACCCGTTTTAGCGCTTATATTTAAGCAAGGGGCGCCTTTTATATCTATAATAATAGTACTATAATAGATATATATAATATAGTAATAAAAATAATTTTTATAAATAATATCTTTTTTAAAAATATATATTAAACTAATTAATAAGTCTAAAAATATATAAATAATACTATTTTAAAAAGAAAATAATAGAGATTATTATAAGGATTTTAATTACTACTTATTAAGTATATATAATAAACTACAATTACCTATATATAATAATTTTATATATCTCCTTTTTAAGTCTCAATAGCTTTTTAAGTAGTAAATATATTTAATTAAAGTTTTAACTATATCCTTTTAGGACTAATATAAGTTATATATATATATTTGTATACTAATTAAATAAATAGTGTGGCTGTGGTGGCTCGGGGCGACCAAAAGGGGTTTTAAAAAAGGAGGAGTATATATATACCTTTATACTTAATGTGTCGAAAAAGATAAGTTATATAATTTATATTTTAAAGTATATTAATAATCTAATAATATATTTATATTAATAATACAAATTTAGTATTTATTTAAATAATTATACTCTTTTAGCTTATATCTTTTTTACTTATATATTATACCGCGGCTTTATAAAGCTCGCGAAGTATATTAAATAATATCTTTTTTAAACTAGTATTTTAACACTATATTTTGCTTCTTTTTATATAATTACTACTTTTATAATATATTATTAGTATTATAGTATATTAAAATATTATATAAATATTATAAATCTAAACTTTTATTTTTTTAAAAGAGTATTAATTTACCTAACTTTTTCGACACTAAGTATAAAAGTGTATATATACTCCTCCTTTTTTAAAATCCCTTTTAGTTGCCCCGAGCCACTATAGCTGTACTATTTATTTAATTAATATATAATTATATAAATATAATAGAACGCTTTAAAAATAAAAAAAATTTATAAAAATATAATATAGTAAAATAACTTTAAGTAGTAAAAGTAAATAATATACAGGGGGGTGCAATGGAAAAAGCGTAATCAAAAAAGTTACAATTTTTAAAAAATAATATAAAATTAATTACTAAGCCTAAAAATACGGGGCTAATATCGTTTTAAAGAGAAAATTACAGAAATTATTATTAGTATTTTAGTTACGTTATATATATTACCTGTAATAAACTAAAATTACCTAAACATACCAATTTTTTAAACCCCTTTTTTAGGTTCCTATAACTTTTTAGTTAGTGAATATATTTAACTAAAATTTTAACTATACCCTTTTAGGCCTAGTCTAGGTCACGTGACTAGTTTTTCGAAGTAGATTAGTAATCTAATAATAAAATTATATTAATTATAAAAATATTGCCAAGGCTTATATAATTACTAATTACGTGATATATTAGTAATATTATAGTATATTATAATATCTTTTGACTTTTATAAACTTAAACTCCTATTTCCTCAAAATGGAGCCAAAATTCTTAAAACTCGAATCTAAAGTTAATCTTCTTTTAAAAGCAAATAATTCACCTACTTTAATTACTACTACTTTAAATAAATTACTAAGTACTGTTTATAACGCTATAAGGCGTATTAAAGATAAAAATAATAAAAAAGATAATAATAATAATAATATAAAAAAGGTTAAACATAGTGGTATAACAAAGTTAACTTAAAGAGATAAAAGAGTTATTAATAGGGACTTAACTAGAAGTCCTAAAAAAGAAAATAAAAGACTATTAATAGAAAATAATCTAAATATCAAAAAACGATCTTTACAATATTTTTTAAAAGAGGAAAAGTACTCTGTTAATATAAGTACTAAAAAACCTCTTATAAATAAAGAAAACGCTAAAAAAAGAGTAAAATACGCTAAAGAATAATTAAAAAATATTAAAAATATAAAACTAGAAAAAATAATATTTTCTGATAAGTTAGCAATACAAAGGGGTAGGGCTAGAAAGGAGTTATATAGAAAAAGGAATAATAATAGAGTTAGAAGAGAACTGGCTGTTAGCCAATCACGAAGTAAGTTATTTTAACTTTTTAAAATATTAAAATATATAACTTTTTATATATTTTTAGGCTATAGTTTTAGTTTTTTAATATTAATTATATTAATTATTTTATAGGCCACGATATTACCCTATAAGTTTAGGGTGCAATTTAGGTAGGAGGTAGAAGTAATTTAGTATTTATTAAAACACCTAATTTTTCTACTTCTTATACTAGTAAGGACTATATAAATAAAGTCCTTATACCTGAGCTTAAACCCTATATAAAAAGGGGTAAGTTTTATAATACTTTTTTACCCCTTTTATTATTAATATAATAATATATATATATATATATTATTATATTATATTATAATTATAATCTTTATATTAATATTAATTTAGGTTAGCAATTTTAACAAGATAACGTCCCTATTTATAAAACTAGGGACGTTTTAACTTGGTTTAAAAATAACAAAATTAAACTATTTCCTTACCCAGCCTATAGTCCTGATTTAGCCCCTATAGAAAATATATAGGGTTTATTAAAATTAGGGCTAATTAAAAATAAAAAGGCTAATTTAGGTGTAGGAAATAGTTTAGAAAGTATAGAGGCCTTTAAAAGAGCTATTAATAAAGAGTGGTAGAATATACCACAAGAAGTTATTAATAACTGTATTTTATCTCTGCCTAAGCGTTATAAGGTAGTTATAGAAGCTAAAGGCTACTATACTAAGTACTAGTAATTTATTATTACTAGTTTATTATTAAAAATTTAAAAAATTAACTTTTATATACAATTATATAAATAATATATAAATATATAAAAATATTTTATATACTTATATATTATAAGTACTATTCTTATATATATAAAAATAAGCTAATTTTACACCTTAAATAAAAAGTTATAATAACCTAAAGTAGGACTCTAAAAATTATCTATGTTCACTGATTTTTCTTTACCCCTAAACCCCTTAGTAAGCAGCCCCTGACAGGGTGACTTAAATCTCCTGGTCTTTCTCTTTAAATCGCTATTTTTTTCGTATTTTTTAGCTTACTAATTAAACAGTTATATAAATTTAAAAAAGATAACTTTTTTGATTACGCTTTTTCCATTGCACCCCCCTGTAGTATAGAATATAGAATAAATAACTAAATTTATATAAAAATTAAATATTTAATTATGTAGACTTTTAATAATTATTTAATAATTTTATTTTAAAGTTTACATATTTATTAACGTTTAGATTCGGTTTTAATAAAGACCTAAAGATTTTAAAATTATAATAAAATAATTAATATAAAATATTTTATTTTATTTAGTTATATATTAAACTATTTATCTATATTCTCTTATATTAGCTGTTTATTATTCTCTCTTTAGAAATGTCTTTTTACTTATTTTTAAATATCCTCTATAGTATTAAACTATAGCGCTCTTTTATATACTAATAATTTTTATTTTATATTACCCTAATTAGAATTATATACTCCTTTTACGCTATAGACTATAGTTTTTAATATATTTAGTTACTTACTAAAAAACTATACTATTTTCTTACTCTAGCGCCCTATAATTACTAGTATTAATATTATTATTACTAGCGCTATAGTTACTAGCGCTTTTTTTAAATAATTTACCTTTATTAATTAACTGCTTTATATAGTAGTATAGCTATAGTAATTTTAGTATCTTCTTTTTATTTAGTAGCACCTATAAATAGCAGATTTTTAGCTTACTTTTTACCTATTTAGGTAGCTTTTCTTTAGCTAGATTTAGTAACTTTATACCTATAAGTATAAAACTATTTTATTTAAGTATTAACTTTTACGGGTTACTTATAAAGATAAATAGTAATATATTAGTTATATTAAATATACTTATTACTTTATATTTCTTATTTATTTAGTTTAATTTAAAAACTTAAAATATTTAACGTACTCTATAGTATTGACTAAAGTAAGCTTAGTATATATATTTTACTAAAATTTTATTTTTAAATATACTAGAAGCGCGTATTTTAGTTATAGAGTAATAGTATATTATTACTAGTAAATAGTACTTTAGACACTATAATACGTATTATAAGTATAATATATTAATATTTTTTTTTATAAATATCTACTTAGTATTAGTTTATAATAATAAATATACTAGTATAAGTTACTATATAAGGTAATAAGCTATACTAAGCTGTAAATTTATTAAGTACTATTAAGCGGTTATTACGTACCTGTCTTAGTAGATACTACTTTTTTTAATTAAGCTTAGCGCAGTATTTTTTAAGAACTAGTTATTAGTTTATATAATATATTTAGCACTCTCCTTTCTAATTAAGTAGTTACTAATAGTAACTTTATTATATAAAAAAAAAACCTTTAGATTAACTAACTATATTATATGTATTATAAGTAGTTACTAATCCATAAATATAAATTAAAATATAAATAAAGTATTACTATATTTAATAAAATTATTAGGATAACTATACTCTACTTATACGGAGTAATAGTCGTCTATAATATTATAATAAATAAAAAATAGTACGAAATAATAAATAATAATAGTTATATTTTAATATATTTATTCTCTCTCTCTACTATTTATATAATAACTAGATAGAGGTTCTGTACGCTAGTATAAATTATATAATTATATAATTATAATTATATAATTTATACGCTCCGTATTACTAGTAAATTTATTTAAGTTAACTATTCTATATATACTAGTAATTCTTCTTTTCGCAGTAATACTATATAAATATTTTATCCTTTTATATTTCTTTTTATATATAAATAATTAGTTTTTTTTCCGTATAAATATTCCTTTATTTTAATATATTCTTATATAACTAAATTATAGTCTATTATTCGCGCGTTATATAATAATAAAGAGTAAAATTATATAGTATACTACTACTCGTTAATTAAAATTATAGTAAACTAAAGTAAGAAGTTAATAATTTTATATATTACGTAAAAGTAAAGAGTAAAATTATAATAAATAGAAGTAAGGAGTTATTATATAATAGTTAAAGAGGGCCGGTCTAAAGCTGTATAGGATAATAGTATATAAAAAAAAGCTTTTTTCTTTTTATAATATTTTTTTTTAGTCTTTATTTATTATTATTTCTATACGTAGTTTTAGATATTATTTTTTTCTTTTTTAACTTTCTAGCTATCTTCTTTTATATAAAGTTAATTTTTAATAAAATTTTTAAAATAGCTCTAGTTCTGTATAGATAGTAATAGTAATAACTATAATAAATTATAGTTATATTTAGCTTTACTCTTATATAGACTCTTATATTTAGTAAATAAATTTAAGTTACTATTTTTACTAAAATAGCTGCTAATAAAATATTTTTTTTAGCTTTTTATATTAATATATATATATATCCCTATATAATTCTTTCTGTATAGTAATATTTTATAAAATAATAAGTATATAGTATATTAGTTATTCTTATATAATATAAATATTATTCTATCTAGTACTACTAACTTAACTCTTTTTACTATAAAAATTATTTACTATAAGGGCTATTTTTATACGCTTTTAGTATAGTTATATAAAATACTTAAGCTGCAGCTGTATATATAAAAGTATAATAATAATATTAAACTTTTATTTTTTATAAAGTATTACACCCTAGTAGTATTTTAAAATAATATATATAGGTTTTATATATAACAGTTATACGGGACTAAGTGTAAATATTATACTTAAAATATATAAGTATTTTTTTTTTCCTTTATTTTTTCTTTATTAATATAGAAGAGGATTAGGAATATCTAAAAAAAAGGGAAGTTTTTTTTTATTTTTTTTTTATTTTCTTTAAGTATAATATTTTAAAAAAAAATTCTTTTTAACCTTCGTGTAATAACGTAAAAGAATATAATATATAAAAAAAAAGAAATATACTAAAAAGCAGTTTATACAATAGGGAATATTAAATTTTAAATATAAAAAATATATAAAATACTTTATTAAGCCTTTTATACGGGCTCTAGCCTATTAACTAAAGCTTTAATACTATAAAAGAAAGTATTAAAAAATACTAATTATATAAAAAAACTATTTAGTTTTCCCTTTATAAAAGTATTTATAAAATTATCTTTCCCTATTATTTATTATATATATATTTGTATACTAATCGAACAAATAGTGTGGCTGTGGTGGCTCGGGGCGACCAAAAGGGGTTTTAAAAAAGGAGGAGTATGTGCATGCCTTTATACTTAATGTGTCGAAAAAATTTATTATACTTTAGAAATTTCGCGGTTCTTATATAATTAGTAAAAAGATATAATATCTATTATAAGCCTCTTTTTATTTATTATACTAAGTTTAATAAAATAATTATATAAAAATTTTAAATCTATATAGACTACTAGAGGGGCTAGTAGGAGGTTAATTATATAAAAAATCTTATTAATAGTAGTACTAAAAGTAATAGCTATATAAAAGTCTATAACTATTTTATATAACTTATTAGTAAAAACACTTTGCGTAACTTATTTATATTTAATTAAATTGTAATAAATAATATTACTATATATAGTAAACTTAGTGTTTATATAGTTCTTAATTTTAAAAATAATAAAATATCTAAACTATAAGCTAAAATCTTAGTTATTTATAAAAAAATTATTTATAAAAATAAAAAGTTTTATACGTTAAAAGTCTAGTAGAATATATAAGACTTCTTTCTTTATATTTTTAATCTGCTATTTAATCCTCTTATTTAGTACCTTTACTTTTAATATAATAAGCTCTCTTATTTATATAGCTATAAAAAGATTAAATATAGTTTTTAGTTAATAGATAGAAATAATATATATACCTTTTATACGCTATTTAATATACCACTATTAAGCTTCTAAATTAGTTAAATCTATTATATAGAAACCTTTACTTTGTCCTTTTTAAATTATAGTAATTATTCTATCTTCTTTTAAAATAATTTTTATTTTATTAAACTTTAAAAATTTGTACGTAAAAAAAAAATAATTTATTTTTTATATAAAATTTTATAGCTTATAGTTTATTTTTTTCTCTATTAAAAAAAGTAAGTAAAATAATACTTAAAGTGTTATCTATTTATATACCTATTAAGCTAAAAGTCTTTACTTCTTTCTTTATTATAAATAGGCATAGATTATATATAAAGGAGAATATTTTTAGTCTTTTAGTATAATAGTTATAGTATATTTTAAACTAGTATAAATTTAATTTAGCTGTACTATATAGAGGTTATATAACTTAAAAAACTATACTAAAAAAAAAGTAATTTATTATTTTTAAAGGTTTTACGTATAGCATATAAAGCAGTAAATCCTAAAATTATATATAAATCTAAATAATATTACGTAATTTACACTTTATACTATATAATTTAAGAAGTATTACGCCTAAGACTAAAATAAGTCTTTAGCTTATTTTTTAGATAGTTAGTAACTATATAAAAATAAACTATTTATTATTATTAGAGTAGCTAGTAAGTATATAGTAAAATTTTTTATATAAAATTATATTTTTATTCTTAACCTCCCGTACTATTCTAAAATTAAATATACAGCCTATATAAATAGCAGAATTATATATAATAGACTTAAAAATATTATTTATAATAAGGGAATTAATCTCCGTATAATTAGATTCTTTAAATAGGGCTTTAAGTATTATAATAATATTATTTTAGTACAGCTTTATTACTAGTATAAAATTAAGCTTTTCTTTTTAGGTTATAAAGGCTTTTATTATATAATTCTTCCTTAGACGACCTCGCTTCTTTAGCTTTTTAAGTATAAGTTATATAATTATATCCTCCTCTTCTATAGCTAAGAGGTTATTATATAAAGAAAATTTACAGTAGTATAGTTTTATATATATTTATTATATAATTAGTAGGCTATTTTTTTAATTTATAGTAATATTTAGTCTATTAATTAACTATAATAAGTATAGACCTATCTATCCTTTTTTTTCTTTAGATTAGAACCTCTAATCTAATAAAAAAAATAGAGTCTTTTATAGATCTAGTCTATTATACATATTAATTATACAACTTAGTATAAGCTTTATATAATTAGTGTATAAAATTTTTAAAATTTTACGGATAGTATTAGCCCGTATAATAATATTTAGTAATAGTAGAAATATTATACTAATTTTTAAATAGGCGCTAAAGATAAAAAGTATTAGTATAAAGCTATTTAAGCCTATAATATTATTTAGTACTTTTATAACTATTTAAAAAATATTTTTATTACTTATATAATATCTAATTTTATTTTTTAAAATATAAAAGACTCGCTGTAATAGGCCGTATACTTTCTTAATTTTACCTATTACCTAGTAGGTTTTTATTAGTATTTAGTAATACTCTACTCCTATAATTTATATACTATTTTTAAACTCTTCTAAAGCAAAGTTAGTATTTAAATTATATATAATAAAATCTAGAGGGCCTTAGTAGGTATTAATTTAGTATTATATAAGAGCTGCCTATACCTTTTATATAGATATTAAAGTAATAAAAATAGTAGTTTATAATAATATTTTTAAGTTAATAATATAAAGGATATCGCAGTTACCGATTTATATAATATTAATATTAATTTTATAATTAAAATAGATATTATTTTTAATAAAGAACTTAAATCTATACAGAGCTACTCTATATATTTAGTAATAGTAATATATATATATTTGTATATTAATCGAACAAATAGTGTGGCTGTAGTGGCTCGGGGCAACCAAAAGGGGTTTTAAAAAAGGAGGAGTATGTGTACGTAATAGTAATATAGCTTCTAAATTTACTTTAGTATAATAGAGTTAATCTTATAGCTTATATTATAAAATAGCTTATAAAGTTATTTTATATATAGGTATCTAAAGCGTTTATAAAGTCTATAGAGTTTTTTTTTAGTAAAAAATAAAATAGCTTTTATATAGCTTATATTAAAAAATAGATATCTTTATTTACGTATAACTAGAACTATTATACTATTTTTATGTATAATAATATTTAATATATTATTAAAGTATATTTTTATACGGTTAGCATCTACTAGAAATAGTAAAAAAAATATTAAAATATTTAAAATATAGTATATTTTTATACTAATTAGATTCTTAATCTATACGGTACTAAGAGTATATATTAATATATTACTTTTAAAGTTAATAGTAGTTTTTTTTAGAGTTTAATTAATTTTTATACTAGAGTTCTTATAAATATATGCTTTAAGCTAGCCTTTACTAATTATTAAAAATTTAGCTATATTTATATTTTAAAGTTTACCTTAGTACTATATATAGTATCTTCCTTTAAGAGTAAATTATTTAGCTATCTCTCTTTTATTTATAGAGAATATATCCTCTACTATTATATAATAGAAAAATAAAGCAGTAGTAAAGTATTAAATTACTTTTTTTTTAAAAAAAACTAAAGTTAAATATAGTCTTATTTTCTAATTTCTCTATATTATTATATAAGAATTTTTTAAAGTCTTAAATATAAAGGGTAATATTACTTTAAAAAAATATTTTTTTATAAAAATTTTTATATATCGTAATATACTAGTTACGTACTTAGGCCTTATCTTATATAAAATAGTTTAATAACTAGTATTCTTTTTTATAGTAGATAAAACACTTCTTCTTTTTTACTGCTAGGGTTATACTTTTAGATTTTTAAAAGGGTTATTATATATAAAAATAGAATTATTAGCACTAAAGGGGTTTATTTTTATTATTAGTATACCTTTAGTCTATATAAAAGATCTTATATAATACCTATAACTAAATATAATATATATATTAGTAATTTATATTAATTTATAGTACAGACCTTAGATTATTTAGTAGTCCTTTATATATAGGCTTTATTAAAAATATAGCCTATTTAAGCTCTAGTTAATCTTTATATACTTATATAATTACTATATAAAATAGTACTTCTTTTTTAAATTAAAGGCCTAAAGCTTTTTATACTAAAGTTAATTTATTAATTATTACCTCTAAGGCTTCGTGCAAAGGCTTATTAAAGTTTTTTTACTTAAATTATATAAAAATAATAGTAGTCTAGTTAGTCTAATACTAGTTATAATTAATATATATATTAAAATAGTAGTTTAATTTATTATATAACTATTTTTATAAGTATTTTATACTAATATTATATAGGTAGAACTGGCCCGTATAATTCTTTAAAATATTTAAAAAAATAATAGTATACTATAACTTTTAAATATTAATTTTCTAGTAAAGCTTAATAAAAATATAAGTCTTATTAGTTACAATATTATATAAGCGACTAGTATAATTATTTACCTTTTTTTATATTTTTTAAAATATAATTATTTTTTATAAATTAAACTTTTTTAGTAGTATATCCCGTATAGATAAAAGTTAAAATATTAAATTTTAGTAAGTAGCGTATAAAAGTTAAAAAATTAGTAAATAATTAGTTATTAATATTTTATAACTAGTTTTTAGAGGAAATAGTAACATTTTAAAATTATATAATAATAAATATATTAAGTATTATAGTCTACTATTATATATATCTAGAGGTAGTACTAAGGTATATAAACTATATAGAGTTTAGAATTATCTAAATTTATATAGTCTATATCTATACTTATATAATATAGGCCTAAAATTCTCTAAGTAATACTAGTATAGCGGTATTAATTACTTATATAATATATATTATAATAGTTAGCTTTCTTACTATATAAAAGGTATAGCTAGTATATATAAAATATTTAGTTATTAGCTAAAAATATAAAAATTTAAACTTAATAGCTTCTATACGGATTATTCTATAGTAATAATTAGGCTTTTTATTAAACTTTTTAATTTTATATAAAGGTCTTTAACTTCCTAATATCCTTTTATAATCTAAAAAAGAGTTTATATAGTACTTTATAGTATTTTTATTTATTTATTTACTAGAGGTTATACGCCCTTATTTTATAAAATTTCTAGTAGTTCTCTTTAAAATACTTATTTTAGTAATATAAAGTAGCTATAATTCTATTTAGTAAATAAATTATAGTATAAAGTAATTAGGCTTTAACTATCTCTTTACTTTATATAAAGTTTTATAATAACGCAGCTAACGTACGTATTAAATTATTTAGTAAATGAGTTATTTAAAATATTTAAATCTTCTATTTAGTATTATAACTTAGTATAGTTTTTAAGTACTTATATAAAGATATTATATTTTTAAGTATATTTTTCTTATAATAAATCTAGATCTATCTCTATTATACGCTTTTTACCTTTTCTTATAGAGGAAGTTTCTCCTAGTACTATTATATTATTTAATTTATACAATTAATCGTGCAGTTCTAGTTTATAGTACTAGTAAATTTATATAAAATAATTTAGTTTTAAAAAAAGTTATTCTTATCTTTTATACGGATAAGGGTTTAATAAAATCTATAATTTAATATACTTCTTTTTATTTATAGATACGGGGAAGAGTCGTGCAATATATAAAATTATTTTTATATAGTATAAGTTAAATAATAACTTAACCTTTCTATACGCCCTTACTAATTTATAGTAAATAAAAAAATCTAATTAACTACTAGTAATAGTGTAGTTAAATAAATTAATTAACTAACTACTAATTAGTATTAAAATAACTATATTTTACTTATACGGAGTAATAGTTGTCTATAATATTATAGTAAATAGAAAATAGTATAAAATAATAAATAATAACAGTTATACCTTAATATATATATTTTCTCTCTTTATTATTTATATAATAGTTAGATAGAGGTTCTGTACACTAGTATAGATTATATAATTATATAACTATAGTTATATAATCTATACGCTCCGCATTACTAGCGAATCTATTTAGGTTAACTACTCTATATATAAAAATAACTATTACTAATACTAAAAAAAAGGAGTATAACTTTTAAAGTTTTAAAATTTATACTATTTATATATAATCGTAAACTATTTAGTTTTTATTTAGTTTTTATTATATATTATACTATAGCTTTATAAAGCTCGCAAAGTATAATAATTAATATAATATTTTTATATCTAATATTAAAGTAATTATAAAAAGTAGTAATAAATTTATATAAAATTTTTTAATTATAATATATTATTATATTTATATATTAATTAAACAAATAGTGTAGCTGTAGTAGCTCGGGGCAACTAAAAGGGGTTTTAAAAAAGGAGGAGTATGTATATACCTTTATAATATAATATTATTATTATTATTATTATTATTATTATTATTATTATTATTATTAATATATTTATATACTAATTAAATAAATAGTGTGGCTATAGTAGCTCGGAATAACTAAAGGGGGTTTTAAAAAAGAAGAAGTATGTGTATATCTTTATACTTATATTATTATTATTATTATTATTATTATTAAAAAGTAATATTAAATACTTAGTTAAGTTTTAAAATATATTTTAATATTTACTATAATAGTGGCGGCGTGGCATAGTAGGTATATGCTATATAAATACTAAGAATTCTTTAAATTTTTAAGATCTTTTTACGTATTAGAGGTTCGATTCCTCTTACTATTATAGTATTTTTTAAACGCGCCTACTTTACTAGTAAAAAATAAAATTTTTAAAAGTATAGGGTACTGCTAAGGAATTAATATAAGGCTATAGGGAAGCTAAAATTTTTTATATAGAATACGTTATATCTAAAAGTATAAATAAAATATTTAGGCTAAAATTACTATCTAAAGTTAGATAAGATAAAAATCTATACCTAAATAGGTCTAGCGTAGCGAACTAGTCCTAATTAAATAATAGATTAGTAGTTTAGTATAACTATTTAGTAAATAATAACTTAAAAATATAGAAGTTAAAGAACCGATTCTAGTTTGTTTAGAAAATAAAGCACTTTTCTTAAATAGTTAGGTAGCCTAAATAATAGGCTTATTTTTAAAAAAAAAAAAAAAAAAAAATTTTATAGTAGTTTTATACTTATTTAAATATAAATATAATATATAAACTAAAAAAATTTATTAAAAAAATAAGTATACATAAATTTAAGTTTAAAGATAAAAATATATTAAAATTTTTTATTATATACTTAACTATAAATCTAATATTAAAAAATATTATATATATTAATTAAGTAATAAATCATAGTTATAGTTACTAAAAATAAATAAATAATTTTTTTTTTTTAAAAAAATAGAGGGTAGGGTGGCACAGTAGGCATATATCTGGAAATACTAAAATTCTTTAATTTTTAAGGTCTCTTCTACGTATTAGAGGTTTAATTCTTCTCCTTATTATAGTATTTTTTAAATACGCCTACTTTACTAGTAAAAAATAGAGTTTTTAGAAGTGCAGGGTACTACTAAGAAATTAATATAAAACTATAGAGAAGCTAAAATCCCTACGTAAAACACGTTATATTTAGAAATATTTTAGACTAAATTGCTATCTAATATTAGACGAGATAAAAATCTATTCCTAAATAGGCTTAGCGTAGCGAACTAGGCCTAATTAGGTAATAGATTAGTAGTTTAATATAATATTATTTAGTAATATAACCTATATTAGTTTAAGAATTAAAGAGCCGGTTATTAGTTTACTTAGGAGATAAAGGACTTTCCTTAAATAGTTAGGTAGCCTTAATTAAAAGGCTTATTTTTTAAAAAAAAAAAAAAAAAAAAAAAAAAAAAAAATAAATTTTTTATTTTTTAAATAAAAAAAAAAAAAAAAAAAAAAAAAAAAAAAAAAAAAATAAATAAAAAAAAAAAAAAAAAAAAAAAAAAAAAAATTATTTCTAAAAAAGGTTAGGGTGAGGAAATAGACCTAATTAGTTAAAAAATTAATAATTTAAAATAAATAAATTTAGTAATAAAAACTAAAAAATATATTAGTTAGGAGTTAAAGAACCGGTTTTAGTTCGTTTAGGAAAAAAAACACTTTCCTTAAAAAGTTAGGTAGCCTTAATTAAAAAGCTTATTTTTTAAAAAAAAAAAAAAAAAAAAAAAAAAAATAGAGTATATCTATATCGTTTTACATAGTAAAAAAAAAATAAAAAAATTTGATTAGATTAGTATATAATAGTAAAATTAAATTAAAATAATTATAATAATAATATTTATAATACTATACTTTATACTATTATATATAATAAACTATATATTAGTTATAAAATAAAAAGTACGTTTAAAGCTTAAATTAGAGCTATAAGGATAATAAAAACTTTATTAAATAATTATTTATATATATAATAATTAAAAACTAAGTAAAATAACTTTATACTAAAAATTATAAATATATATAAATTATAAAATTATCTTTTTATAAATAGAGGAGTATTTATGTTATATACAACTAATAAATAATAAAATGTTTTTCTAAAATAAGTAGTTAAAGTGTATGTATATAGTCTAACTTAAAAATATATAGAGAGAGAGAGTAGAGGGGGGAACACTAATTTATAAATAGCTGTACCGAACGGAAATACCGCCGGGCTCGTAGTAGTGCTGTCGCCGGACACGCTTCATACTGTGCTGCCGAGCACGGTGCTGGTCATTGTGGCAATCACGGGTGTGTTTTTATATATACGCTCTTGTGTTTCCGTAGGTAGGGGTTACGCCCGCGCAGTTCATGTGTTACTTCATGTGCATCATCCTGTAAACACCAAAGCTGAATAGTCAAAATTCGGGAATCTAGACCGCGTTGTCGACGATTTACTGAGCTACATCGCTTAACCCCATTGGTTAGTCCTCGGTGGCGGGACAGGACGATCGTGACAACGGTCCACGGAACCCTCTTGCTACGTCCATAGTGGCCCACTCCAGCATACTGCTGGTGAACCAAGGGAGAAGCTCCCGTCGCATGAAGAAGATAGAAGCTGGACACTGATGAAAACCGTATCTATTTAGCGTCGAAACCAGGATGCCAGATAAAATGTTGCCAGCGCTGTTGCCAGTACAGCCGCTACGGCAGCATTGCCCTTCTTCGTCAAGGCGAGATAAGACATGACGCCTACAACGATCTCGCAACGTCTTCCAGCATCCCTCCTGACTTTCCATTCAGGGTTAATCGGGAATGGAGGTTTCGAGCGAATGTCTTCCGCACCTGCCTGCAATGCTTTGTCGTCAAAGCGTACCGACAAGGCCACTGGACGGTGGTCGGATGTGAGCTGGATGGGCAGAGCGGTGTACAATTGCGGTTCAAGCTTCGAGGCGGACGATGGACTGGGCAGATACAATATTCGATCGCACCACGATGGGTACCGGTGACTGGCCCATTCCCAATTGGCTTCGGATTGTCCTACGGAGCGTGTCTGGGTGCTCTTGTCTTTCCGAACGGAATACTTGTATGTAGGAGGGAAGGCGATCGGAAGTTCCTGGAGACCATGCAGCGTGTGATTGGCTTTCCTCTCTCTGTTCAGCTGATCCTTCTCCAAGAGATGTGCGAACTGCTGTGGTAGCTCATTGGATTCTACCGGCTGGGGATAGGTTTCGTGGGCTTCGGGGCCAGGTGAGGAGTCGTGCGTCCTGTAATTGAGATCACCCGCAACAAACAGATGACTGCTGGGATGGAACAGGCCAGTGGTTTCCGCTGGGGCCTCTGCCGAGGACCACAAGGGTACTTCTTCACTGAAACTGTACGCAGCGTCACTATCATGTGCGAAGACCATGTTGCGCACAAGATCCTCCCAGTTCTTGTTCCTCTCCGGAAAGGCCTTCTCGTGCGGTGCCAGGTGAGCTGCAACGAAGCTTACATTCAGCATGTCCTCTGAAGGCGGGCCCGACACACCGATGCGCATTGCAACGGCACCCTTGTTTCCCATGTTCCATATTCCAACTCCAGCCCCCGCCGCTTGGATGTATTGTATCCTCTCGAGGAAATGGGGCTTTGCGAAGATCATGAGAGCTGTCAGGCCTAGGCTTCGAGTAGCGACATGCTCAAGACGCTCGCTGCCATGACTGTGGAGGTCTACAGCAAGGTGAACAGTGGTGGATATGCGGTCGAAGTATGGCTTCAAATAGGAGCCCCCGAGAAAGCTGTACGCTATGGGTGCCACTTCCTGGAGCGAGACGGCGACAACGTCAGGAACGGCAGCGGCTTTGGGGAGCGCGTCGAAGAATGACGGGGCGAGAGCTTCGGGGTCCACAAGGCGTCGCGCGCAGTTGAAAGTCAGCAAGTACGCTTCTATCATTGTCAAGTGCTAGTATGGCGAGTCAGTGAGGTAGGAAATCGTTGAGGATGGGCATCACACAGGCGTACAACTGGTGCATGTCTTACCGTTTTGACGAGAATGCCGATGGGACGGGAGGCAACTGCACACTGAACGAGCCGCATTCAAAGGAACAGCGTCGTTGGCGGCTTGTGCAGACGGCGTGAGGTCCAAGCTCCGCTGCACTCCACGGGGAAAGCTGCGAGCGCCCTGATACGTCATCCTCGACAGCAGGGGTTGGTTTTTGGAACACGGTGCAATTCAGCGCTGAGCATTTGAGCCTGGCCCGCCTATATGCAAAGTTGGGCTCTCGATAGTATGCTCCTCTACTTTTCTGGAACTCGTTCCTCCGACACTCCACGCGTTCCGGATTTTCCACCATGTTCACAGCCCGAGTCGTGCGCGGGATTACGTGCGCCGCGAGAGCACCAACCCCACGGGCAGCAACTAGAGCTACCCGCGATGCTGTAGCCTCGGCGCGGCCATTCTCGTCTGCACCTATCCGCTTCAGCAAGGATCCTAACCAGGACGACGTCGACAATGCCACGACGTCCAGCGAGCCCGGCGCAAGCGGCGATCACGAGGGACAATATGCGCGTATACAAGACGACATTCGCGTCGAGTACCCCGAAGAGCAAGATCTGCCTCGTTCGCTGCCGGTTCAGGGTCGTGGAGGCCAGCACTTCAAGCGGACCCTAGCTTCGTTTTCTTTGGAGGGCCGCGTAGCCGTTGTCACGGGCGGTGCGAGAGGGCTGGGGCTCGTCATGGCCCAGGCATTGGTGGTTAGCGGAGCCGACGTGGCTCTTGTCGACTTGAACAGAGACGAAGCCCAGAGGTCTGCTCGAGGGCTTGTTGAGACATTCAAGGAGGAGAACCCGGGAGCTGACAAGTACGGCGATTGTGAATTGGAACTTCCTGAGCTAATCCCATCTACAGGTTGCCCAAGGTTACTGCACACTTCTGCGACGTGTCGAGCCCGACTTCGGTCAATCAGTCACTGGCCGACATCTTGAAGGCCCACGGCAAGGTGGACAGCCTCGTCACCTCAGCCGGCTTCACGGAGAACTACAATGCCATCGACTATCCCCACGACCGAATGCAGAAGCTCTGGGGAGTCAACGTCGACGGAACCTACCTGTATGCCGTGGCGGTCGCTAAACATTTGATGGAAAGGCAAGCACCGGGAAGTATAGTCATGATTGGCAGTATGTCCGGTGCAATCGTCAACGTCCCGCAGCCTCAGGCACCGTACAACGCCGCGAAGGCCGCGGTAAGACATTTGGCGGCCAGTCTGGCTGTCGAGTGGGCACACGCCGGAATTCGTGTCAACTGCATCTCTCCTGGATACATGCTCACAGCTTTGTACGCACGTCTCAACCCTTGCAAAAGAAATGCGCTGACGACTTGGCAGGACGAAGAAGATCCTCGACGACAACCCAGAGCTTCAAAAGCAGTGGACGTCGTTGATTCCCGTGGGAAAGATGGGACGACCGGAGGACCTCATGGGCGCCGTCACTTTCCTTGCTAGCGACGCCAGTCTTTATGTGACGGTGCGTGTTCTGGGTTCTCGCGACGGCTGCGGCCGACTGACGGTGATCTAGGGAGCTGACCTGCGAGTGGATGGAGCCTATACCTGCACGTAGACGGACACGAAGGCCGGTCGGGTGGTTGCCGAAAGTTGCTTTGGCGATGTGCCGGGAGTCTTGACGGGCATGTTGGCGTATCGACAGGAAATGTACTTGATGTTCATCGGCATTCTCCCTCTAGGCTTCACAATCACAAATGTTGCGTTGATCTGGTTTGACGAAGTCGGTGTTGAGGCTGTTGCTTGGGGTTCGTCGGCGCCGGGGAACGCGAGCATGCATCACAACCAAGAGAAGCGAGGGTTAGTGAATGTTTTCCCTTTTACAGAGATGCATGCCCGACTTGTAGTGAGACGGTCGACGCAAGCGAGCCTACCACGGGAGAAGCGCTCCCGTGCGGCGGCCAAAACAGACACTTGAGCTTTTGCGGGCACGGGCCCTGCTTGAACGCCGCCGCAGGTGCGACACATCCCGACCAGCCCTACCCAGGCCACACGCTGCGAGTACCGCGCCCACGCTTCGCAATGAAGCTGCGGCCTGCATAGCTACACCGTCCCTCACGACTCCCGCGCCATGTTCCACATCTCGAACCTGGTGCAGAAAGCGCAGCAGTTCATCGAGCCCACGCTGAGCATAGCGGCCGGGCCCGCGACGTCGTCGGACCGGCGCCCCTCCAAGGCGACCCTCTTCCGCCACCAGTTCCGCCTGCCAGATTCGCAGAACCCGCTGCAAGAGATCACGGCCGAGCTCACGCTCTCGCCCCACCACTCGACGCGGGGCGCGGGCGACACGGCCCCGGACAAGGAGCGCAGCCAGGGCAACCACTACGTGGGCAAGCTGCACCTCAGCGAGCAGTACCTCTGCTTCTCGACGCAGGGCGCCAGCTTCGTCAGCACGGCCAGCTTGAGCGCCTCGAGCAGCTACACGGGCCAGACGCACGGTGCGGGGCCTGCGGGCAATGGCTTCACGCTGCCCTTGTGCGCCATCCGCAGGGTGGAGCGGCTGCACAGCCAGAGCTACATGTTCGCGCTGGCCATTACCACGTGGAACGGAAGCCCAGACCCCAAGGGAAAGGCTCCAAGCGGGCAGAAGCTCACCATCCAGCTTGCCGGCAGCCGGCAGGCCTGCGAGCGCTTCTGCGACTGCCTCAAGAAGGGCCTCAGGGAGGGGGTAAAGGAAGTCGAGAACTTGCGGACCGTCGTGCGCGACGCTTATTCCGACTACCTCCTCCTGGCTGATGGCGACGGCAAGAAAGCTGCTGCAGGAGAGGACAGGGAGCATCCCGATACGGGGCTGGGCTTGATATTCAGATACCCTGGCAATGCGCGGAAGCTGAGGGACGCGACAAAGATCAGGCTTTGGAAAGAGTATCTTCGCGGTACGTTAGGCCTGCTATGACGAGGCGTCACGGCTGACGGAGCCCTAGAAAACGGACGTAGCGCTACCCTCGTTCGACAGCCGACGTTCCATAAACTCATCCGAGTCGGTCTGCCCAACAGGCTACGAGGCGAGATATGGGAACTGGCCTCCGGCTCCTTCTTCCTACGCCTGCAGAACCCGCGGCTGTATACCGAGACGTTAGCCAAGTATTCCGGACGAGAGTCCCTAGCCATAGATGAGATTGAAAAGGATCTGAACAGGAGCTTGCCCGAGTACCCTGGCTTCCAGAGCGAAGAGGGCATAGGCCGCTTGCGCAGGGTCTTGACCGCTTATAGCTGGACCAACGAGGACGTCGGCTATTGCCAGGCGATGAACATTGTCGTGGCAGCGTTATTGATGTATGTTGCACTCTCCAACTTGGTGGAGCATCTTCTCACCCTAGCAGTTACATGTCCGAATCTCAGGCCTATTTTCTCCTTTCCGTTCTGTGCGACCGTCTTTTGCCTGGATATTACTCTCAGACTATGTACGGCACGCTACTTGATCAACGCGTCTTCGAATCTCTCGTTGAAAAGACCATGCCCATATTATGGGATCACTTGGTCAAATCTGATGTGCAGTTATCCGTTGTATCCTTACCCTGGTTTCTTTCGCTTTATATCAACTCCATGCCGCTTATTTTTGCTTTTCGTGTATTAGACGTCTTCTTTCTCGAGGGGCCAAAAGTTCTATTCCAGATCGGCCTGGCGATCCTACGCATCAACGGCGAAGAGCTCCTCGACGCTTCGGACGATGGGACCTTCATATCGGTCCTCAAGTCATATTTCGCACGGCTAGATGAGTCTGCGCACCCCAAGTCGGAGAACCCAAAGCTGCGGGCGGTCACGCGGTTTCAAGAGCTGATGGTGGTCGCGTTCAAAGAGTTTGCCGGCATTACACAAAACACCATTTCCGAGCAAAGAGCGAAGCATAAAGATGCAGTGCTTCAGAACATCGAAAACTTTACTAAACGGACGTCCATAAGAAATCTTGGTCCCGAGAGCAAGAAGCTGAGCGTCAACGATTTGGGCTTCTTGTACGACAAGTTCTATGCCGTGCTCTATGACCGACAACAACGAGCGGAAATCATGCAGCAAGAGGCGGATAGAAAAGCGAAGGGTGGCAGGGTCAAGGCAGCTGAGATCGTGAACGGATTTTCATCTACAAGCGTCGAGAAAGGAAGAGTCGCTCTTGGTGCAAGTACTACGCAGATGGACTATGACGCCTTCAGAGAGTTTTTGGCCGGTATGTCGGATATGCATCCTTCCAGGGAGCATCGTGGACTAATTCGTACACAGGCATTACGAAATGGGCAATCACCGATTCGCCTAGCTCGCCCCCTGAGACGAACGGTACTCAGTCACCCCATTCTTATTTCGGCAACAGTACTCGGAGTCGCCCACCGTCATCACCTTGGGGTTCCGGCCCCGAGCCTACGGACCATGACTTTATGCGAAGACTCTTCAGGCGCTGGGATGTGGACATGACCAACTCGCTGTCCCTGCAGAACGTTGTTGCAGGATTTGCTGCTGTGAAAGGTTCCAAAGACATCATGTCCAACATCAGTTACTTTTTTGAACTTTACGATGATGATGGCGATGGTAGGGTGGATCGTGAAGGTATACTCAGGATATCAGAGGCGCTTTTGTTTCTCTCCAGAAGAGGCTTTGATGGTTCCGTTAGCCCATCTCCTTCCATGAGCGACGTACGCTCGGGCAATAGTCCTGACCGAGGAACTCGTGACGAACAGTTCCTTAGCAGTGTATCCGCTTTTATACGAAGATGTTTCGAGTACGCGGATCCGGATCATCCTTCCAACTACGCTAGTCAAGCAGTCGGCAAGGCTAAGGAGGATCTTGACAGCTTCGCGATTGGAGACGATGAAGATGACCTTATGGACTTTGGAACGGAACCGAATACCCCTACACCTGCAAAACCAGCGAGCCCAACCGCATCGAAGCACGAAAAACACCCGCTTTCGCCAACACCATCGAATACGAACCCTCTCGCTCCTACAGAGGGAGATCTTGCCGGCGAATTAGAATCCTCAGGGAAATCCGAGAAGGCCAAGGCTGCAAATGCTGCCCTTGACCCCAACAAGCCTCTCTATATCACTTTACCCACTTTCCGCATGGTGATTCTTGCCGACGAGAACCTCGAGCGGTTCTTCGAGGTCGGTTTCTCTGCGTCGTTCCGTCTCGCCGACGCACCGCAAGCCTCTCAACTTTCCGTCACCAACCTCACTACATTCTCCAATGCCGGTCAACAAGTTGCAGCTGCTTCGTCTGGCATGGGCGGCGTTGTTGGCGGGGCGGGTGCTGGTGTCGTGCCTCCAGGAAAGGGTCTCAGAGGCATGCTGGACAACATCGTTAGTGATGGTATGCGCGTTGCTGCAGAGGTCAGGAGGAGAATGGACGAAGCGTCGCAGGATCTTGACAAGGAGGCACGACACGGACGTGATGACGAAGATGAGGAGGAAGAAGCTGGTCACGGGAAGGACGCAGACCTGCTGGAGGGTGCAGAGACGGCGGATGTGGATATGCCAAAGGGCACGGTACCGGATCTGCTGACCCCGGACGACGGGACGACCGAATTGGGCGAGATTAAAACAATGAGAGACCGTCGGGCGAGTGATGCTAGTAGGAAGACGATGTTTGAACGCTAGATGCCCTGTTCTGCGTACGTAGGATTGGAGTTCAGATGGAATGAGGTTTGTTTAACATTTATGAAATGTCTGTCTGGCGTTCTGAGCGGACTAGCGCTTGGGCCTCTCGCAATGCTTTCTTCTCGTTTGAGTGTTACGCTCACAGAATATTGCTAGCTTTCCAACGCTGTTCGTATCGAATCTAGAGTGCTTCGTGTTAGGAATTCGCATACGGGAGAAGTTTCCATGCTTCGGAAGTTCGTGCGGCCCCGGGAGGCAGCACAAGCTCAGAATTCGCCAGCTGGTTCCACGCCCGTGGACACGCCAGAAATGCCATGAATACATTCCAATGGATGGCTAACAGGAGATCCCAACCACGTATTTTTGATTGTTTACAGCCTTCGCGTTTTACCCCGCAATTCTCCAACCCGCTGGGGCCGCGGCTATGTGGCGCGGGGTAGCTCGGCTTTTGTACATAGCCGGGCCTTTGTTTTCTCTTTACTTCCAGTGCTCCTGAGGAGTAGACGGACCCCGAGCGGAGATCCGTCGTAGAAAGGCTGTCTGTAAGCGCACATAGTCCCTAGCTGGGCTTGGATGTCTGTTGAGGGTCTCAGTGAAAAGAACCCTACTCAATGCATGAGATCGGGTAACCATGCTCCGCTCGGTGCTCTGCTTGCAAGTACGCAAGTTAGGGAACCTAGTGTGGCGAGGCGAAAGGAGAGGACTTGTTACCAGGGCGTACGCTGAGGGACCGAGTGAAGTATGTTAGCAACCATTGAGAAACAATGACTGCTAATCTGTCTATTAGCCCCCGCTTTTGACGCAAACGATACCACAACATTTCCACGACGTTGTTGGAAGCTTTGGAGACCGAAATGCGTACATTCGCCAACCATGCATACTGTGAAGGTCAATTGCAGTGCTGATGCTTTCGCAGGGTAATATCCCACCACCAGCGTACCATCTTGACATATGAACAGCTAGACCGCGATTCAGATGCCCTGGCTCGAGGTCTGGCGAAGCAGGGTGTGAAAAAGGGCGATAGAGCCGCCGTGAGTCTGGGGAACAATCTCGAGTATGCGACGGCGACGTATGCATTGTTTAAGTTGGGAGCTATATTGGTCCCGCTGAACCCAGCCTTCAATGCTCCTCAGGTCCTTTCAGGACTGAATCATCTCGCTGTGTCGCACCTACTCATCGGCGCGGAAACGAACCTTCCGTACAAGCCACCAACGTCTAATATAGAGTTGCTGCAAGCACTCGTACCGGACCTAAGAGCGGGGAAGTTGGAAAGTGAGGCGGTGCCGAGTCTCAAGGGGATCACGTTGGTGAATAATTCGTCGGGAAGGATAGACACGTCGGAGTACAAGAGCATGATGCCATACGAAAGAGTAGCCGAAGATGGTCAGATCGGACAACGATTGGACAGCATAGAGCTGCACCCCGATGAGATCATCAACATCCAGTTCACCAGCGGTACGACCGGCGTCCCCAAAGCCGCCTGTCTTTCCCATCGCTCCATCCTCAACAACGGCAAATCTATCGGCGATCGTATGCTGCTAACAGAAAAGGACATCATAGTGTGTCCCCCACCATTGTTCCACTGCTTCGGCAGCATCCTAGGATACATGGCGACGGCCACACATGGCTCCGCCATCGTCTTCCCAGCCGAAGCCTTCCACCCCCTACACACCCTCCATGCCATTCAAGAATACAAAGCGACCGCCCTCTATGGCGTCCCTACTATGTTCATCGCCGAGCTCGAGCTCCTCGCCAACGGCACCGTCCCCTACGAAGGCCTCCAGCACCTCCGCACCGGTATCGCAGCCGGGTCTTCTATCCCTGCAGAACTGATGCGTAAACTGCACAAGACGCTCAACCTCACTGAGCTCACTATCTGCTACGGCATGACGGAGACCAGTCCCGTTTGCGCAATGACGACGACGGACGACCCGATTGATAAGCGGATTGATAGTGTTGGGAGATTGATGCCGCACGTCACCGCAAAGGTCGTTGACCCGGCTGACCGTACACGCATCTTAGGTGCCAATGAGCGAGGTGAGCTCGTCGTCTCGGGGTATCTGACTATGCGCGGGTACTGGGGGGACGCAGCGAAGACTGCGGAAGTGCTTGTTCCGGACAACGAGGGGAAGATGTGGATGCACACGGGTGATGAAGCAAGTATGGATGAAGAAGGGTACATCAAGATTACTGGCAGAATCAAAGACCTCATCATCAGAGGCGGAGAGAATATCCATCCGCTGGAGGTGGAGAACTGTCTTTTTGCGAATGAGAATGTAAAGGACGTTAGCGTGGTAGGGCTGCCAGACGAGAAGTATGGCGAGTGTGTCGCCGCGTTTATTATTAAGCAGGAGGGTACGGACCTGGACGCTGTTGAGGTGAGGAGTTGGATCAGGGAGAGGTTGAGCCACCATCTTGGTAAGTTTGCACTGGGCTTTAGCGTGCGAGCTGGAGGGATTAACGGGGTGTGCAGTGCCGAAGTATGTCTTTTGGGTCGAAAACTACCCTAAAACACCGAGTGGGAAGATAAGAAAAGTGGAACTGAAGGAGATGGGCATTGCACTTTTGAAGGAGGGGAAGGGCTTAGAGTAGCGGTGAATCGAAGTTGTGTATAGGCGTAAGCCACGACATCAGGAACATCACGCGGTTCAACTCTAGCAAGCTACACATCTATACCTAACAATACATCTAAAGAAACACCTAGAATGTCTATCTACTTCTCCTCTACCTCATCCACGAAGGCGTTTCCTTCCTACGCGCTTTGACCTGAAAAATGACGCCTCAAACCGTATTAAGTTCCTCGCTTACTTTAAGCGGAGCATCAATTTATCCATTCCCACTTCATTGTTTCCGCACCCATTCAACCCAGGTCTCGAATCGATTACCCTAATCGGTCCATTGCTACAAGAATCGGCAGTGTATAAAGACACAACCTTGCCACAAGCTCCAGCATTAGACTCCTAATTTAATCGTATCTCGCCTATAACATTTGAATTACTTCTAGTCGAATGACTATTATATTAGGCTTCTTTCTAGCGAATTTAACGGAGCTAAGACGATGCTTAGTAAGGCCGGAGTCCAGCGCGTACGCGATCTCTTTGTCAATTCCTCCCTTGGAGCATATAAATACAAACCCAGAAGTCCTATAGGGTGCCCCATCTCATGTGCGATCGTCTTCGATCTCCGAATGAAGGGCAGATTCCTGCCTGGAAGTAATTGCGCTGCTGATCACCAAGCCATCCAGAGCCCTCATATTAACCTCGCTATGGTCTGAGCATTCCCGGGGTAGGCGGTTCGTGGTTCGTTTGAGGGCCCTGAATTCGCGCATCCACGGAACGGAACGGATAATAACACTGCGCCGGCTTCCGAGATATCGGTATACCGTTAGGCTGCAACTCTGGTTAAGTAACAACAAGTTTACCCTAATTGTCCGCCCGCAAAGAAGTCAACACGATTATTGCATCTGTGTACAGAAATTCATACACAGCTACAAACTTGCGACATGCCTTCGTTACCCACCGTTCCTACGCTTATTGCCCCGGCTCATCTTTTGCTTTATTCGACCCTAGTCGGAACGCAGCTTTACCAGAGCTTCATAGTGGTGAAAGTGACCCACCAAACTCTCCCGCCTGACGCCTTCACGAAATTGCAGAAACGCATCTTTCCGGTCTACTTCAGCAGCCAGTCAGCTCTTATCTTCCTATTAGCTGTCACTTTTCCTCCATATGGACCAGCCGCTTTGATGAAGACCAAGGGAGACTGGATCCCTCTCTTGGTAGCTGGAGTAACTTCAGCCTTGAATACGATAGTCTTCGGGCCAAGAACGAGCAGATTTATGATGATAAGAAGATTTCAAGGTATAGTGCACGGACTTGTATGATACCTCGGTAGCATACATAGCTGCTAACGCCGCTGTCACAGCTGAAGCAAATGCTCGACATATTGAGAGGGGGGGACTCGAATGGCAACGGAGGAACAAAGAGAATTGCAGAGCGTTTAGTTGGAATCATGCGATGAGCATTCATCTGAACCTGATAACAATTGGAACGACTTTATGGTATGGGTGGAGGTTGGCCTCGAAGCTGAACATCCGAATGGCGTGAAACTATGGTCCTGGATGTAGCACAACTACTACAGATGTGCTGTAGCAAAGTTTTCCTGATAGCTGACTGAGATGCTTGAATTTGTGTTGATGGAACGCGCGATGCGTGTGCGGAGGTGTGGGCATAAGTAGCGCTTACCCTAGACGGTAACTAGCGTAAGTCGGATCGGTGCATCTGTTGCACCCGACCCGCTCACTTTACGCCAATTTCTCATTCCTCTCAATTCTACCCGTAATTTTCTTCCTCCACGAGTCCGGCATGGAGAATACCGTAGACTCCGCTCCCACCAGATCCCCGAGCACGCGAGTATCTCAAGCCTGTCAGCGATGTCGGACCTTGAAGACTCGTTGCCTACCAAGCGAGCAGTCCGGAACATGCCAGAGGTACGCCTCATCAATCTGCTTGCTTGAATCATTTTTATCGTTGAGTGTGTGCGATTTGCTCACTCTTCTACAAGGTGCTTTACTGCTAAACGCGAATGTGTGTGGGCCGAGGTCCCACGGCGCCCTCGACGTGTACGCGGACCATCGTAAGCTCCGACCCTCCCAAAGCATTCTTACTGTGTGCCTTATTCTCGAAGTCGGATATCGCAAGTAGAGCAGAAAATAGATGGGCTCGTTGCCAGCCTTGTTATACCACCTAGTGCTTCCGATACTGTTGTTACGTCGACTTCTTCACCTGGAAATCGCCATGCAACTATACGGACTCAGCGACTTGCCAGCAAAGACCATCAGATATCTTCTGGAAGCTGGTTGCCTTCCTCGGAGACTTTCGAGCAAGAGACACCACTCCATCACCTGCATGGAATAGTCGATGCAGCCGCATCGAACGTGGACGCAGAAGCGGACGTAGCAGATACGAATAACGATCTGGATTATCTCGACAAATTACGTAATATCCACAATTTCGCGGATAAGGATGGTCCCAACGGTCTTTCTAATTCTCTTCACCGTCAGCGGAAATCTGAACCTGCCATTAACGATCAACAAGTGAAAGATCTCCTTGACAATGGACAGGCAGACACCCTGCTTAGGATTTACCGGGCCATGTGTGTCACTTTCCCGTTCGTTCCTGTGGACGACTTTGTCTCAGCGGCTGAGTTGCATGCTGCTAAACCTATGCTCTTCCTCGCCATTATCACTGTGGCGGCTTGGAATGATCACAAGTTACAACGACATCTTGACAGGGTGTATCGAAAGCAACTAGCAGACCATACTTTCATCCGCCCACGAAGGACTTTGTCATTGTTGCAGAGCGTTCTTGTATATTTATCAAGGTATTGTGCAACTGCTTACTAGCTCTGAGCTGTACTGATCGCATAGATATCACTTCGTCTTTAGCCACAAGACTCAGCAGATATACTTCATGCAAACGACGGCTAATGGACTCGCCATCGATCTTGGGCTCCATCAGAAGTCCAACCCTCCACTCGTTGACCTTATGGGATGCCCGTCGCCTCCGAAACTGTCTTTGTCTGAGCAGCTTGAGCGACAAAGAACGTTACTCGGTTGTTATTATCTCTCATCCCTGTAAGAGTACCCCACACACTACTTTATAGAATTAAGCTAAATATTCAGGGTCTCTGGAGGAATGCAAAGGCCCAACCTTTTGAAGTACACGGAGTACATGGCTCAGTGCAGCCGTGATTTACAAGACAATCGGCAGTACCCTTCCGATAGAATCATTGGGCATCTCTTGACCCTAAGGCGCCTAGATGACCAGATACAAGATTGTTTCTTCACTGAAGAGACTATTGGGCTTGATATCACTCATCCCAGGATTTCGATGAACTTCCATCTTTTAGAAAGGCAGCTCAGCGAATGGAGACGCGAGAAATACAACGACGAGTATCAAATACGTGGGTGATGAGTCGGTCTTTGTGGCAAGCATCCGTTGACGTTTCGCACAGTCTTGGATCTATCCTCGGCATTTACTGATATGCAACTACATAGTATAGCCCTGCGACCGGCAACGTCCTCTCATGGAGGGTATACTGCTGACGCAACGCGCCTCAATGCTCTGCTTGCTACTCTCGAAGCTTGTAAACGCTATCTGGACACTTTCGTTGCCTGTCCCGTATCCGAATACCACGTTTTGGCGTTCTCGGAATGGTTTCGTATTCCTAACGTTGTAGTAACCCTTGCACGTCTTTGCATTCCCAGCGACACGCACGTTGCTGCACAATGGGATGTGAAGGCGGCTCATGAACGAGGACGTCTGGACCTTTACCTTGAATCGCTCTGTTACCGAATGAAGAGTCTGAGCACATACAAGAGAACACAAAACTTCCATGCTGACTTCTACTGGGCTATGGAGATGATCATGGACATGACCAAGACCTGGTTCATCAAGAAAATCAATGTTAAGACGCCGTCGGACGGCATACCGACGCTCGATACGATTCAAGGCTTCTCCCACGGGCTGCTTACCGATACCTCTGATGCATCCAATATGTCTAGGATCCCTGAGGCGACTGATTGCCCGCATACGCTATTGGGTCCTGACTTTAGCATGGATGGCAATAGTGGACAGGATCCTCTCGCGTTCATGCGGGACGTTAATTTTGACATGGACAAGTAAGTTTTAATTCTTCCTTGGGAGCGCAAAGTGTGTACGGATAACTGCTGATCGATATGCTGCTGCAGATTCTTCGATGTAGGCCTCTGGGGAGACGAAACTTACTTCGGCATGGGATTCGGAGGCGGCATGCGTTACTAACCAACTGTTTTTCAGAGAGTGTCTCCTTCGCAATAAGTATGGCGGGATTGCCTGTCACTTACAAGCCGCTGTTGGGGGACGCCTCCTTTGAAATGTCACTCGTTGTACTTGCCTCTTTTGTGTTCATCTCCGGCAGGTTCGGGTGAAGCTTTTGCCCTATGACGGACAACCACGGTAAATGCAGCAAGGACTAGGCTTTTTACAGCCTCACGTAAGCTAGTTTCCTTGAATGTGCGCTCAATAACTCTAAGCACGTGTCGCGTATCAGTTGCCACGTTGTATTATAATCTTATTAGAGATATTATTGTTTTTAAATATTTATATTTTTGATGTTTTTATATTTTAGCGAAGGTAAGTATTTTTTTTTCAGCGTTCTTCTTATTAATAAGAGGCTTTTTAGTAGTACTTGTATTTCCTCTCATCGTCCCCAGGATGTTTCCTGAGTTCTCGTTCCCGCGAATCAACCTGATTAATCAGCCCCAGCCGATTCATTGTTTGAATATCGTTGAGATTCAATAAAAAAATCATTGTCTAGAATACTATTGAAATCTTGGTGAAACCCGCGATTTGATGTAGGACTCCATGAGCTACATTCGGGTCGGTCAACGAAACTCGTTCACGATGCTCCCAATGGCCAACTCTACTACCACACGTGCGCGCCTTCACAATCCTTCTGCTATCCGATACCCATTCGAGATCTATATAAAACGCGTATTTCTCCGATAGCTGCTTGCTATTCTGAGATGCACAACGCGCCGTGGGTTTTTCAAGCCCAGTTCCCCATGCAACACTACGTCGTCCAGCTGCCCGGCTGTAGATCTACTCACACGAGAGGGCGCATGGGCTGGAGTGCTGCGTCTCAACTGCACTCGGGCCGATGCCAACAAGTATATTGCTAGATTTCGCCGGGAGCAAGGGGGGTCGAGCTCATTGAAATATCGGCTGGCGAAGTGCAGAATCAACCAATCGAAGAGAAGAACTTTGATGAATGGAACAAGGAAGTGCGCCCGAGACACACCGGTTTGTACGAGTTTGTGAACGTTTTGTGGATTAAGTGGGGAAATGGTATAGCTTATAGAGAAGCGCTCGGAAGGGTGAAGAAAGAGGTATGGAATGAGGCGGAAAACGAGAAGATCCCCATTATTCTTGGATAAACCGCGACCCGAAACACAGCAAACCAGTCCTCCTAGGCAACGAACACATATCTATTACCAATTGGATAAAGTATTACAAATAGACGCTGCTGACCATACCAACGTCTAAATGATTTGTGGCGGTATAGTTGCCGTGGCACCTCTACTCCCCGCCCACCTTTACCAGTACTTTGACGTGGCTCTCCTTATCATTAATCAGAGCTTTTATGCCTCCCTCAACTACATCGTCCAACTCTATGGTACTCGTTATCATCTTTTTGGGTTTCAGGTTTCCTACGACGCCACCGTTAGCCTCGTTTCCATAGACGAGTCGAGGGGCAAGCTTACCTTTAGCCAAATGGTCGATGACAGCCTGGAAATCCTCCCGCTGGTAACCAAGCACAGCCATATAGTGCGCCTCTTTGAAGACCAGCATATTCGGCTGAAAGGGTATCTCTCGTTCCCATATTGCAACGTTTACGACGGTTCCGCGCGCCTTTACGGCTTGACACGCCGTCACGAGACTTGTGGGTACGCCCGCACAATCGAACACCACATCTGGGCCGTCCTGTCCACTCAGCTCTCGGGAGATCGCTACAAGGTCGTACGTCTTCGGATCCAAAACGTGATGCGCGCCGAACTCTTTCGCGAACCGCTGTCTCGTTCTCGACACCTCGCTCATGATTATTTTCTTCGTCTTCAATGCGACTAGGCACTGTACTACTGCCAAACCAATGGGACCTCCGCCAAGTACGAGTACGGTAGAGTCAGGCTTCAGGGTAGCGGCAGAAATAGCATGCCATGCCACACTGAGAGGCTCAACCAGCGCAGCAACGTCCAGTGGTACGTTATCTGGCAATCGCAAGACGGACCCTTGTGGCACGACTACCGACTCACTAAGTCCACCACCGCCGCCAGACAGCCCGATGAAGCCGCCTTTTTCGCATACATTCTCGGCGCTGTTCCTGCACGCGGAGCAGCTTCCGCACGAGAGTGAAGGTTGTACGACCACGTGTTGGCCTGGTTGGAACTCCGAGACGCCAGGACCGACTTCGCTGACGACACCGGAGAATTCGTGGCCGAGGGTGATGGGGATAGTGTCGCGAGTCAGAGGATGGGGGTTTACGGGCGCGAAAGTGGGTCCTCCGAGGTATTCGTGTAGGTCTGTCCCACAGATGCCGACGTACGCGGGCGCGACCTGCAATGTCAGTTAGCCTTCCTAGCTACGCAGCAGAGAAATCTTTGCGCACCCTGACTTGACCATCTCCGCACACGGCAGCTTCCACCTCCTCCACTCTAATATCCTCTTTCCCGTAATACCTTGCTGCGCGCATGATGCTGGGTGCGTGATTTCCTTATCGTTATCTTGGATGATAACTGTATTCGCAAATGCCGATTCGAGGGTCAACATAGCATGTAGACGTGGAACCGCGGTAACGCTGATGGACGAGGAAAACTGTCGAGGACAGTCTTTGTTATAAATTCTGGCGGCTTCCAAGGCTTCTTCGTCCTAAACCTGGCATCGAGGCCAGCTCCCAGCGGCGCGCTTTATGACACATCGGATGAGGAACGCTTCGGAGGAAAGGCGCGGTCATGCGAGCAGGGTCACAATTTGGTGAGTGCTAGGACGGAAGAGGAATCCTGGCAGCAGCCAAGCTTTGCGGGGATGCGGAGTTTGTGGTGAGCTAAAATTGGAGTACCGAATTCCACGGAGCGGGGCCTTCCATGAGTTCTCCGACTATAATAAACTATGCACTGTGATAAATGACGATGGTCACATTTTATTGATCAAGTTGACTTCATCTATAAATTGTTTTCTTATATTTGCCTGCTATGCGACGTACACCTAGGTACCTAGGTAACTCGTAGAGGTGCCTGCCCGAAGAGAACGGCGTTCTTCCAGCCCATCTCCACGTATGCAAGATGGCTACGTCTGCTTGGCAACGGTTCAGCTGAAGCTGAAACCTTTTGCCCCAAGCAGCTAATCATGATTATTAACAACACCTAACCTGCGTAAACTTCAAAGCCATTTCCCTAAATACTTGTGCCGTTATTCTTCTCGGCGGTATAAGGGGCTATTGGGATTTTTATTCAAACACAACATTGCAGAAAAATCGAATGGGTTTAAGGGCATGACGTATATCAGGTGAGGCTGAGCGTCCAAGGTTCCAAGGTTGGATGGAACTAGGTAGCTCCGGCTAATCCCGCTCCTCTCACGCCACATCTCGTGATGCCGACCGAAACTATCCGACAAAACCAGCGAGATGCGCATGACGGTAACACCACCATCCCACGAGTCCCACGCGGTAGTAAAGACTTCTTCCTCACAATTTGAAACATAAACAGTCATGCTTAGCCCATCGCGTTGTTATGCTTACAACCTACTGAATCATCATCCTCCAAACCATCATCAGTATTCCACCTCTTCGGCAAAGCTGCATTCCAGAACCTTGACTAAGAGGTAACACTTTGCTAAGCGCAACCAAGAAACGCAGTCGAATTACACGGCGCAATGCCCCATTCCATCCGCTCCGACCCAGAATCTCAAGGGTCTCCCAAGGAGGAAGCAACCAGCAAGCACCACTTGCACCTTCCACATTTACACTGGCAACATCGACTATTGCATGTCAAACAGCACCTCGAAAACTGGTTGCAGGATGCACTGGAGGTGTATGGAAAGATGGGTTGATGCGCTACGTTGGCGTAGAGTCCACAACAAAAGTTAGCATGCCCATTTCCGGATGTTAAAGGATTTCTAGCTGACATTTAAGAGAGTAATGATTCATGAAGACAGGAAATGGAGACCTTTCGGATGCGGGCAGATGTGCATATCCCGGGTTAATGTATTCGTATATACGCGTGACTTGGTACCTCGCTTACTACTACATAAATTCACTTCGAATCTTCGTACAGCAGGTTTAAAGACACGCTTTGACCACACCGACCTTCGCGCTTAAACACCCTTTGACACGCATATTACTTCAAGTATCTCAGCCTATTACCCACCTTTGCCACGTTCACAACCTTCCCTTGTACTGGGAATGGGAAAGCTTATACGAGTAAAGAACTCTCGAGCCTAGATAAGAAACTTTTGTTCGCGAAGACGTTGAACGGTCCGGTAAAGTCGGCCTTAAACTGTACTGAGTTACCCAATCGCTAACTTCCAGCAGTCTCAAAGTCCAATCATGCAAAAAGGAGGTAAAGTGTAGCGTCGAGACACTAGTCCAAAAAAGGTCTCAAAGCCCAATAATCTTTCTAAACATCTCTATTGAACTTCGCTTTAAGATATATCGATACCGGCTTCAAGTGAACAGGAAGATTGGTCCTTATACACTTGGGGATTGGTGAATCAACCTGATTAATCAGCTTCAGCTAATTTATTATTCAAATATCGTTAAGATTTTAAAAAAAAAAAAATTTATTATCTAGAATATTATTAAAATTTCAGTAGAACCGGCTATATATGTTGTTGAAGTGATAGCAACCATGGTACTAGGATGGCATCCACCGTCATGTACGCTCAACGCATACACTGCTGCCTTCGGAGCATATACAAATTGACGCGATTGGTGAGCGAAATCGACTAGCGAGGAGCGCAAAGAATACGACGGAGACAGCAAGAGCCATAGCCTTCTTCGCCCGTGTTGCCTTATCAGCCAGGAAGCGTCAACCGTTCTGTATGGGGGAATGACTTCAGCTTTCATCACATCAGCAGCCACGGTTACTCGGTAAAGTTTGTGCGACGAAGTGGCTACTAGAACGCCGATCAAGTTAGCGCCATAAGGATCAACATTTCCTTTCTTGGTAACGCACCGGAAAAATTCGCCGACAGGAGCATCTGGTGGTTTTGATACATGTCAAACTGGAATAAGACTTTTGACGGGCTCTCCAAAAAGTCCCTTCGTGAACTCGAGGTTTTCGTCGTACGCGAAGACCCGGCGTACCTGCACAAGAGCCATGCTCATGACCCTAACCAAAGTTACATTCGGAGGTCGGCATTCGAAACAACTAGGATGCAACTGCAGCACATAGCGAAACGGTCTGGGAGATAATGAAAAGCTTCATTCGCGATCTTCACCATTTCGAACTTACCATTACGCTGCAGTCTTACCGAGAAGACGATGCATACCACCGGGGGTGTGTTGCACTCGAAGGCCCATATATTAAAGTTCTATACAGCTCCGATCCCAATGTCACTCGCCCGCCGTTTCCCAAAAATTAGAAAAAGTGTCTTGGACAGAATAGTTTCAAACCTGCGGATACAACGGAAATACACTACCCTTGAAGATGGCGTACTTCACGTGGTAGATCATTTTTGAATGGCCTACGCGACATGCTTGAGGATTACAACTAGTACGAGGTCAAGTCGGCTAGACTTCTCCCGCGGACGAGCAGCGGATCATAGCAGATGCTCTAACAATTCCACAGATCCTCTGATAGCAAATCCATACAGACTGGATTTGAACGGATAATAGTGCAATTTCAAAGGCGGTTTAATAGGATAGTACCATGTGGTAGGTACCGCTTTGAAGCTACTTTTAGGGTTCCGGAAAGAAGATCCAGAAAACGATATAAGGATTTTGGCCATTTAGCATATAGAAGTCGTATACCACTAGAGCTTTTATAGGGCGTTGTGCCGTGGTTTTCAAAAGCCGGTGTAGTATTGTGTCTCCGATTCTTAAGAGGAAGGAATATCAAACGTCGATGCAACTAGTCTTAAACATCTCTAATGGGCCTCGAACATATTTCTATATGGCCATAAGGTCATTAATTCGCTTAGGGATATTAAGCCCTAGGCCTTACTAGCGGCTAATAGTTATATATAGAATATACGGTAAACTATGGATCGGCGATAATGGTACCGACAGCGTCCTTCCATTTCGCTCATTTAGAAGCGTTCGCACGCTTAGTATTAACCTACTAGTGCGTCCAAGCCTCGCGAGATACGAACATCCACTTCACCGCTAAAATTTGTAGGTACTAGTTGCCGCCCGCCGCGAGGATTCCCAGACATTCTCGCCTCCACTGATGCTCCCTTAGCCTGACTTTACCCTTCCGGCCGCCACGCCCTCAGGCAAGTACCTCGTGAAGATCTAGGTGCATTGGCCGCGGCACGACGAGACGCTGGTACAGTAGTTCACCAAATGCGCACATGTCTACGGGATTAATCCCGCGCACCCTACAACAGCGCGTCGAAAGTCAAGTTCCGGTACGTAAAGATACTACAGAGGGCAAATAAGGTGTGGGACTGGTATATATTTCCTTTCGGAACGGTACGTAGGTATCTCTGAATATTCCACTTTTGTGCCAGGCTCGTACCCTTCCTACCATATTCCACTTTTGGTCTTAATTGACAATTACTACTTTATAATCGTGCCGTGGCCAAGTGAATAATCGCATGTTAAGAAGATTCTTACTTGCTAGCGTAATTATGCTGGTGCCTAATTGGAAACGAGATCGTAAGCTGAATAAGGGGAGCGGTTCGCTTGCAGCAAGGGATGCGAATACGAAGAAGAGGAAGGCATTGCCGAGCAAGAAGCGGCGGCGAGTAAGCCAACGGATGGCACTACGGTCTAGAAATGTCGTAGCCGATGGAACTAAAAGTCAACTCACCAAAGTGAAGATACACGCGGACAGAAAATGGGATACACGTGAATAAAATGCTTTTATTGCAAGTAAGTAGTACACTGCCAACGCTGAGCTACATCTCTACCTGTCCAACCCTTCCTACCCAATCCACGCTCTCCCTTCCCAACACGATCGTACCATCCCTATGAGAACATATTCTGCCCCGCTCTCCTCTGAGTCGAAGAGTCCTCGAACTGCGCCATAGTTAGTAAGCATATCCTTCCAACGCCCGCGCCCGAAATCCGACTACATACCTCCAAGAACCCCGTAACCTCCACCAGCACAGTGAAGCAATCCACCAACTCGCCCAAATCCGCCTCCAGCACGCCGTCCTGCGTGCCCCCTGCGCCCACACGCACACTCCGCTTGAAAATCGCCACCATGCTATGCCGGCTCTCCCTCAGGAACTCACGCGCCGCGTACACCGTCTGCTCGTTGTTGCGGCCGCGCGCGAGGACGGCGGCATTAACGACGCGCAGCACCGCCAGCATGAGCTCGTAGTACTTCTTCAGCGCGTCGGGGTCGTCGAATTCGAGCCCGATGTCGGGATCGACGTCGAAGAGGCGCGAGTCGCGGATCGACGGGAAGAGCCCTGCATTGAGCACCGAGGTGGCGCCGACGTGCGTCTGGCAGATGCGCAGGAGGAGCGCGAGGCTGGCGTCATAGTAGGAGAGGAGGGCGGGGATTTTCGGGCTGGGCGCCGCCTTGAGCTCGTCGGGGATGTGCTTGATGTTGTCGACGAGCACGCCCGTGAAGTTCAGCGCGCCGAAGGCGTCGAGCATGTACTTTGACTCCTGGCGGGTGGCAACCGCGACGAGGGCGTCGAGGAGGAGCAGCGCGGAGATGCGGCAGGTGCCCGTGCCGCTGTATGCGTCGTCGCATACGACTTCGAGAAGCTGGGTGCCGCAGTTCTTGATTGTATTGAGCGTGTGTCGCCCGAGGAGCGAACCCCTTGTAGCCTTTTCGAATGTGCCGTGGATGTACCGGAAAGAGATCTGGTAGCAGTACTCTCGGAGCTCAGAAGTTGCTAAGGGGCTGTAGATACCCACCAGAGCCGCACGGAAGAGCTGCGCCAGCCGGTCATTCGCCAGGTCGCCGTTCCGTGTCTTCTCAAACGCGCTAGATTTGAAATCGATTTTCTGGATGAGCGCCTCTGCAAGCGTAGCCAGTTGCAGCGAGATGTTGATGTCGGTTCCGTACGATAGCTCGAGCTTTGGAAGTATGACCTGTACGGTTTGGAGGATGAAAGCTGTGCGCTCGCTGTCATCGAATTCACATGCGTGCAAGGCGACCAACAGGAGCTGAACCCAAGACTGCAATATGTCTTTGTGATATCGAGCAAGGTGCCTGAGGCGATTCCAGGTTTCAAAGCCCTCGAGCACCATATCAGCTTCCTGTACTCTCCCAACTTCTTCTTCCTCTGGGATGTTCTCAATTCGGTCCCAAACCCTCATTTTCAGCAACAAAACCTGTTCCAAGAGAGGACTAGAGAATGTCTTAACGCCGTCCTTGTCTTCTTGACAACATGTCAGATTAATCCCCTGGAAGAACTTGTGTTCCGGTTCGGCCAGCTGAGGATAGGTAAACTCCATGAAGTCGAATAAATTGAAGATATCCGCGACCTGTACATTTTCTTCACCGGGGCGAATAGCGGTACCAAGGAGAAGGGATTGAATTCGCGACTTCAAGCTAAACAATCCTTCCTTGACGCTGTACCGCAACTCTCGCGATTCATAGTCCAGAAACGCGGCGCGGCGCTGGAGGAAAAGCTGGAGAGCAAGAGCAGGCGCACCGACGAAGAACGACGAAGGTACACCCGCCGCGATCTCTTCCAAGCCTTGCTGAAGCGTCATCCCGTCCCATAAAGTACGTTGGTCAACGACTTGAAGACGAAGTGCCTCTTCAAAAGGCAGACCGAATTCTCGCATCTGTTCCATAACAATAGCACTCGTCAGAGGCGACCTCCACAGCCTTTGAAGAATTTCCCAGCACTTCGTCTTGATAAGAGACATCCAAGCAAGGTAGTTGCCACCATCCTCAGCAGGATAGTGATAAGCGAGCAATAGTACCGCGTGGAAGAGGGAACTCTCGTTCTCAAAAAGGCTGTCAGGAGCGACTCTGACCGAGTTGTTTTCGCAAGAGAAGCCAAGAAGAATGTGCGCAATTGTCGGCCTCTGTGATACGGCGATGAGACAGCTGTTGAGAAACTCCAGGACGCGCAGCTTGATAATGTAGCCTGGGGCTTCTGATAAAGCGTGTAGCTCATCCATGTCGAATTTTAGCAGGCTGGACAGGGAGCGACCAATACGTTCCGCTTCGTTGTCTTTCTCGAGGATACCGACAATCTTGCTACGGCCAGTGCGTTGTCCAAAACCTGCTGGAGACACCGCAAGCTTACGAGACGACGCCATCTTCTCCAGTAGCTGAAGCGATGCGATTGTAAGCGGTTGGTGACCAATTCCGCAGTACAAACCGAGGTCGACGATAATTTGGAGGTTGTTGAGCACAGCATCCTCAAAAGAGGCGAGGGAGAGATTTGAGACAGGGGTGCGCTGCATGGAAGTTTGTTGCTTCAGTAGAGGGCGAACGATGTCTAGGTATGTCGCTTGTAGTTTCATCATCAAATCCATGACCTCGATGCTCAACATCAATGACTGAACCAACGGTGAGTCGGTAGGCGCAGCATCGACTTCGGTAACATCGTGATGAGAAGAGGCGAAGAGGGCATGGATGACCTTGTCATTGAAGAGCCACTCCATTACCCTTGTGAAAGGATGGAGAGTCACGTATGCGGCCAGCGATGACGGTCCAATGACTTGGTCCACAGGTATGTTCGACTTGTTGGCAAACACGACCAGATTCTCGTTGAATGTCTGCAGGCTGGTGGCCATGAACCTTAGACAGGCCCATCTCAGCACATGGCGCTGCAATGGATCCTGTATCTCTAAAGTGCGGTCTGCAAACACTTGCATGACAAAATCAATGTAGCTTTCGATGCCTGGAATGCGACGATTTGACCCCAAAGACTCCGGAAATGGCAGATGGTCGTTCAACGCTCGAGTGTCTGGGTATGGTTCCATTAGAGCCTGCAGAAGGCGGATGAATGCGAGGGACTCATCGTAACCAGCTGCTAGGGTAGTCCATAGATCCTCTCGTGGAACCGGCTGAATAACGTTACTCTGTTTTGAACTGGTGTAAAAACCGGACACCGTCCAATCGTCAAGGGTATTCCATATCGCTTCCGCCCGTGATGCGTTTTTGCCCACGAGGAGAGCCGAGGCAGCGTCGAAGGCGGCTGCGCGAAGACCGGTGTCTACTTTATCAGTGCACAAACTAAAGCATATGGCTGCTACACTGTGGTCTGGGTGCTCTAGTAGATAACCACGCGCCAAAGCGGACTCGCGACACAGATGAGCTAGCAAACGCAGGTAACTTTCGAGCATTGTTGCACTCTCGGGCTCCACAATCTGGTCTACCGCGTGCTGCGAGGGCGCATACAGGCTCCCTTGAATGGTCTTTTTCGGTTCGTGGATGTTCCTTTGGAATTCGATCAGTTCATTGAATATGTGTGTATAGCTGAGCGAGCTAGTCCTTCGAATCTTGCCGGTAGAAGAAGCGCCTTCTTCAAGCAGAAAGCGATGCGCACAGTCAGCATTGGCACTCCCAGTAGATATTGCGCGTAGCATTTCGCAAAACATAGCTATTCGGGGCGTTGGTTGGCGTTTCGCGGCCCACTGGAGGAAGCCGTAGAGATTGCTCTCCTTATCCGACCAGAAGTCTTCAGCCGCATCGGGTGAACCATCGTACGCATACGAAACGATGACCAAAAAACGCTCAAGGTGCAGAGGGTATTCGCCTGTGGATTGTTGGAAGTGCAAGTGTAACCGCCTTCTCTGATCATCTTCTTCGGCCTTGAGTTTCCGTAGCGTGTCCGGCATATTGGTAATGAATGAGTCCACAAAGTATTGTAGCTGTTCTGTCACAAGTCTTCGGAAGTCCTCTTCCGGCTGGGGCGATTCGGGGGGCAAGACAGCCGCGTCCTGCAAGAGCGAAGATATCATGCTCGTCTTCTGTGGGTCGTACCACCGCGTCGGACGCACGTCCTGGCTAAATGAAAGCATGAAGTGAAACGCACCATCGTCCAATGTGCGTATGAAAGCTTCGGAGCGTTCATTGGCCTCACGGTCAAGATTCACGCCTTGAAGATCAACGTCTTGTGGATTGGCATCCGTGTATCTACCGCTGTATTCAGCTAGCCACCAGGCCAAGGTCGCTGCATGTAGGCTCCGCAGCGCCCACGGTGCGTTGTCTCTGGCGGCCAGCAGCGAGCTATGAAATGTCCTCGCGTCCTTGGTGACCGTGTTCGCTTCGGAAGCAATGTGCGAAATCAGGCGCATTAAGACCGGGACGTAGTGGATCGTGATGAGGTCGTGCTTGTCAATGGCCCCCGCACGCGCGAGGAGTGCCTTGAGATTCTCCATGTTGGCGAAGCCCGGCTTGACCATGTGGGTGCAAATTGCAGCGAGGCTTTCGTGCTGGCGGGTCAGGCTCTGCAGCTGGTATGTCATGACCTCGTTGAAGCTTGCAGACTGGGTCTGGCCAACGACTTGGGCACTCTGAAGCCGTTCTGCAATCCTCTGCAACCACTTTTCGATGTCGCCCATGGTGTCGAAGCACTTTCCCCAGAACTGGTATGCCGAGGCGAAGTTGTTTGTGCCGTACACACCCACGATGATTTCCACAGCCGTTTGCAGCAGTTCAAAGGCTTGCACCTCGTCTTCGCCGCTGTCCAGTGCCGCACGCATCAGGAGACGCAAGCACAGAAGAACGCATTCGCGACGGCGGTGGAAGCGGATGATGGCCGTCTGCGCTTGCGGCCGGTCCAGCTCTTGGGCCTCTTGCTGGGCGCCCATGAAGTAGGCCGCGGCCTCCAGCTCGTCCAAGTCCAGCTCCTCGGCAATGTTGAGCGCCTCCTGCTTGAAGTCATCGTTGACCTCGTAGTCTACTTCGCCAATTGTGATCTTGCCTACATCAAGACATCAGCGTCGCTCCTTCCGTTTCTGACACGACCGGCGGCGCATACCCGAGGTGAGCGCCTTCCGACTATCGTCGTTCTTTCCTTTCTTGCCGACGAGCGCCTTGAGCTCCTCGAGGTGGTCTTCCAGGTCCTGGCGCAGGCGCTCGAGCACGGTGAGGCGGTTGTCGACGAGGGCGACCAGGTCGCGGTGCAGCGCCTCGAGGCCTTGGAGGCTGTCGTCGTCAGCCATGGGGGGTTCGCGGGGCAGCGCTGCGCATCATGCGCCGGGAGAGATTCTGGGCGTGTTGTGCAGCTCAAAGTTTCCCTCGACGCGCTTGCCGGGGAGCTCGGGCGCGCCTTCCTTTCCGACCCTTGTGGCTTGGCGCACCTCCTCCGCAGCACCTCCGCCGGGCACTCGAGCCACTTGACCGCACAATGCGCCCCGATATGCGCGCGCAAGTCGGCTGGTAGAAAGCTGGGCAATGGTGTCCTGCTCTCCCGTGCCTCAATCGCTCAACTGGGGGCGAGCTGGCGTGAACTGGCCGCCGGCATGGGCGTCACAAGCATCCAGGACGCGAAGGGTGAGACAGCTGGGGAAACATTGTCGCACCGTGCTGATTTGCCCGCAGTCCTGATCGCAACGAGCAGAGTGAAGGAACGCACCGAGGGCCTCAAAAACCTCATCCACATCCTGAACCACAACCGTGGGAGGGCGAGCCTCGAGGGCGTCACGAACAAGGCATACCTGGCGCTGTGCGAGACGCTCTTCCAGTGCATGCGCGAGGAGCGGTCGTCGTACTTCCAAGCCAAGCCCCAGTCCGTCAAGACGCACGCACAGCTCCTGCAACTCTCAGCCAGTGCCCTTCGCCATGTCGTCAACTCGGCCCTGCGCACCATCAAAGGCACCACCGTCGAGCTGATTGTCGAAACCATCATCGAGGTGTTGCCCGAAAAAGACGGAAAGTTCCTGGAGCATCTAGCCGGCGACCTTCCGAAGTCGCTTCGAGCCCTCTTGGAATACCAGCCCCATGTCGAGCGCATGTCGCAAGATTGCTGGGACGACACGGTCAAGTTCTGCATCGAGTCCCTGTCCAACATCTTCTCTGAACAGGTAGAGGACGATGAACCGCAAAACAGCTGGGGTACCACCCTCTCAAGTCGTGCCCGGACCCCCTTCGAATCCACGGATGGCGCACCTAGACCCAGTTTGCGGGACACTGACAGCGCACCCAGAGCCACTCCACGAGGGACGTCGTTCCGCAACAAGCGCTATACTGACGAACAGATCCATGCAGCCGAGGGTATGGTTCAGTGTTTGCGACTGCTTGTCAAGGCTTCCAATGCGCCAGTCGTAGCGGGCGCAGATGCTATATGCAGTGCCCTTATCATGTTTCTCCAGAAGAACACCGGCCGTGGCAATGCTGCCGCGCTTGCAGCAATCAATGCCATTTTACCTCGCATCACATTCTCCAAATCGCGCCTTAGTGAACAAGTCATCCGGGATGTCCTGCCAATGCTCAAATCGTTCTGGTCTGATCTCGTCATGAGGGACGAGGTCATGGTTACTTTGACCTACACCGAAGCTCATCTTCGTCATCTGCTTGCTAACGACCGTGATGATGCGTTGAGCGTCGACTTAGAAGCGTTTGTCGAAGCGCTGTACGGTGACTACCGACGCAGACAAGAAACTACAGCTCATCAGTTCCTTGACGAAGACTCTCTGTGTTTTCGGAAAGTAGGTGGGGTGGTCACCAATGCACACCCGCTGTCGACACACTCATTTTCGATGGACACTGACAATGTCCGCTACGAAGGGTCGTGGGCCACGGTTGCGGCCATTGCAAGGCTCTCCGCAATGCTAGACGAGCGCAAGCGCAGATTCGCCCACAATGAAGGCTCTGATGATGGACTAGCAACAAAGCGTTTACGCGTCACCCACTATTTCTATGAATATTTGAGACACGTCTCAGAACCAAGGTCTAATGCCAAACGGTCAGCCCTGCAAGTTCTTGCTTTTATCGTACAGGAGGAACCCCTTGACGAGGAACAGGTCCAGGACTTACTCGAGAAATTGACCAGCTACATCTCAGACGAGAACTCCGTGCACTCATGCTGGGCTATGATAACACTCGCAGCGTAAGTCACCTGCTTCGATTGATTGAGCGGAGCTGACGTCCTCAGGACTGCCTTCCAGAAGTCGTCCACGAGACCTGCGCTGAGACCTTATTGGTCCGCTGTCTGGCAGTCAGCATCCCGAGCTGTCACGTCCCTCTCATCGTGCCGCGCGGCCTGTCATCTGATGAACGTCCTGTTGAAGCTCGAAGTCGTCCCCTTCTCGACCGTCACGGCTAATGCACAAAGCATGCTATTCTCAATTGAGCTCAGCGGACCTGCCCTACTCACAGAAACGAGCATGGCTTTAATGACTACCTTCATCCGCGAGAGGGTCAAGGAAAACCCCACCAACTTCGACACAACTGCCGAAAGAGTACTCAACTGGCTGTTCGGAAAATGGACCCCACGTAAGTATCTTGTACCTTTGGGTTAAACGTAACTAATTGAAACAAAAGACGTGTTGGCGGAAAGAACAACTCACTACCTTAACGCACATCATTGTGATGCACGCGACATCCTCGCCCTGTTATATGTTTGTCTTGACCGGCCTTTCACACCTTTGAGTGTCTCCACTTTTCAGGCACTTGGTCCTATAGCCCAGGCATCTCTCCGAACCGGGACTTTTGCAGATTTGTCTACCTATCTTCTCCTGCTCCAACCGCCAGACCAGTTCACAAGGGATTTTGCGGTCTTGTCGAACACAGTTGATTCTACTCCGTCAAGTCATGCCATGCAGCTCGAGAGCCGAGTGGCAGATTTCTGCATTACCGAGCTGGAACGGACCAAGTCGCGGTGGAGGGATATGTCACAACAAAACCCACAGGTAATTAATTCAAATATGTGGCGCGTCGTCACCAACCTTTGCATCGTTACAGAGGCACTGAGCGCTTTGTTTGAACGCTGTGCCCGCCCGGTTGCTGCATTGGAAACTGCAGCAGACAATGTCGCGCAGTCGTTGGCACAATTGCTTGCGAAGCCCCAGACCGAACAATACAAGGTGGAAGCAGTTCTCGAAACATGCATTCGGAGCCTGCCAGATCTTATGACCCTGAGCACCCTCTCTAAAAGGGTCTTTCAGAATGCCGGCGTATCGTTCCTGGCAGTCCATTTGTCTCGGGCTCTCGTGCGTAGACAGGAGAATAAGCAATCTTTTTACGCCGAGGAGACCGACTTCATGGACATTAACGACGAGCCTGACTCACAAATGACCAATAGCACATTAGGACACGAGGCGGATGTGCCACGCCACGACGTCCAGGCATGTGGAGAAGCTGCTGCACTGTATGTCTCTTGCACCACTTATTTCCACCTGATCTCTTCCGTGGCGGATACGCTCGATGAGGACCCGGACACAGTACCTGCGGAGTTCGTCGAACACTTGGTGTGTAAATCCCAAGCCGACTTACTCCGATCCCGACCACTGGTACGAGCACTCTTATGCAGTCGCTTCCGACTATCAACCGCCGATGGTCTGAAACTGTTGGAAAGGCTGATGGAAGCTCTTATCGATCCAGCCGCACGGGCATACAACACGTCCGAAGTGGCAAATTGTATGCTCGTGGAATCCTTGATCGGAATGACCAATGCATGGGACCTTAGTGGTACCGATCAAGAGTCGCAGGACTTTAGAGAGCAGACACAAGCACTTTACGATTACTACACGATGGAAATGGAAGAAAATGGCGTCCGGGCTTCGCCGACACTTCAAATACGCATTGCGGACTTCCTCCATGGGATGCTCCGGCATTACAGCCTTTTCGATGGCCCCAAAACACCATCGGTCCGTACACGGCTCTTTCAGCTTCTGTCACGAGGGGAGATGACGGTTAAGTATCACATCGCCCAGAAGCTGCCCTCCATTTTCGAATTTTGGGCTCTGCCGACACACGATAACATCTTGCAAGACGTTGACAACCACCTTCCTGGAGACGGTGAGGACCTTGAAGGGATTGCGATACGCCTACTTGTTCTGTCTAAGCTAGGTTCACGATGGCACACTCTTCTGAGACAATGTGTGTATCGCATCTTCGAGACCGCTGGACTAGTCGGAGCAGCGGCTGAGCATGCAAGCCACTGCATATCCGAAGTTGCACGTGCTAAGGAAGTCGGCGATGCTAAGTCTCTGTTTCGCTTGTTTGCGTCCCAAGTCATTTTCACCTGGCTCGATCGCAAGCGCAGATTCGCCGACATACCCATTGCAACATTTGGCTACGACTCGCTTGGCGATCTCCTAGGTGAGATTGAGTCAGAAGCTGTAGCACAGGCTATTATGCTAGGACTTGAGGATGAGGTGGACGTTATAGCCGCGCATCTGGGCATCAAGGTACCGGAACTTCTCCGAAGAAACATGAGCAAAGCTGCCGCATACACTATTTCATGGGATACCTGCAGAGGCTCCGCGCGTAATAAGGACCTACCAAGCAACGAACAACTACTCTGCAGACTCACCAACAATGGAGATAGCGGCCGTAGGGTTAGCGGTGGTAAGAACACTGAAAAAGACGGGCAAGCCAGCCCAACCAAGCACGTCTCCTTGGACCAGCAATCTTTTTCACGAGCCCTCGGGTATATGTTTCAAATCATGGACCACGAAGACCGAATAAAGAAGTCACTCGAGAAGCGAACCACGTCCGATCCCGCTCTCCAGGCGCTGACAAAAATGCTAAATAATTCCCATTCGTCCGTGGACTTCAATGTGGGCATCGAGCCGTCGTTTTCTGCGTTCTATCTTCCCGACCAACTCGATCGGCTATGCCGCCGGGCATTTGGAGGCAAAACGAACTTTTGGAATGCCACCACATACACGCTGGTCATGCGAATGCTTTTAGACAGAATCCATCCCGCACTCGGCTCGCTGTATGCCCGGTCCATGATACGCAAAATCAGAATTGTTGTGGCTCTCGCAGGTCCTGTAGCCTACGAAGGATACCCTTTGCAAATGACACTGCAATCGCTAAGGCCCTTTCTCACGGACATACAGTGCGCCCAGGACACCATTGGCATAATTCAATACTTGTTTGAGAATGGAGGGCAGTACCTAAGCCAAAACCTTAGTTTTCTCACCGGGATAGGTTTGTCCACTCTTATCTCGCTACGAAGCTTTCTTGGGTCCTCCCAAGAGGTGATGACTCAGCAGTCCCAATATACAGCCTCCATGGATTCTGCAAAAGCTTTCCACAGGTGGCTCACAGCAAGCCTTGAAGGATACGCCGAAACAGTGACCGTTGATGATGGATCTTCGATCAAAGCTTTCAGGCTTATAACGACAGCGGCTTCGCAAGTGCGTCTACAGGGCAACTCCATACGTGATAGTGAAGAAAGTAGGCTCCTACTGGAGATTTTGGAGGACGTCAGATCGGGTCGCAAGCTCTTGAACAACACATCCCGAGAAGTCGCGCTTAACCTGCTTTGCCAGGACTTTCAACCGGCGTCGACAGCCATGGATGATGTCCTCGGCAACGATGTGGAGGCCGCGGGCTATGCACCGTTCGTATGGGATTCCTGTCGACGAGCCAACGTGGGTGATGGCTATTTGCGTTGGGCAGCGAGAGTGCTAGGCCGAGCATTCAGCGCCTTTGGCGCCGTCGAGCGAAGTACAGCACACTCCCACCCATGGTCATCACAAGACCCCAGCGTAAAGGACATACTCGGTCGAGCTTCAAGGGAAGCTATTGTCCGAGTAATCATAGACATACTGTACAGCGATGATCGCAGCGACGTGAGTTTAGCAGAGGATGCGCTACGTGTCATAATATCTAGGCTCTCCCAATATCGTCGCAACGAAGCGGATGAGATAGTGCGTGACGTTCCAGAGCACCTCAGTGGCGCACTGAAGCTGGACTTCTCAAGTCCATCCAGCTCATCGCAACCCAGAGAACAACTCGAGAATATCGCTGCCCCCACGCCCAATATGAAGGTGGCTTCGGAGTGGATTAAAGACCTGGCAGTTGCCCTATGTTGCGCAATCCCTGATGATCTCATCCTGAGGGCCCTCCCCAACCTTCTGACCGGCATCAGTCGCATGGCGGATAAACTCTTCCCATACATCCTGCATCTGGTTTTGCTCAAGGAATTTGAGGGTGATAGGCGGATCCGACAGATCATGTCCGACTCAGCAATGGCATGGTTCTCCGAATGCGATTCGACGCGTGTGCCATACGTGCGCAGTCTTCATCAAGCTATCTTATACCTTCGCAGCCAACCGGTCCCTAAAGAGACCACAAGAGTTGACCGTGATAAGTGGTTAGAGATCGATTTTCTTCGAGCGTCTGAAGCGGCCACGATGTGTGGCATGTTTCGAACAGCGTTGTTGTTTGCAGAGACATATTCGAGTACACCAACAGTGAAGAGTGTTTCACGGAGATCTTCCGTCCTAATAAAGGAACCTTCCAAACTGCCTGTCAGGCTACAGCTTGCAATCTACAAGAATCTGGACGAGCCTGATTCGTTCTATGGTGTCGATCAAGGCTCTAGCCTATCCTCTGCTATCGATCGGTTTGACTACGAAGGAGACGGGCTAAAGAGCATGCTGTTCCGAGGAGCTCGTTTTGGAAGCCAAATGCGCCGGTCCAATGTGCTGGAGCCTACCGATTCGCGCGGCTTCATCAACAGTCTTATTAAGCTTAACATGGACAGCGTTGCCAACGTCTTGCTTTCCAGCGACCAACTGCGAGATGCTGGAGACGATGCAGTAGATTACACCTTGCACACAGCGCGCAAGCTTGGGAAGTGGGATATCAAAGCACCGGAACTGAACCACAGTGAGTCCAGCACGCTGTTCAAAGCTTTCCAGGGCCTTCACTATGCTACAAGCGAAATCAAAGCGCAAGAGTGCATCGATAGCCAACTTCTGGCGACCATGAACTTCCTGTCAGGACACGAAGACTCGCCATCATTTACCAAAGTTCGCTTGAGGACGCTCGCCGCGCTGACGGAAGCGGACGAACTCATTCGCTGTGGCCGTCCCGAGCATCTGCTGGATGCCTGGGATCGTATGAGGGCTCGTGAAAAATGGATGCAGACCGGCGAGTGAGTGGAATCGCCGAGGAGTAACGACGTGTAAACGCTGACAATAATGCAGATTTGAAGATGTACGCCAGCTGTTGTCATGCCGCGAAACCTTGCTGAGCGTTTTGGGCGCGAACAATCCTCTACTAGATGCCTTGCATACACGAGCTGGAGTACTTCGTAGCATGGAAGTAGAGGCTCTAGTGTCGACATCGACCATTTGCAGGAGGCATGGGGCGCTCCAAGAATCACTCACGAGCGTGACATACCTCAGCGACATTGTGCAGGATTGCAAAGCGTCCGGGCTTGATGTCGAAGCCAGCGCGAGATACGAAGAGGCTAATGTTCTGTGGGATTATGGCGAGCAGGAGAAGTCAATACGCATCCGACAAGATCTTATAGACTATTCCAATTTCGATTCTCAAGACAGGCAGATTAGTCTGCCCGTATTGATGGCCAAACTGGTGAGTCTGCGCGTCCGTATGCAGTGACCTCCACTAATGGCTCCAGGGTCATCACCTCGCCGAAGCTCGGTCGGCCACACCGGACAAGATCATTAAGAACTACCTTCAGCCGGCTATTCGAGAGCTTAAAGGACAGACTCAAGGAGCAAATCCTGGGCAAGTGTTTCACGAGTTCGCTCTGTTCTGTGATAAACAATTACAAAGCCCAGAAGCCGCCGCAGATAGAGACCGTGCCAAATCCATCATGGATCGGAGATATCAGGAAATCCAGGACTTTGAGAGACTGATCAAGCAAGAACAAAACAAACAAACGCGCGACACTTACAAAAGGTCTTACCAGAAAGCCTACACCTGGTACAAGCTAGACCACGCCGAATACGAAAGGTTGCGCAAAGGCCGAGAAGAGCTATTGCGCCAATGCTTGGAGAACTATCTGCTGTCATTGCAAGCGAGCGATGAATACAACCAAGACGCTCTCCGGGTATTCTCTCTCTGGCTGGAACATTCCGAGACCAAACTTGCGAACTCAGCTGTCCATGCATATATCGACAAAGTCCCTAGTGGGAAGTTTGCTCTGCTGATGAACCAACTGTCCTCGCGTCTCCAAGCTGATCAGAGCGACTTCCAGAAGTTGTTGGCCGATCTAGTGTTCCGCATCTGCCTAGAGCATCCCTATCATGGCATGCATCAGATCTTCGCAATGTGTATGAAGACCCCGAACGTGACCAGGGAGGATGTCATCAGATCAAAAGACGAAGCAGCCAAGTCTCGTCAGAGGGCTGCTGGTAATATTGCGCAGCGACTCAAACAAGACAAACACACTGCTACAATTTGGGGTTGTCTTTACCGCACAAACGAAATCTATCACAACTTGGCCATGTTTAAGGACGATAAGGAGCAGCGGCAGGGCAGAGACATCCCACTGGACCGCTACCCTGAGTCAAGAGCACTGATGCAGCAGGTGCCAAAATATAAGGTCCCACCAGCCACTCTGCAGATCGAAGTGCGGGCCAGTATGGATTACAGTGATCTTCCTAGAATTGTTAGGTTCAGGTCTAGGATGAGCATTGCCAACGGGCTCAGTGCACCGAAGGTCATTACGGCTCAGGGCTCTGATGGGCGGGACTACAAGCAGCTGGTAAGTCTGATCGTGGATGTCACTTAACCTCTGCTAACCTTGCATATAGTACAAATCCGGCAATGATGACCTCCGGCAAGACGCCATTATGGAGCAAGTGTTCGACCAGGTCTCTCGCCTCCTCAAGAACCATACTGCAACGCGACTGCGTAACCTGGGTATCCGAACATACAAGGTTCTCCCGCTTTCGACTCGATCTGGCCTCATGGAGTTTGTGCAAAATACAATCCCGCTTCACGGGTGGTTGATGCCGGCACACGAGAGGTATTACCCGCACGACTACAAGCCCGATCGATGTAGGAAGGAGATCGGCGCCGTCCAGCAGGATACGCTCCAGAAACGTGTCAGCGTATGGAACAAGGTCGCCGAAAATTTCCACCCCGTGATGCGCTACTTCTTCCTTGAGCGCTTCCAGGATCCAGACGAATGGTTCGAGCGGCGTCTCGCGTACACGCGATCCACTGCCGCGATCTCCATCCTCGGGCATGTCCTCGGCCTCGGAGACCGGCATTGCCACAACATCCTCCTCGACGAGAAGAGCGGCGAAGTCGTCCACATCGACCTGGGCGTCAGCTTCGAAGCCGGGCGCGTGCTCCCCGTGCCTGAGGTCGTGCCGTTCCGCCTCACGCGCGACCTCGTCGACGCTATGGGCTACACCAAGACCGAGGGTGTGTTCCGCCGCTGCTGCGAATTCACAATGGACACCCTCCGCGAGGAGCGCGAGTCCATCATGACACTGCTTAACGTCCTGCGGTACGACCCCCTCGTCAACTGGAGCGTGACTGCCACAAAGGCGCGCCGCATGCAAGAGCAACAAGATACGGAAGCGCAGCGGGCCACTACTACCGTGGGACCGGGTGCGACGCCAGCTACGTCGGGCGTTTCGGTCGAGGGGCTGGACGTCCAGAAAGGGGCGAATGCCGAGGATAAGAAGAAGGATGAGCAGGCGGGCGAGGCGGGGCGGGCGCTGAGCGTCGTGGAGAAGAAGCTGAGCACGACGCTGAGCACAAAGGCGACGGTTAATGAGCTCATTCAAAGTGCGACGGATGAGCGGAACTTGGCGGTGTTATATATGGGGTGGGCGAGCTATGCGTAGGGTTGCGGGTGTGTGCTTGCTGGCGTGTATACGGTTGGGCATGGGATAGGGTGTATTGTGTATTGTATCGCGGGTATCGCTGAACAATATAGAAGTTCGATGAAGAGGTTTTGTTATGCAGAATCGGGGTGGTGTTGCGTACGAGACTTAAGGAGTTCTCGAATCGCTAAGACAAAGATCTTAGTGATTGTAATAATGGAGGGTGGATTCTATGCGTAACTGGAGACCGGTCGGCGACTCATGGGCGGACTACCTTAATTGAGGTATACTTAAGCTGCGTGCACTACATCTGCCTGAAGCAGTGCCCTAGCCGCCTGTTTGAGTCTCTCTACCGTCCCCTCCAGTGTACATCCAAATTAATCGCGAACCTTTGAGCTTCCCACTCTCCTATACCTTCTCAGAGACTAAGCCACCGGCTATCCGCACGCCGGGTACTTACCAGCAGAGAAAGAACTCATGGGAACTGGGCCCTCTGATTGCGCACCCGAGGATTCCCTAATGCATCCGCCCAGCCGTTTGGACAATACCTCCCACGGTGCACTTGGCCAATGGTCCAGAACAAGCGCCTTCATGAAATAGCGTCGAACTATGCTATAGCAGAGGCCTAACAAACCCGCCTCGATTTACTGCGTGACATAGCACGATGACGAGCTATTGTGGCTCCCGCCAACGCAGCCCCTGGTGGTATTCAACTCTGGGCTCAGATGGCAAGTTATCTCGAATATCAATGCGTTGAGTACAGTCCTGATGAGAACTACTTATTATTGCACAACTTTCGCCACCAAAATAAATCTCAAGATTCGAATCTTCAAGGTGGTGTACATTAAGCAGATGCTCATAGACTTTATTTCAAGCTCCAACTCAGTCGCAAACCTTAACTGCGACGACACTACCTCCTTCGACGATGTCAAAGCCGCTGCTAGCGCTCTGATTAAAGGTTGCTCCGCTACTCACAACATACGCTATGTCACGATCTAGCGGAGTTCTTCCTAACTGAGCCGACGTCGGACCATAGAAAGGTGCCCCATCCAGCTCGCCTGCAATTACTTTGACTTTCCCTTTGGCTGTAATCTTCACCAATGAATTCTGCAGGAAATTTGCAACGTACGCTGTGCGGCCCGTCTCGCTGAGTGCAAAATCATCAGTCCCTTGGATGGCATCCGAAATAATCTCCGCCGGGCCGGTTGCGACTCCTGTGTGCGAATCGATAGGGATACGGCAGAAGAGGCCCTTTCCAGGATTGTCGTAGTAGAGATATCTGCCGTGAGTCCGGATGCCATTGACCCCAAATGTCGGTAGAGCTGCTGGACCTTTCATCGTTTCTTCCTGTAATACAATAGCGGACTTTCCCGTCTCCAGGTCGATACGGCGTACAACTCCTGCCCAAGGGTCTGATCCCAGGACAGCGTTGCGCGTAAGACGAGCTAGGCCATTCAGACCCCCGCCGGTGGGAATATTTGCAGCCTTGCGGACTTCTGGGACGCGTTTTCGGAGGTTGATCTTCCAGATAGTGAAGCTATTAGGAACGAAGACGCCGCTTAGAAAGGCGAAGTTGGCTGCTACGACGGCGAATATATCTGGTTCAATCTCCGCGGTACCAAAGAGACCGGTCGCATTAGGGAATTGATAGACAAGGGACGGTTTGGGATGCGGGTCGAGTGGGTTGATGCTAAGGAGCTCAGGCTGAGTCAATATGCTAAGTAAAAGTTGGCCGTTAGCGCGGACCGCGACGTTTTCCACCCAGGTCGTATTTGGGAATTGATAGACTTGGCGTATTGCACTATCATAGCTGGATATGCCCGCATTAGAGGCAATCAATAGAATGGAGAAGACTAGAAACGAGATGGAGCCTGTCATTGTGCAGTGCCGTGGGTGCGTAGTCATCTGCATGGAGGGAAGGGTAGTCGTAAATCGAATTGTAGACCTTCGCAACTACGAGGACGAGTAATTACGTTTAGTTTAAGAGTGATATGTGAAAGGCAGGTTCAGGCGTAGATAACGTGCAACCGACATGTGATGATGAGAATTCGACCTGATTATAATAGGCTGACTCCTCTAGGCTCCTCTAGGCTACAATACACGTGCGCAAGGCAGCAACGTCGTGGGGATGATCTGATCTGACGAGGCCGACATGTGATATTAAAAATACGAACTTTGTTCCTATCCCATTGCGCCAGCGTTGTACAAATGCCCACGCTGCATGTGGTGGCGGTGCTTCTGTCCAGTGCCAAGCCATAACTTCACCGGCGGATATCACTGCAGGCCGATGCAGATCATAAATTGATTCGTGGACTTCCGTCTCCACCTGCAAGAAGCGACAATAGCAAGAACTCCAATTTTCGGAATTAATGCAATTATATTGCACACAAACGTCCGTCCTAGAGGGCGATAATAATTTTCCTATAATAATTTATATAGTATTTTATAATCTATAACTAATACGCTAATTATAAATTATAATAAATTATTATTTTAAAATATTATACTTACTTAAAAAGGTAAAGTATACTTTTTTAGTTAATATATTATAATAAAAACGATTTTATACATCTTTTATAATATATTTTATATAGATTTTTTTTTAAAAATTTATTCTAAATAAATTATTAATAATATACTTTGGTAAAAGTTTTATAAAAAATTTTTATTTAATTATAAAGTTTCTTTAAATTAATATTAAAACTCTATATATTTTTATTATTTATATTATATATATATAGTATAAAATCGAGTAAAGAGTAAAATTATAATAGGTAGAAGTAATTAAAAAAATTTTAAAATAAGAAAGTATATATATTTTTATTAATATATTATAACTATTATTTTATTAATATAGTATATTAAAAAATAGTAAGTATATTTAAAATTTAATTTAGAAATACTAATTGAGTAAAAGTATTAATATACTATATAATAGTATAAATAATAATAATAAAGGTATATATATACTTCTTCTTTTTTAAATTTTCTTTTAATTACTTTTATGGCCACTATAGCTATACGTTTTTATTTAATTAGTATATAAATATAAAATATATAAGTTATAGTAAATAACTTATTTAATATTAATACAAATATATATAAATATAAATATAAATATAAATATAAATATAAATATAAATATAAATATAAATATAAATATAAATATAAATATAAATATAAATATAAATATAAATATAAATATAAATATAAATATAAATATA
>JASEKS010000112.1:235122-288215 GCA_030770415.1 Pleoardoris graminearum | reverse complement strand
ATAAAAAAGTTACGTAAAAGAAATAAAAGAGTTATTAATAGAGACTTAACTAAAAGTTCTAAAAAGAAAAATTAAAAAGTACTATTAAAAAATAATGTAGAGATTATAAAAAAATAATTATAAAGAGTTTTAAAAGAGCAGGGTTACTATATTAATATAAGTATAAAACAACTAATAATAAATAAAGAAAACGTTAAAAAATAATTAAAATATACTAAAAAAAATGTTAAAAATATTAAAAATATAAATTTAAAAAAAATTATATTTTCTAATAAGTTAGCAATATAAAGGGGATAATAAAATAGATAATATTATAGAAAAAGGAGTATTAATAGAGATAGAAAAAAACTAGTAGTTAGCTACTTATAAAGTAAGTTATTTTAACTTTTTAAAATATTAAATATATAACTTTTTATATATTTATATATTATAGTGTTAATTTTTTAATATTAATTATATTAATTATTTTATAGGATAAGATCTTAAACTATAAGTTTAGAGTATAATTAAGGTAGAAGGTAGAAGTAATTTAGTATTTACTAATATACCTAATGCTTTTACTTCTTTTACTAGTAAAGACTATATATATAAAGTGTTTTTTTTGAAACCCCTTTTGGTCGCTCCGAGCCACTACAGCCACACTATTTGTTCGATTAATATACAAATATATATATAAAGTCTTTATGTCTAAAGGTAAACCGACTATAAAAAGGAGTAAGTTATATAAAGTTTTTTTACTCCTTTTTTTTATTAATATAATAATATAATAATAATATATATATATAGATATATTTATATATTAATAGAACAAATAGTGTCGCTGTAGTGGCTCGGGGTAACTAAAAGGAGTTTTTAAAAAGGAGGAGTATGTGCATGCCTTTATATAAATATATATATATATATATATTATAATATTATATTATTATTATAAACTTTATATTAATAATAATTTAGATTAGTAATTTTAACAGGATTACGCCCCTATTTATAAAATATTAGATATTTTAAACTAGATTAAAAATAATAAAATTATACTATTTTTTTACCTAGCCTATAGTCCTAACATAGTCCCTATAGAAAATATATAGGATTATTTAAAATAAGGACTAAATAAAAATAAAAAGAGTAATTTAGGGGTAGGATCTAGTTTATAAAGTATAGAGGAATTTAAAACAATTATTATAAAGGAGTAGAATAAAATACCTTAAAAAATTATTAATAACTATATTTTATTACTTCCTAACTATTATAAGGTAGTTATAGAAACTAAAGACTACTATACTTAGTATTAGTAATTTATTATTTACTAGTTTATTATTAAAAATTTAAAAAAGTAACAATTATATATATATATATATATTTATATACTAATCAAATAAGTAGTGTAGCTGTGGTGGCTCGGGGCGAATATTTATATATAATTATATAAATAATATATAATTATATAAAAATATTTTATATACTTATATATTATAGTTACTATTAAAATATATATAAAAATAAGTAAATTTTATACCTTAAAAAAACGTTATAATAGTCTATAGTAAACTGAATAATACTTATTTTTAAAATAAAAGATAAATTAATACTATCTATAAAATAAAACGATCGAGATTAAATATATATATAATAAGCGAGTAATTAGGTAATTTAGTTATATAATTAACCCGTAATTAGAGAGGGTATATAAGTTTTAATATTATAATATACTTTCTAGATAAGCTCCGTATTAGTAGTAAGTCTATCTAAAAATTACGTAAAATAAATTTTATTTTTATAATATTCCGCTATAACGCTTACAGCGTACTTAATTTTTTTTATTTAATTTTCTTTTTATAGATTTAGATATTATTTATTTTTATAGTAAGTTTACGATTTTAAATAGTTTACTTAGCTAATTACTTATAGTAGCTTATTTTATTAGTTTATTTTATAGGGGGGTGACATTAAAAAACTTAATTTAAAAAAATTACCTTTTTCAAAATAATATAACGTTTTAGTTATAAGGCCTAACAATACGTGAATTATATCGTTTTAAAGAGAAAATTACGGAGATTATTATTAGAATTTTAGCTACGTTATATTTATTACCTGTAATATATTAAAACTACCTAAATATAGCTAATTTTTTAACCCCTTTTTTAGGTTCCTATAACTTTTTAGTTAGTAAATATATTTAACTAAAATTTTTACTATACTCTTTTAGGCCTAGTATAGATCACGTAACTAGATTTTTAAAGTAGATTAGTAATCTAATAATAAAATTATATTAATTATAAAAATATTACTAAGGCTTATATAATCACTAATTACGTAATGTATTATTAATATTATAGTATATTATAATATCTTTTAACTTTTATAAACTTAAACTCCTATTTCCTTAAAATAGAGCCAAAATTCTTAAAACTTAAATCTAAAGTTAAACTCCTTTTAAAAGTAAATAATTCTCCTTTTTTAATTACTACTACCCTAGAAAGTCTCCTACTACTATTTATAAGGCTATAAGGCGTATTAAAAAGAAAGAACAAAATTATAATATAAAAAAAGTTTATAAAGGGGGTATAAAAAAGTTAATAAAAAGAGATAAAAGAATTATTAATAAAGACTTAACTAGAAGTCCTAAAAAGGAAAATAAAAGTATACTATTAGAAAATAATCTAGAGATTTTAAAAAGATAATTATAAAGAGTTTTAAAAAAGGAGGGTTATAAAACTAATATAAGTACAAAAAATCTAATAATTAATAAAAAAAATAATAAAAAATAAGTAAAATATACTAAAGAATAATTAAAAAATATTAAAAATATAAAACTAAAAAAAAGAATATTTTCTAATAAGTTAGTAATATAAAGGGGTAGGGCTAAAAAGAAGTTTTATAGAAAAAAGGATAATAATAAAATTAGAAAAGAACTGGCTGTTAGCTAATTAAAAAGTAAGTTATTTTAATTTTTTAAAACATTATATTATATAACTTTTTATCTATTTTTAGGGTATAGTTTTAGTTTTTTAATATTAATTATATTAATTATTTTATAGGCCATAATCTTACCCTATATATTTAGGGTACAGTTTAGGTAGAACCTAAAAGTAATTTAGTATTTATTAAAATACCTAATTTTCCTACTTCTTATACTAGTTAGGACTATATAAATAAAGTCCTTATACCTAAAGTTAAACTAGTTATAAAAAGGGGTAAATTTTATTAAGTTTTTTTACCCCTTTATTTATTAATATATTATATAATAATTATAATCTTTATATTAATATCTATTTAGACTAGAAATTTTAATAAGATAATATCCCTATTTATAAAATAATAAAGGTTTTAAACTAGTTTAAAAATAATAAAATTACTCTATTTTCTTACCTAACCTATAATCCTAATTTAGCCCCTATAGAAAATATATAAAGTATATTAAAATTAGGACTAATTAAAAATAAAAAGGCTAATTTAGGGGTAGGATTTAGTTTATAAAGTATAGAGGTCTTTAAAAGAGCTACTACTAAAGAGTAGAATAAAATACCTTAAAAAGTTATTAATAATTATATTTTATTACTCCCTAACCGTTATAAGGAAGTTATAGAAGGTCAAGACTACTATACTAAGTATTAGTAATTTATTATTTACTAGTTTATTATTAAAAATATAAAAAAGGAACTTTTATATATAATTATATAAATAATATATAAATATATAAAATTATTTTATATACTAATAAAACTCCGTCTCTACTATTATATCTATAAAAATAAGCTAATTTTACACCTTAAATAAAAAGTTATAATAGCTTAAAGTAAGGTTCTAAAAATTCTTTATATTTACTAAATTTTTCTTACTCCTTAAAGGCTTACTAAGCAGCCCCTAACAGCGTAAATTAAATACGCTAGTCTTTCCCTTTAAAACGATATAATTTCCGTATTTTTAGGCCTTATAACTAAAAAGTTATATTATTTTAAAAAGGGTAACTTTTTTAATTTACGTTTTTTAATGTAACCCCCCTATAAGTAAAACTTATTTTCTATATTATCTTATAATTAGCTATTATTTTTTTTCTTAATTATATCTTCTATATTTAGTAAATAGGTAAAGTTATAAGCGTAATATATAGGTAGTTAGTTATATAAGTAAAGACGGCTTATCTGCACTTATTAAATATAATAGCTACTTAAATTATCTTTCTTTTCTTCTTTTTAGTTTATAATAATTTTTACTATAGTAGGTAATACTACTATTATTATTTTTTTCTATCTACTTAAATATTATTAACTAATTATAAAATACTTCTAAACGTTTTAGTACTTATATTTTTATTTATACTTAATAGTACTATTGTAGACGCGACTATAGTAGTTATAATTAATTTTATAGAAATGTTTTTTTTAATCCTTTTAAATTAGATAATAATAACAATAATTTTTTAGACTTAGATAATAATAAAAAAGAGTAAAATAAAAGTAGTTAGATAATTACTAAAAGTAAAAAGAAGCTGCCTTTTAAGTCTAGTAAGTAGCTTATTTTAAGTTATAAGACTTATATACGCAGCGCTTTATTTAGTAATTTAATAAAAGTTTAGTTTAAAAATTTTAATTTTATAGATACGCGCTACTATTATTACGTAATATATTTATATAATTTACTATATGTTTTACTAATTATATATTTATTATATATTACTAATTATTATAGTCCTATTAGTACTTATACTATTTATATAACCTTTATTAAGCTTATAATTAACTATAATACTCTAAATCATAAAATAAATAATTTACTTTTAAATTTTATTTTATAGGTTATACTAATATATTTTAGTTTAATAATAAAATTATATTTACTTTTAAAGCTATCTATAATATTTTAAAATAGTACTAGACTTTTTAAATACTAAATACTAAAATAAAATTACTAAGTAATTAGGGTCTACTAACTTTTTTTAATTTAAACTAATATTCAGGTTCTATTCTTAGTAGCTATAATTATAGTAATTTAATTAATAAGTATTCTTATAAGCGTATTTAGCTATTACTAATTTTTATTTAATATTTTACTATTATCTGTCTAAGCGGTAAATAACTAATAATTATACTTAAATAATAGGCTAAAATATTTTTTTAAAACAGAATTTTACGGGCTGTATAGGTAAATTTTTTTTAAGTTTCAGCTAAGAACGCTCTAATTTATTTTTAAAGACCTATAATACGCTTATAAAATTAAAGTAGTAATAATATAGTTATAATTATTTTACTTTACTAAAGTATTAGGAGATAAAAAGTAAATTATATTCCTACAGCTAAGGCTTTTTTTTTAAACTTTTTATTACTTTTATTTATCTTAGACTCTAAGCTAGCGTTTTTATTTAAATAAGACTTAGAGGGAGAAGCGTAAGTAATTATATAAATTATTTAATAAAGTTTTACCTTTACTAAAGTTATAATTATCTATTTTTCTTATAATATATTCTTTTTATTTTTAAAATAGATAAAATATAATAGGCTTTCTTCTTTCTACTTTCTATTTATTTAATAATTAGTAACTATATACTTTAGGGATTAAGTAGCTCTCTAATATATATAAATTATTATTATATAAGCGCCTTTATTAATTTATTAGTAGATATATTGTTAGTTTATAAATAAATTATTTTAAATAATTCTTTTATATATTCTTACTATAGCTATCTATTCTAAATATTAATATAGCGTAATTTAGTCGTAATTTTTATATTAGCTCTAATTATAACCTTAATTATTTATTAGTTATCGCAGCAGATTTTCTAAATAAATTTTAAATTAAATATAATTTTATAGAAGAAGTATTTTAAAACTATTACTTTTTTACTTATATACTCTAAAGTAATTAGCTTAGTTTTTATTATTAAAGTAGTAATAGTTATTAGGAATTAGGGTAGAGTAGCAATATAGTATAATATATAAAACGAATTAAATATATATTATCTATAAGAGTAAAAAGATAAATTACTACTAAGCTAAAGCTCTATAGTGTAGATTATATATCTTTTATTATACAAGTATACTTCTATCTAGAGTAAAAATACTTAAATTATAATATTATCCCCTTTTTAGGATCGCTCTTAGCCTAAAAGTAAATAATATAAAGGCGTATAGCTTAAGTATACCTATTTAGTACCTTTTAGACTATTTTAGTATAATAGTATTAAATATTAAAATTAAATACTTTTTTTAAAGTCTTTTTTTACAGGTTACTATTTAGCAGTATTTAGTACTATTTATTTTTTATTATTTTTATTAGATACAGTTAATTACGTAATAAGTTAATTAATAATATTATTTTACTAGTATTAGCGTCTTAGCGCCTTTAGCTATAAAATTAAATTTTAAAAATTTTTACTTCTACTCTCTATTTTAATTTTAACCTTTTTCTTTAAAAGTAAGTATTTTATATAAGGCGTAAAGTAGTAGAATTTAGTACTAATTATACTATAGTTACTTTAAGTTATAATTAGTCCTTTTTTATTATATTTTAAACTATTTTATTAAGTTTTAGTATATACTACTATAATACCTTTTAAATACCGTACTCTTAAGAATTTCTATATTAAATTAACTATAAAAAATAAATAATAGATAGAATTACTTTGCGTTAGTTATATTAAAGTTATAGTAAAGTACGGTATCTTAGGTAGTAAATATTAGTATTTAATAAATTTTAATATAGATAAGTAAAAATTATTTGTATATAAGGGCTACTAAATAAAGACTTATTTTATTTATTTTAATAAAAACGCTGTTTATTATATAGTAAGTACTAGTTTAGTACTACTTAGTATTATATAGTACTAATTATACTAATTAATTATTATATAATAAACTTTAGTGTCTAAAATAACTTAAAACTACTATTAGTAAGGCTTTAGTTAATAATAAAAATAATTATTTTTATTTAGGCTAAAAGGCGTCCGATAAACGCCGCATAAAATATAAAATTAATTTTATAAAATATAAGTATTAGATTATAAATTTATACTCCGTTAAGTACCCCGCAGTTTCTTAAAAAAGCTAATTTTAATATATAGCTAAGCCTACTACTTCTATACCCTTTAATATAACTAAAGCGCGTAAGAAGATCCGGGATAATAATAAAAAAATTAATAAAAAAATAAAGTCTATTTATAAGCGTATTATAGTAGACTTAACTAAATAAGTAAATAGTTTATAAGAATTTAGGGTAATTTAGTACTAATTATTATATAGTAATAATTTTAGGTTTTTTAATAAGTTTTACGTATATAATAGCGCTCTTTACTTTTTATATAAATATATAGAGTTTAGTGTTCTCTTCTATAATTATAACTATTTAAACTAGACTTTTTAAAAAAAGTAAAAGTATATTAAGGCTAAAAATAATTCTAATAACTCTTAATTAAGTCCTAAAAAGAGTAAAGAGGGCGTAAGTATTTTTTATAATAGTATAATAGCGTAGTTTAAGCTAATTTAGTACTTTTTAGTATACTTAGTTTATTAATATACCTTTTAAAAGTTTAGTACTCTCTGTATAATAGCTCTAATTAGTTTAAAAATTAAAAAGAACCGCTACGCTATTAATAATATTATTTAGTTTTAAATTTAAGTCTAAACCTCTACTATATTTTTTTTATTTACTTTTTTTTACTATAGTAACTAATACGCTTCTTAAACTTTTAGTTTTAGTAGTTTAAGTCCTATTTCTATTAATAGTAATAAGCGTAAAAAGATTATATATTTTAATTACTAATTTAGCACTAATTATTATACTAAAAATAGAATAACTAACTTTACTAAAAATTATAACTATTAAAGGCTTATATTTCCTAGTAACTTTCTTTAAAAAATAGGTAGTAAAAAATAATATTTTAGTAGATCTTAGATAAATAGTTAAATAAGTTTATAATTTTTTAAATCTTTACGGTTATTACCGTAATATATAAACTTTTAATATAATAATTTAGGCTAGATAGTACTAATTTATAATAGTTATAGTTTTTATTTTACTATAATATACTTATATATCTCTCGTAATTTTTTTATTATACTATTAAGTGACCCTAACCTTTAATAGGGCTATTTACGTTACTAAACTCCCTATAAAAGATATATATAGAACTATAAAAATAAAAAATAATAATTTTATTTTAAATAGGGAATATAGTCCTAAAATAGTCTAAAATAAACTATTTATTTACGGTAAAAGCCTTTTTAGATTAATTTAGCACTTATAACTACTAAAAGAGAAAAAAGTAAATTTTCTAACTCTTTTAGAGTTTATATAGAATTATATAAAACTATTTTTTTTCTTTTAGAAGGCTAGCCCTAATTTTATTATACTAGTATACTTTTAAATAAATTATTACTTTTTATAAAAAGTTTATCCTATTTTTATATTATTTAGTCTAGTAGAGTTATTCTAAATCTTTTTAAAGTAATTTTAAATTATTTTTAAAACTTTTTTAGCGCTTCTATACTACAGGGGGGTGACATTGGGAAAAGAGTACTCTAAAAATTGCCTTTTTTAAAATAATATAACTTTTTAGTTATAAGGCCTAAAAATACGCAAAAAGTACTATTTTAAAGAGAAAAACTAGCCTATTCTATTTACCTACTTAGGGGCTGCTTACTAAGGGGTTTAGGGGTAAAAAAATTAGTAAATATAGAAAATTTTTAGGACCCTACTTTAGCCTATTATAACTTTTTATTTAAGTTGTAAAATTTGCTTATTTTTATATATATAATAATAGTACTTATAATATATAAGTATATAAAATATTTTTATATATTTATATATTATTTATATAATTATATATAAAAGTCACTTTTTTAAATTTTTAATAATAAACTAGTAATAATAAATTACTAGTACTTAGTATAGTAGTCTTTAGCTTCTATAACCGCCTTATAACAGTTAAGAAGAGATAAAATATAGTTATTAATAACTTCTTATAGTATATTCTACTACTCTTTATTAATAACTCTTTTAAAGGCCTCTATACTTTTTAAACTATTTCCTATACCTAAATTAGCCTTTTTATTTTTAATTAGCCCTAATTTTAATAAACCCTATATATTTTCTATAGGGGCTAAATCAGAACTATAGGCTGGGTAAGAAAATAGTTTAATTTTGTTATTTTTAAACTAAGTTAAAACGTCCCTAGTTTTATAAATAGGGACGTTATCTTATTAACATTACTAACCTAAATTAATATTAATATAAAGATTATAATTATAATATAATATAATAATATATATATATATATATTATTATATTATTAAAAAAAGGGGTAAAAAACTATTATAAAACTTACCCCTTTTTATATAGGGTTTAACCTTAGGTATAAGGACTTTGTTTATATAGTCCTTATTAGTGTAAGAAGTAGAAAAATTAGGTATTTTAATAAATACTAAATTACTTCTACCTCCTACCCAAATTGCACCCTAAATATATAGAGTAAAGTCGTAGCCTATAAAATAATTAATATAATTAATATTAAAAAACTAAAACTATAGCCTAAAAAATTAAAAAGTTATATATTTTAATATTTTAAAAAATTAAAATAACTTACTTTATAATTAGCTAACAGCTAGTTTTCTTCTAACGCTAGTATTACCCCTTTTTCTATAATACTCCTTTTTAGCCCTACCCCTTTGTATTGCTAACTCATCAGAAAATATAATCTTTTTTAAATTTATATTTTTTATATTTTTTATAGAGTCTTTAGCGTATTTTATTCTTTTTTTAGCATTTTCTTTGTTTATTATTAGTTTTTTTTAACTTATATTAATAGAGTAACTTTTCTCTTTTAAAGTCCTTTGTAACTGTCGTTTTATAATATTTAGACTATTTTTTATTAATAGTCTTTTATTTTCTTTCTTAGGACTTCTAGTTAAGTCTCTATTAATAACTCTTTTATCTCTTTTAGTTAACTTTTTTATACCCCCTATATAAACTTTTTTTATATTATAATTCTTTTTATTATTTTTTTCTTTATTCTTAATCCGTTGGATAGTATTATAAATAGTCTTTTTAGGCTTTTATAAAGTAGAAATAATTGTAGAAATAAGAGTATTTGCTTTTAAAAGTAAATTAACATTATATTTAAGTTTTAAAAGATTTGGTGCCATTTCGAGAGAATAGGAGTTTAAGTTTATAAAAGTTAAAAGATATTATTATATACTATAATATTAGTAATCTATTACGTGATTAGTGATTATATAAGGCTTAGCAATATTTTTATAATTAATATAATTTTATTATTAGATTACTAATCTACTTCGAAAATCTAGTCACGTGACCTAAATTAGGCCTAAAAGTGTATAGTTAAAATTTTAGTTAATTATATTCACTAACTAAAAAGTTATAGGAATCTAAAAAAGGGGTTAAAAAATTGGTTATGTTTAGGTAATTTTAATTTATTACAGGTAATAAATATAATGTAAGTAAAATCCTAATATTAATCTCTATTATTTTCTCTTTAAAACGGTATAATTTACGTATTTTTAGGCTTAGTAATTAATTTTATATTAATTATTAGAAATAGTAACTTTATAGAGTACTCTTTTCCTAATGTCACCCCCCTGTAATTAAGACTTTTAGTTTTTAAGTATTCTCTTTATCTAAATAGTTTTACTATTTAATAAAATATTTTTATTAACAAGACTTATTACGTTTACGGTCTATAATATATTTTATATTATATATATTATTACTAAATTAGTATAATGTATTAATTATTAATTTCTGCTCGTACGGTAGTATATCTTAGAATTTATATAATTTTAATAAAAAAGGATAAAAAACTAAATAAACTTATTCTAAACTTATAAGTTTAATTCTATATATAATAAGTAGACTATCTATATACTTAACTACTATACTAAGACCTAGTTATTTCTAATTAATTTTCTTACTTAGTCTTATAAATCGTATATAATAATTTAAAACCTAAACCTTACTCCCTACTTCTAGATTTAGTAGAAGGCGTTTTTTATTTTAAAATACTTTTTTATACTTATATACTACTTTTAGTTTTCGTTTAGCTTTATTATAAATATTAATATGTTTAAAAGCTAAGTAAAAAGTTTAGAAATTTTTTCTCTTACTTAGTACTTATAAAGACTAATTTAACTTTTTTAGGCTATATTTATAGTAAACTTAAAAGGGTATATACCTAGTAATAAAGTATTAATTATTATTATAAGTAAATTTCGTATAGGAAATCTATAATACCTAATTATTTTACTCTAAATAATAAAAAATATAAAAGTACTATTTAAGGGTCTTATTTTACTATTTTATTTATCTATTTATCTATAAGTAAAAGGCGGAAGATAAAATTCGCTTTAAATTTAAATACAAATAAATGGTATCCTAATACTTTATTTATATAAATAAATTTCTATTAAATAGTACTATTTTTAAGTTTTTAAAAAATCTTATAACTTCGCAAATCTAAAACTAGGCTAAATTAATACTATCCTAATTTATCCTTACTAGTACGTAATAAACTATTTTAGAAAAATAGTTTATAATTATAAAAATTATATTAAATATAATTTTAGTAAAGTAACTAGAGAATAGGTTTATAATAAAATCTATAGTTATATATTACTATAGTCTATTAAAAACTAAAAGCGGATAGAGAAGATTATATAACTTATATATTTTTAAATTAGCGCGCTAACAGCGCTTATAGTTATAAATATAATTAATAATATTTTTAGATATACCTATCTATATATATTTATACTATACGCGCTTAAGGATTCGTTTTATATCAAAATATTCTAAAAGGGAACTATTATAATATTTTATAATTACCCTTATTTTATTTTTAGGTATATAGGGCCGTATTAGCTCTATTAATCCTAATTTAGCGCCCTCTGAACTATATAGTTATATATTATTATTACTATTTTTAGATAAATCTAATTTTTTATTTTTTAGATCTGTTAAGGACTCTAAAATAGTTATTTTTTTTAAGTAAATTACGTAGCCTAAAGTTCTAGATTTCCTTTATAAGTATTAAATTACGTTTATAATTTATTTATATATAAGTTATTATTATAAAAACTATAACTCTATTAACCTTTATAATAGAAACTTATAATAGCTCTCTTATAAGTACTATAAAAGCTATATTATGTTTATACTTAGTTATTTTAAACTGTAGTATATAATTAGGGCAGTAAAATTAAATATTAATTAGATTTATTAATTCTATTCTATAGAATATATTAAAATTATATTTAAAAAAAAGTAAGTATAACTGTACCTAATACGGTAATAGAGTTTTTATTTATATAAACTATTTTAAATTATTATAATCTATAAAAATCCTAAAGCAAATACCTTATAAGTATTATTTTTAGTACTTAATACTTTCTATATTAGTAAAAAAAATTATATTATATATAATATAATAGTATTACGCGCCGTCTAACTTTTTTAAATAGAAATTAACTAGCTACTACTAAAATAATTCGTCCTTTTTAAAAACTAATTAGCTTAAAATAGCGCTAATAGCTATATTAAAAATATTAGTTTTAATCTAAGTTTATCTCCTATACTTAAAGTACGATAGTATTAGTACTTTAAAAAAAATATTTTAAAATTTTTTAAAAGCTTCTTTACTAGCGTCGCTTATATCTATATAAATACTTTCTTCTTTTTTTATAACTAGCCCGCCTTTAACGCTACTTAACGCCTTTTAGATTAATTTAGTAAGTAGTAAAGCTAATTAAAAAAATTAGTTTATAAATTTATAATAGTAGTTTATAAAACTAATTAAAATATAAATATCGTGTATATAAATAGATTTAAACTAATTTTAAATTACCTTAACCTAACTTAGATCTATTAAAAGGCCCTTAAATAAAATAATAAAGCTAAGATATTTTATAGATATAGTATACTAAAAATACTTTTTTAACTTTAAATAAAGTTTTACTTTATATAAACGCTGTAATACCTCTTTTATATAACTCTTATATTTTTTTTTAGTATTTAAGAAGATAAGTATATTATTAAGGTATATAATATAGGTTATATTAACTAATCTAGCTAGTATTTATAATATAAGCTATTAGAACTGCGTAAATATATTTATTAAACTAAAAGATATAACTATATACTTAAAATAGCCGTATTTTATATAGAATACGATTTTCTATTTATTACTTTTTATAATATAAATATAATAGTAAGCTTTTTATAAATTAAACTTAGTATAAATCTATACTTTTATAAGCTAGTCTAGTAATTTTATAAGTAGTAGAAAAATACTATAATTTTTAATTATAATTTTATTAAGGCCTTTATAGTCTATATAGAGTCTAAAGCCGCCTTTTTTCTTCTTTATAAAGAGGATAGAGACTTTAATAAAAAATTTTAATTACTAAATTTACTTTTACTTAAAATATTTTTCTATATACTTTTTAAGAACTTCTAGTTTAGTAACTAAAAGATTATATATAAAATAATATAGAGAATTAGTACTAGACTTAAAATTAATTTTTAGATTATTTAATTTATAGTCTATAAAGATTTTAAAGTCCTTATTTAAGGCTAAATTTAAAAAATTAAAATACTTAAGTAGTATAAAGTATTCTCTATATTTATTTAATTTATTTTAGACTAGAATCTCTGCTAACCCTACTAAGTATATATATACCTAAATAGTTAAGTTACGTATAGTACGCTTAAACTCTTTTATACTTTTAAAAGTAATCTTTCTAATAAAAATATTATTTTTTTTAAAATTACTTTTAAAAAGAATCTTTTCAGTAGTAATATTTATTTTTAGATTCTTTTAATTAAACTAAAGTAAGTTTAAAATAATTTTATATTAAAAAAAATTTATAACTATAAATAAAATTAGCTGCGTTTAATTTTAATTATATAAGTTAGTTAAGTCTATTTTAGTAACTATAATACTATAAATAGTTATATTAGAACTATTTACTACTTATACTAATAATTTATTAATAGTAGTTACCTTTAAATCTATCTCCTTTACTACCTTAGTACTTATAAGATTTAAAATAGACCCTAAATTTACTAAGGCTTTAATATAGCCTTTATTTATAACTCTAGCCTTTAGAGTAACTATCCCCTTAAATTAATTATATAACTAGTTAAATAAATTACTAATATACTTAACTTTAAATATTTTTAGTAAATAGCTTATAATAGTTCTAATATAGGTCGTAAGTATTATAATTATTTTTACCCCTTCTTTTTTTCTGCCTAAGTTAATAACGCGGCTTTCTTAATTACTTTTTTAAATCTAAAAATTACTAACTTATTTTTATACTAGTAATTAAAAGTATAGTAGCCTTTTTTACTATAATAGTAATAGATTAGCGTACTAGTAAAAGACTCTATTTTAATTAGTAGTCTATTAAACTAGTTAATACTTAACTGTATTTTTTAGTTTTTTCTAATATATTTTTATAGTCTAGTAGATTTTTTTATATTTTACATATTTTTCTTAGGCTTTTACGTCCTAAAATTACTAAAATTAATTATCTTTTATATTAATTAAAAAAAATTAGCCTTCTTTTTTATTTTAATAATAGTATTAATCTATTATTCTTTTAAAATCTACAGCCTAGTCTAAAAATTTTTATTTAAATAATTTATAAAGCTTCGGACCTATTAGAGTTTTTTATTAGTTTTAAGTATATTTAACTTTTTTTATAGGGAGTAGATATAGTCTAAAAGTTACTCCCGAGTAAGAGTATAAAAGACTTATTTATTCTTTTATATTTTATTTTTATTATATTTTACTCCGCCTACTAATATTATAAACTAATAATATTATCGTAGACTTATTACATAATTTAAAATAATATTTTTTTACCTAATTCTGCGTAAACTTTTATATTACTTATTAAACTTTCTACTAAGATAATAATACTACCTAAAGGCCTACTAGTAAAATAAGTTATATATATACCTAGCTTACCTAGCAGTTTTATAAAATAAAAAAAAAGAATTATATCTACTATTTTTAGTACTTACGCTATCTGTAATATTTACTACCTAATTAGTAACGCCTACTAGATAAAAATAAAAGTATATACTTACTTAATACTACGCGCCCTAATAGGCCCTAGAGTTTATATTTAGTCTTTTTTTTTTAGATTTTATAAGCGTACTAATAGATCTATTTTATTTTATTAGCTTAAATCTAGAGTTACTTTATTACCTTTAGCTTTATTAATAACGTTAAGTCTCTTAGCCCTTTTTTATTAACTACCTACTTTTATAAAGCCTTTATTTTATTAGCTTAAAATTTATCTATATAGGACGACGTACTAAAAAGGGCTTTAAAATAACTAAAAATAATATACTTAAAAAGGCTATTTTTTACTAAAAGGTCGCGTACGTATAGATTAGTATAAAATTTATTAATAAGCTATATATAGGCGGACAATTTTAGTTAATTTTAAATTTTATACTAGTTTAGAGTGTCGCTGCTACTAAAAATAGTTAGTATAATAGATAGTAAGTTAGTAATCTATCTAAAATTAGTATAGTAATAGACGTTTTAGAAATAAAAAAAACCTACAGAAATTATAATATAATAAAATATAACTTTAAAAAGTAAAAGTTAATAATATAGTATAGAGTGTAGGATAAATAACTAAACTTACTAGCTTAAAGACTAAATATTTAGTTATATAGGCTCTAAATAATAGCCTAATAACTTCTTTCAGTTCTAAAGTTTATACGCTTAGTAACCCTTTAGACTAACTATATTATATATAATTATAAGTAGTAATTACTAATAATTTTAAGAATAATTATAAGCAGTCGCTAATTTATAGATATATAATTAAAGTATAAGCGGAGCGTTGCTATATTTAATAAAATACTTTACCCTCGCTAAAAGGAAGCAGTATAACTTTTAAGGGTTTAAAATTTATACTATTTATATATAGCCTTATTAGTATTATGTTAAGCTATTTAGTATTTATTAAGTTCTCGTTATTACGTTGTACCGCGGCTTTATAAAGCTTATAAAGTACGTTAATTAATAGTCTAAAAATTTTATAAAAAACTATTTAAGTAGCTAAATAGTCTACTTATAATTAATTTTAGTTTTATTAAACTATTATAATAGTTCTCTAAAAGCGTTTAGTATTTTAATTTTTAAAAAGTTTTAAATCTCTTTTTAAAGTAGATTAGTACTAAATTTTAAAATAATTTTAGTCTTTTAGGTAGTTTAAAGGGGATTATTAATATAAGTAATAGTAAATTCGACTTTTAAAATTTTTATTAAAAAATAGGTTAATAATTAGTAGAAACAGTATTTATAATTATTTTTTTAAAAATTAAAGTTATATCTACCCTTTTTTTTATAGATATAAGGGACCTTTAGAGTTAATAAATATATAGTTAAAATAGAAATTAGAGTAGTATAATTTTATAAAATAATTAGATCTTTTATAATCGCGGCTTAGTCGCTTATATTAAAGTATTAATAAATATTAAATAGTTATTTTATTTTCTTTTTATCCTTAACCTGTTAGAACTAAATACGTACTATTTTAAAATTAATAAATATAGTAGGTTCTAATTAAGATAAAGGTATTTAATTATAATAGTTAGTAACTATTTATACTCTTTTATACTTTAATAGGCCTAATAGAGGCGTTTTTACGGCTTATATAAAACTTTAAAAAACTTAAGTATTAGGAATACTAAAAGGGAACTTAAAATTATTTTTAGGTTTTTTAATAATTTTAGTATTTTATAAAACTAACGTATTATACGTAACTAAATAATAAAACTTTTTTAAAGCTATATTATACTGAATTACTTCTAAGAATAAAAGAGAAATTTAAATCTTAGGAATTAGGGTAAAGTAGTAATATAATATAATATATAAAATAAATTAGATATATATTATCTATAAGAGTAAAGAGATAAATTACTACTAAGCTAAAACCCTATAGTATAGATTATATATCCTTTATTATATAAGTATACTTTTATTTAAAATAAAGATACCTAAATTGTAATAATAGTAGTCTCTTTAGTTATTTTTTAATAGATTATATTTCTAAATATTAGTATAATATAACTATAAAATAATGTTCTTATCTTAGAATTATTAGTAGATTATATATGTTTATAAATTATATAATTAGATTTATTATATTATTTATATTAAATTACCTGCCAGCGAGTATAATATAGGTAAATAATTATTCTATTAATAGTAGTAAAGTATTATAGACTTAAATTTATTAAAAACTATAATAGCTTTAAAATTATAAATATAATATTTAGGTAAAGTATAATCGCTATATATAAAACTAATTTTATATATTTTTAATATTATTTATTATTCTGCTTAGAAGTTTTTTTAATAAATTTAGTAAGCTCCTTTACAGGGAGAGGTATTTTTAAAAAGCATTTACGTTTATTACGGCTAAATTTTTTTATAATCTTATTAATATATATATTATACACGAGTATAATTATCTTATTTTTATAATTATAAATTACCCTAATTTTAAAATACTATTAAATAGGCCCCTTTGCTTTAATTTTATATTTTAAAGTAATTTAGTTTTAGAGCTGCTTCGCTATTATTTTATAATTTTTATACTTTTTCGACACATTGAGTATAAAGGTATATACATACTCCTCCTTTTTAAAACCTCTTTTAGTCGCCCTGAGCTACTACAGCCACAATATTTGTTCGATTAGTATATAAATATATATAAAATAGAATAGAGATAATTTGTTTATAATTAAAGAAAAAATAGAGCTTTTTTTTTAATACTATAAGCCTAATAGCACGTAGTAAGCTTAAAAACTTATTATACTAAAGGTAAAATAAGTCGTATAAACTATATAATACTTAATTAAGGCTAAAGTATATATTTTACTTTTTAAACTTTATAAATAATTTATATATTACCGGATTCTTAATTAAAATTAATATATTAAAAAATACTTTAATAATATTATACTATAAAATTTTTAGGTCGAATTCCGCTATAAATATTATTATAATATAAAATAATCTTATTATAAGTATAGTAGTATATATTAAGTATATTTCTTTACGTTTATCTATAGGAGCTATATTAACTTAGTATATACTACGTTCTTACTTAATATAGAGATAGGTAAAAATATAAAAGCGCTATAACCTAGGGCCTATTAAATATAGAATTTTTTAAATTTTACAGCTAGTAAAGTAATAATTTAATAAATAACTTATTAGGTAACAGCTATAATAATAGTAGAGTAATAACTATAAAATAAATATAATTTATTATAAATAGAACTATAGGCTGTATATAGCGCGTTTAATATATAATATATTTAAAATAGTAACTATAGTAGCTTTTTTTCTTTTTTATAAATACTATATACTTAAACTCTAAAAATTTTTTATTATTATTATTATATCTATAACGTTAGTATTCTAGCGTCTAATAATTAGTTTATTAAATAACCTCTAACGTAAAATATAAGCTTTAACTAATAGTAATAACTAGTTAAGTTATATTAAAAACTACTTTAACTTCTATCTCTACGTAGTACGGCAGGCTGGCCTATTTAATAGGCTAAATTTTTTAATTAATATTATCTTTAATTCCGATTTAATCTTAACGTACTTTTTCTTATTTAAGATAAATATAATTCTTAGTTTTAATAATACTTATAAAAATATTAAAATTTACTTTAGATTATATAGTAATATAGTAAACTTTATAGTATAATAGTATAAAAGAGGTAAAACTTATTTATTTAAAGTAGAGAACGGCGGCGGCAGTAGTAGTAGTAATAGTAGTAGTAATAATAGTAGTAGTAATAGTAGTAATAGTAGTAGTAGTAGTAGTAATAGTAATAATAATAGTAGTAGTAGTAGTAGTAGTAGTAATACCTTAAAAAAAAAAAAAATTCTTTACAGCAGCGCGAAGTTAAAAAGTATAGTTATAGTAAAAGAAGCTTATTAAAATAATTAAAATTATCTAGGCGCGGGGATATATGTATATATAAAAGTAGAGTAAATAGTAAATAATAAAAGAAAAGTATACTATAGCACTATAAGGCAGTTATATAGAAGCTTAAATTTAAAAAGCCTTATATAAGAGGATTAAGAGATTTTATAAGAATCCTGTAGGGAGTACTATATTATATTTTAATACTTTAATTACTATTAAAAAGGTTATAGATTATTAGTAATAGTAGAAAGTTGTTATAGTTACTACGTAAGAAGCTTATTAAGAGTTAGCATTAATAACGTAATATAGTAGAAGTTTAAATAGCTAGCCTAGAGTCGCGTAATAATATATTAAGTGTATAGGATTAATCTCTTAAAGATCGCCTTTTATAATAATATATACTTTATACTTAATAAAATATTTATATTAATTAAATTTATAGGTCTAGACCTATATTAATAGTAAAAGTTAGCTATTTATATTTATTTTAGTAATTTTTTTTTAGGTTCCTTTTTTAAAAGCGTATTAATCTTAATATATAAGGCCTATTTAAATCTATTATTAAAAGAATATAAAACGAGCTATTTCTATATTATAAATAATAATAAAAATTATTTTTATATATATAATATAGATTATAGTAGGTAGAGTAATTAAAAAATAATATTTTAAATATTATTGTAAGTATCGCGACTATTATTATAGTATTAAAAGTAATATATAGTTATAATTTAGCCTATACCTTTATAGCGCTAGGAAAGAATATATATATAAAATTAATTTAAAAATTATTATTTTATAAATCCGCGATTACTATATAAATAGTTATAAAATTTATTCTACCCCTTAACTAATCGCGTAGATTATTATCCTAAGGTTATCTTTTATAGAGGGGTAAATTTATATATTTAATTTTAGGTTTTTACTACTATACCCTTCTATTTAATTATATTATCTAATTTTAATTACGTCCTTAGCAGCGTTAAACTAGTAGTATTTTTAGTTTATTTATAATAGTAGAAATATTATTTATAATTTAAAAAGTAGCTATAGAGAAATTATATTCTAAACTTTAAAAATTATTTTTAAAATTTAACGGACTAGTTTTTTTAATTTTATATCTTTTTTAATAGTTATTAGATACCCCCTAATCTTTTATAAAATTACTTTAAGTAATATTTAGCGCTAGCGTTACTTTTAAAACTATAAGTTTTAATTATTTATTTAATATTATATAGATTTTTAAATAATTACTAGTTAAGTAATTATCTTATATAGCTACTAAGTTCTTAGTAGTACTAAATGGGGCTTAGCTTATTACTTTTTTACGCTTACTATAATTAATATTTTTAAGTTTATAATTAAAATTTAAATATTTTTTATTATTTATTTACTTATTAGACTAGCTTAGTAAGCGTATATTATTAAATACGACACCTAAGTCTACAAATTTATTCTTATAGAGTACTTTAATAACTAAAACTATTTTTTTCTTAGGTATTCTATATTTAGATAGCCCTTTATAGAAGAGCTCTTTATTAAAAATAATATTTTAAGTTATAATTACTTAATTAAGTACTAGGACTTATATTTTATAGATATTAGAAGTATAATAGTCTACTAAATACTTAATATAGTCTTATAGATTTATTTTAAATCTACGCTTATTACGGCCTGCTAAGCATTTTTTATTTAAAAAATAAATATATTAGTAGTATATATAAATCTTACTTTAATTAAGATATAAATCTATTATTATATTTCTTATAATATTAGGCTTATACTATCTAAAGTACTACTTAAACTAACTATTAAATATTTTATTTAGTAATTATATTTTATAGAATAATAATAGACTTATTCTATAGTCGTCTACACAGCCACCACAGCCACACTATTTATTCGATTAATATATAAATATATAAATATATATAGACTTATTCTATATAACTATATTATAGTATTTATTATTTTAGGCTAAAGTTTAGTAAATAGATTAGCGCCTAATTATATCTTAATTATCTTTAAAATTATTTTTTAATTTACTCTCTTGGTACTACCGTTTAGCTTATAAGTATATTATAAAGTTATAATAAGCTTAATTTTTTAATTAGCTATCTATTATTTAAAATATAAATAACTATACTATAGTACTATAGTAGTATTATTATTTTAAATAAATATATAGATCCTTAGATTATATTATATAAAAAGTTGTTTAGTAAAGTTTTTAAAAACTTTTATAATTAATTCTAGGACCTTTAAGTAGAGGTTGTAATTATAAATCTTTCTACTAAAGTTATTTTTTAGAATTATACTCTATTACTTACCTAATCTACCTATTAGTATATTAAAAAAATTTTATAATACTCTAAAGAATAGCTGCAGTAATTATTTATTTAATTTTTTAAAAATAATATATATTATATAAGTAGTAAAGTAGTATACGTATGTTAAATAAACTATACTATTAATTTTAATATTTTAAATATACTCATAAAGGTATACACATACTCCTCCCTTTTTGAAACCCCTTTTAGTTGCCCCGAGCCACCACAGCCACACTATTTGTTCGATTAATATACAAAAAAATATTAAATATACTCTACTAATACTCGTAATACTACTTTTTTAAAATATTTTAATTACTAATACTATATTTACTCGCTATTAGTATAGGTATAATTAACTTATAATTTTTAAGTTTTATAATTATGTATTATAGTATTAATTATAGGGTAAGAGGTAATTATTTTATATTTAATAAAGATATGGTTATACTTATATTATAAGTTTATTAAAATAATATTCTACTTTAGTATATCTATACGTAAAGTATAATTAAAATTTATATACTAAATATTAATTTTTTCTAAATAAGTTTTAAAGATAATATTAATATAAAAACTTTTTACTACTATAATAATTTTAAGTATTAAATTCTCTATATAAGAACTATTTATATTATATAAAACTAACTTTAAAATTTAGTTACTTATTTTAATAATTACTAATACCTATATTAGAGTTTTAATACTTTTAATTTTAGTTACCTTCTTAAACGTTTTGGGAATAAATATTAAAGTATTATTAAGAAAATATATAATAGCTCCGCTATTTAAAATAGTACTCTTTAAAAAAAAAGTATATATTAAATATTATAGTACTATAGACTCCTATACTGTTTTTAATAAATACGAGTATTAAAAAATTTATAATAGTAGCTATATATTTTTTTAGATATACTATTTAGTATTAGTATGTACTTTTTAACTTTTAAAGTCTTCTTTTTTAATTTTTATTTATAAATTAGTATATTTAGTCTACTATAAGTAATTAAGAATTTTCTTTTTATTGGTGCTAAACAGTATAATTAGTAATAATTTTTTTTAGATATTTTTCTATAATTACGATCTTAAGCCTATAGTAATAAATTAGCTTCTAGTAGTAGTAAGTAAATTTTAAGTATAAATAAGTAGGCTTATACTTAGTTTAATACTTATTTTAATTTTTATTAGGATTTAAGTAAGTATTAAAGTTATATCTACTAAGTATTATAAATACTACTAAGCCCTTTTTATAATTAGTACGTAGAGACTACTGCTAAAATATTATAAAAAAAACGTTTCTAATCTCATTCAGGATTAACAGAGGTTATTTAAGTATTAAATTATACGTAATATTACGCTTTATATATTATATTTAGTAAAAAAAAAATTTTTACTCTAGTATAATTAAAAAATTATAAATAGTTATTTTTTTTTGTTAAATATTGTATATATATATACTTTTTTATAAAGGAGCTATTATTTATTATATTATTACTTAGGATTCTGGTTTTTATATTTAGTTTTTTTAAGATAAGTATAGTACTATACTTACACTAGATTTTATATATTAGTAACTAATAACTACTATTATAAACTATTAGTTACTTTTTTAACTTTATTTTTATATAATAAAATAGAGATTATATTTATTTTTATTACTTTTTGTTCTATTTATATACACATACAGGTAGTATAGCGTTTAATAATAGTTAACTTTTTTATTTATAATTATATCTCCTTTTTTACCTATAATAATTACTGTAATACTAAGTATATCTATCTACTTGCTTAGTCTACGCACTAAAGAAATAAAATATAAAAAAATATATATTATATATAGAATCCTCCTAAAACTTTAGAATATTAATTGTTTTTTAAATATTTTTACTTTTACTATTACCTTTTTTACTACTATTACCTTTACTATTATTACTATCGCTTTTACTATTACTACCGTCCTTACTTTTACTTTTATTATATCTTTTATACTAAAGAGTACCTACTATATCTATAAAATACTTGTTTTACCTATTAACTTTACTATAAACTATATATTATATTTCTTTACCTTTTTTATTTTTACTACTTTTACTATATTTTTACTTATTAAAACCGCCGCTATTACTAATACTATTAACCTAATATTTATAATTTTAACTATTTTCTATATTAATAATCTAATTAACTTATTCGGCTCGTTTAGTTTATTTAACTTAAGATAGTAACTAGTATTAGAGATAGCTATAACTTTATTTAATAAGTTATAATTAAGGTCGACTACCTCTAGATAAATAAAATGCCTATACTAATAAGCGTCTACTAGGGTTGTATCTTTATTATCTATTATTAAGTAGAAGAATATTATAGAAAGAGCTTAAATAACTATAAATACTTTAAAATTAATTATAATTATCTTATTATTAGTATTAATACGAGGAGGAGTAGTATTAGGACCTTTAAAAAAGAAAAAGGAGAATAATATTCTATTTAGCTATATTAACTACAAGAGAAGATAGAGAAGAAATATATAAATAGTACTCTACGTATTTCTCTTTTAAAAAATATAGTATCGGTACTAAATTTTTTAATTTAATATTTTTTTAGGGGAAGGGCGTACTAAGTATACTAGTACGCTAGCACGAGGCGCTATACCTTTTTTAATCTAGCCTTATTTAACTTTTTTAACACATTAAATATAAAGATATATATATACTTCTCCTTTTTTAAAACCTCTTTTAGTTACTTTAAGGTACTACAGCTACACTATTTATTTAATTAGTATATAAATATATAAATATATATATTAGTATTAGTTAATATACAATTAGTTCTAAGTATATATATTATATTTTAATATATTAGCTTTTAGTAATTAAGAATTTTAATTATTATTAGCTTTAAAATATTCGGGTGTACTATTTTATATATCTAGTTCTTAAGATTCTTAAGGTAATTTTTATTTATAGACTAATTAGTAGATAGTACTTTATATTTTACTATTTATATAAAATACTATTCTATTTATACTTTATATTTTTTAAAATTCTTTTTATATTATTTTCTAATTATAGGATTATTAGTATTTTAAAGAACTAGTTAGATAAAAAGTAAAGAGTATTATAGTTAATAATCTTTTATAGAAGTATTATTTTTTTATTAAAATTAACTTTTCTCTAGATCTTTTATTGTATAGCTAGAAATTAAAATTATATATACTAATTAGGCTATTATAAATAACTTATTAGCTAATAGAGTGTTATTAAAATTAAGTTAGTTGTTATAAAAGACTAATTAATTAGTAATTAAAAAAGGAGGATAGAGACTTAGTTTAATAATTAAATACGTCGGTATAATAATAAAAAATAATAAAAATATATAAAAATAAGTACTTACTAGTATTAAGTCCTATAGAGAGTATTATCTTTTAGTTTTAAAGCGCTAGACTTATAACTATAATAAACTAGATTATACTTATTCTTAGAGTAAAAGGTAAATTAATACTATTTATAAAATAAAATAATTAAGACTAAATATATATATATATTAGGCAAGTAAGTAGGTAACTAAGTTATATAATTAACCTATAATTAGAAAGGGTATATAAGCCTTAATATTGCAACATAGTCTAAAGTAGAACTTTAAAAATTTTCTATATTTACTAATTTTTTTTCTAAACCCCTTAGTAAGCAGTCCTTAAATAAGTAAATAGAACCTGCTAGTCTTTCTCTTTAAAACGGTATTTTGTATATATTTTTAGGCCTTATAATTAAAAAGTTATATTATTTTAAAAAAGATAATTTTTAGAGTACTCTTTTCCTAATGTCGCCCCCCTGTAGTATAAGATTTATAACTATAATATAATATAGTAATATATATATTTATATTTATATTATTATATTAAAAAAAGAACGAAAAAATCTATTAAGTTACTTATTCTTTTTTATCTTTAGTTTAATTTTAGATATAAGATTGTTTTTTATAAAATACATTACTAATCTAAGTAAAAGGATTAGACTACTCCTTAAGGAGGTTAGATAGTAATATAGAGATTTTACGTTATAAAAATAAAAAATTTATAAATAGTATTCTATTTATAAAAGGTAGAATTTACTTATTATTAAATATATAAAAATCCCTAGTAAACTGTACATAGAAATTTATAAAAGATTATATATAAAACTTATTAATAAATAAAAATAATATAAAAGCCTATAACGTTAAAAGGTTTAATAAACTAAGTATAACCTGCCTATAAATTATAATAACTACCTATAACCTTTAAAATAAGTCTAGACTAGTAGTAAATATACTTATTATACTCTATATATAAATTAGTAATTAACGTAAACTAATACTAGTCTAATACTTACAGCGTAATAGCTAGTATAATAATATAAGTATACTAAGAATAACTAGCGAGCTTAGTTTACTAGCTAAAATAAGTTAATATACTAAAAGGGCTAATACTAGACTAATACTAGACTAATACTAACTATTATAGTAGTAAAAGTATTATTTTATTCTATACTTATAGATAGGTTAAGGGGAGGTTAACTACTTTTTTTATTTTACTATTTAAAGAATTATTTTTACTATTACTACTAATTATGCGTAGGTAAATTAAGGGAAAGTTAACTATTTTTACTACTCTATTATTAAGAGAGCTACTTCTTCTTTTACTACTAATTATTATTTTAAGTATTATTATTTTTATCTTACTAAGTAATATTTATAGGTTATCCTAAAGAAATAGTTAGGGATTTAAAAGGACTAGTTAAAAATATAAAAAAAATAGAACTATTAGTGCTATATTCTTTTAGTATTTTTAGAACTACTTAGAAATCTTTATTAATATATTTTATAAATAGATTTTTATTAACAGTATTTATATTAGAATTTTACTAAATAATATTTAAACTAGGATTTTACTAAGTAGTATTAGGAGAGCCTTTAGAAACTATATCTAAATCTTTATTATTACATTCTTAATAGACAGTATTAGATAATTAAAAAAAATAACAACTTAGATAGTTACTAGACTATTTTATTTTTATTTATAGTAAGATTATCTCTAGTTTAAAAAATATTAAAAAGTAGCTATAACGTAATATTCTTTTTTTATTTTACTTTTTTTTTAATTCTTATAATTAATATATATACCCTAGACAAAATTAGAGCTAAAGTAAAATATAGAAGGAAAAAAGGCTAAATAGACTATAATACTATCTAAATAGTATTAGGTAGGTATATATTACTATACTAATTACTCTTAGGCGTTATCTTTTTTTTCTTATTATTCTTAGAAGCCTTTTTTAGTTTAGAGGTTTTAGACGACTAAAACTTAAAGGTATTATTAAATAGAGTAACTAAGGTATTAAATAAAATAGCTAAAGTATTAGTCTAGTATAGTAAAGTATTAGTTTTTAAGATACTTAAAATAATAGCTATAATTAACCTACTATTACCTTTTTAATTATTATTATTTATACCGCTTAGCCTATTAATACTTAGTGTAGGATTTCTATATAGTTATTATATATTAGGTATAAGTCTAAACTTAGGCGTAGCTCTTACTAATTTTTTTTTTACTTATATAAGCTCTTTCTTACTACAGTCTATACTTAGAAGAATATTAAGGCTAAGAAAATTATTTAAAAACTTATATAGGTGTTAATAGTACTAAGTAAATATATACTTATTATTAAGTATAGCTAACGCTATATAGTATATAAGCTAAACGTTTTATTATTAAATAGTAATACGCTTAGCGTAGATAGCGGCTATATTTATACTTATAAATATTAGCTTATATTAGTAAAAACTAATACTATACTAATACCTATATTTAAAAAAATTAATAAGACAGGACTTAGTAATAGTCTATAGTATTTTAATTATACTCTATTAAAAGCGTATATTTAGTATTAAACTAATATCTATAATAATTTTATAAACTAACTATTAAAATAGCGCAATATATATTAAGAGACTAGTAAATTACTAATAATACTTAACCTCTTAAAGTATTTAAACTAAAAACTAAATAAGTATAATACTAGACTAATACTAAACTAATACTTACTATCTAGCTTATACTAATAAGACTTATTAACTTTTATTATAAAGTTAAATGTACGTTTCTAATCCTGTAAATTAAAATTATTATAAATTAAGTTTTTCGACATATTGAGTATGAAGGCATGCATATACTCCTCCTTTTTTAAAACCCCTTTTGGTCGCCCTGAGCCACCACAGCCACACTATTTGTTCAATTAATATATAAATATATATATAAATTAAGTAATTTTTCTATATTAGAAATTAGAACTTTTAATTTAATATTAATAAGTAACTAATACTTAAACTAATATCTTACTTACTATAAGATAATTTTATTATATTTATAAATAGAGATATACCGCCCTTACTACTTTTAGTATAAAAGTTAGAGTAGTAATTTAGTAAAAACTTATTTTTTTTAGTACACGCTATATTATAGGTATTATAGAGTATATATACGCAAATTTAAATTAGTAATAGTTATTATTAAAATTTATATTTTAAGAAAGTAGCGGCTGTACAATATAAAAAATAAAAATAAAAATAAAAAAAAAGTAAAATATAAAGGGAAAAAGTAGGGTAAAGTAGCCCTTATATACTATTACTAAATATAACTAGTATTTATAACTGTAATAAGATAATTAAGTAAAAGTAAAAGTAACTAACGTATATAGAATTAATAGTATAGCTATAATATAAGTATAAAAACTAATATTAGTTTAGTATTAGTTGCTTTATAGTTATATACGTATAGTAAATATAATATAGTTTATAATACTTTAGTCTACTTACTAGTTAGTTAACTATACTGTTTTAGGTAATTTAATAAATATATAAATACGTTTAAGTCTATATGTAAATACGTAATTATACGTTTTTACTAAAATAAAAAAGAGAGTAATAGTAATATATAAAAATAATATAATTAATTTAGGTATTAGTTTAGATATTAGGTATATTTTATACTTAGCTAATAATATACTATTTAGACTACTTAATATTATAACCGCGCAGCAACTAAATAAAAATATATAAAATATAAAATAAAAGTAGTTTACTATAAAAGCGTTTTTAGGTAACTATATAATAAATTATACGTAATATATCTATGCGTATAAATCTATAAATAACTCTAAATTATAATAGTAGTCTCTTACTCTTATAGCTATATCTTTTTAGCTTTTTACTACTACTACTTCGCAACTTATACTTTACTACACCTTTTTATAAATACTAATACCTTATAGGTATTAATAACTCTTCTTAAAATATAAAATAATAAATATTAAAAAATTAAAAAGGAATCGCGCAGATAAAGAATATTTATTTAATAAATACTTTAAAAAGAATACTATAGTAAAATAAAAGCTCTCTAGCAAAGTATTATAGTAGAATTATAATAAAATAGCTAACTAAAAAGCGTAATTAAATATATATACTTATAAACTACTTATAGTAGTATAACTAATTCTTAATAGTACTAATTTAGTAATAAAAGAATAAGTAAAAAAGTAATTACGTATATTAGCTAATAATATAATTATAGTAAAAAGGTAAGTATTAGTCTAAGTATTAGTTATAATTTTAAACACTAATAGTTACTAAATACGCGTAGTAAATAATCTAGTAATAAAAAGCGATAGCCTAAAAAGTAACTAAAAATAATATATTATAAATACTACTTAAAGAACTGCTAAAAAAAATAATAAATTATATATAATATACTAAAATAGTATCTACTAGTATACTACTACCCTAATAGCTAATTACTTTTTAGTAATATACTAGTTTTTACTAGTATAGCGTTCTTAGTAATAAGTAATATACCTCTTACGCCTAGTACTTTTTTATACTTTAGTATATTCCCTAACACACTAGCTAATCTAGCAACTTATATTATAAGCTAAAATAATATAAGCTTTAGTAATACTAAAGTTAGCGTTAGCGTTAGTACTATAGTAAATATAGATAATAATAATAAAAAAATACTATAGATATTAATAGTAATAAGGAAGAAGCTATAAATATTAATAATAATAAATAAAAACAATACGCTATAAAAGCAGATAAGATAATCTATATAACTAAAAAAATAATATTTATTAGCCTAATATATAAAGAGTTTTAATACTACTATAAAATCTATAGGTAGGTAAATCTAAAGTAGTAACTTCTAAAAAAAAGTATAAATATACTATAGTATAGAATTAGCTATATTAATTTTAAAATATATATATAAATATATACTAAATTAATACTAGACTAATACTTTATAGAATTATATTTAATAGTTAGTTCTAAATACTAATCTAGGCTTAAAAGAATATAAGTAAAAGCTTAACTAAAAGCAGTATATACTACTATAAGTAAGTAAGTTTTAATAAATAGGGTAGGCTACTCTAATTTAAATATATAGTAAACTATTATTTAATATATAGTCTTAATAAGTATCTACTATTTTTATATTAATAACTATAGTAGGCTTTCTATTTTACTATTTTAGCGCCTATTTTCTACTAAAAAAAAGGCTATACTTAGTCTAATATACAACTGCTAACTTAACTATAGTAATTTCTTAAACTATTATATTATAAAATATTACTATTTATTAAAATATAGCTACTATATATTAGATATATATACTTTTTTAATTATATAAACTAGACTATTAGAACTATACTTAGCCTATTACCTAATATCTATACTATAAGTAAAGTATTAGTATTAGTATTAGTACCTACTAATAAAAAATAAAACTAATTACTTTCTTCTAAACCTTTACTATTAAAATAAGGTAATAAAAATACTAAATATAATATATTTTATTAAAAATAAGTAGTTAGTAGTCTTAAAAAATATTAAGCTTAGCTACCTTTTTTAATAGAGGAATAAATAAATCCTATCTATATTTTTTTATATATAGGGTATTAGAGGTTACTTTTTAATTAATACTTATTTATAGGTACTATAGAAGAATAAAAATATAAAAATATAAAAATATAATACTAATCTTAAGTATTAGTTTTAGGTATTAGCCCTAAGTATTAGTTTTAGATATTAGTTAAAGAAAAAGTATAAATATAACCTCCTTAAAAAACTATATATATAAAGTATTTTAGATAGTTAGTAATTAAACTACTTTCCTTTTTTTATCCCTCTATCTAGTCTAGATATTCTTCTCTTTCTTTAACTTTAACCTCTAATAAGAAAATAGTATATTAAATACTAAACTATATAAGCTATATATACGTAAAATAGCTACGTATAATAGCTTAACTATAAAGTTTTTCTTTTTAATTATAAGAATTTTTATAAAACAGAAACTAAGTTTTTAGAATTTATAAATAGTAATAGCCTAAGCTAAGTAAAATAAAAATTAAACGTAAGTTACTATTACTCTATTATAAATAAATTTATATAAAATTAAAAATATAGAAATTATTATAGACTTAAATTTAGTATTATAAAATTCTATTCTCGTATACTATTTAAATCTAATAAGAATAGCTAAAAATAAAGTTATAGTCTAATTCTATATAATTAGTAACTAAATTATATTAATAATTTTTTTAATTACTCTATTTATAAGACTGCGTTTAGTTTATATATTAGTAAGGAGTATTATCTAAATATTAATAGAAAGTAAAAGTTAGTTTTCTAGATTCCTAGTCTTATTAGCTAGTATAGAGACGTAAGATAGTTTATTATATTTAGTATTATAGACTAATATAGGCTAGTATTAGTTTTAAAGTTAATTATAGTTTATTTATTATATCTCTTCTTAGTATATATAAAAAGTAAGTATATTTTTTAATATACTAAGTTTAGCTAGAGGAAGTATAAATATATATTTTATTTAAAAAAGTTCCTAATTAGTATAAGTACATTTATTAGTTTTAAAATAAAAAAAAGTGTTATAAAAGAAAGTTTCTATATTACTTTACTATTACTATATAATTTTTAAAATAATAGTCTTAGTAAACTATTTATATAATTATTATATATAACTATAAATATCGTTCCGTAAAAAGAAAATATTATAAAAAAGTAACTTTTTAATTAGTAGTAGCTAGTAAAAGTCTCTATAAAAAATAACGTTAAAACTAGTAAATAGTTAATAGGCTAACTTAAGTTAAATTTCTTCTAGGCGAGCACTAATCTAGATAAGTAGATTAAAATTAATTATAGACTTTTTGTTAATAATAATATACTAGATTAATATAAAAGTAGCCTAAAGCTATTATAATACAGCACTACTAAGGGGCATTATAGAGCTACCCTTATATATAACTAGTATTTAGAAAAGGTTATTAATAGTATAATTATTAATAAAAAATATAGTAATACTAGTAAAAGTAAATTATATAATTAGTAAAAAAATATTAGTCTATTAAACTAGTACTTGAAGTTACGTAAATATTAATTTAATAATATAAATTTTTTTAGTATTAGCCTTACTATCTAAATTAATAAATAATTAAGGAAGGGTACGTATAGCTAAAATAGCTTTAAAGGAGTTAATAACTATATTAAATAAAAGTTTTTACTTGTTAGAAAGAAGCCTTTCTCTTTTAGTTAAAGTATTAATATTAATATTAGTTTCTATAATTACTAAATACATCTAAATATATTTTTTTAGTATATAGTATTATTAAGATTATATAAATTAATATATTTATTTATATTCTAGTCTTTAGTATAATTAATTAGTTAAAATTCTAAAGTATTACTATTAATTAGCTATTTATTTAAGGCTAGGCCGCGCATAGTAAGCTTATTAAACTTAAATGAATTTTCTATAAATACTTTTTTAAGATTAAAATTTTTTAGCTTAGTATCCTTAATCTCTTCTCTATAATAATTAATAATAAAATATATATAATACTATTAGTAAAATATATAGGCCTTAGTATTAGTTTAAAATATAGTACTAAAAATAATCTATATATTATTAAAATTACGGAATAGATAGTAAAGTATAAATTGAATTTTATAAAATTAAATAGAATTAGTTATTAGTAAGTACCTAAAAAAATATAATAAAATTTTTAATTTTACTTAAAGCCGCCGTATAGGAACCTGTTTTATATAGTTAAAGTAAAAAAAAAAGTTAATATAAGATATTACCTCCTTAGTAATTAGGCGCTTCTTATATTTTTATAATAATAAATAACTTAATTAGAATAGCGCGTTTATATTATTAGGCCTATTATCTAAAACAGGCTAGCGTTAATTAAAGAAGAAGGCTATTAATTAAGCTAATTTTAAACGATAATCGACTGTAATAATAATATATAATAAGTAAACTAGAAGTAACTTAAATAGTATATATAAAAACTCTTAAATAGAATAATCTTATTTACTAATAGTTTTATTTAAAAGTTTTAAAGTAAATAAAGCGAGTGCGCGATTATTACTAATATAAAATAAAACTAAACTAATTAGATTCTTATATAGTAGAGTCTTCTCCTTAGGTTTAAAAGTATAAATATTAATATATTATAATACCCCCGCTATACTAGTATAAATTTAAATATTAGTATTTACCTGACTTTTTCGACACATTAAGTATAAAGGTATACATATACTCCTCCTTTTTTAAAATCCCTTTTAGTTGCCCTGAGCCACTACAGCCACACTATTTGTTTAATTAATATACAAATATATATATATATATATTAAATATTAGTATTAGTCTACTAGTCTAATACTAAAACTAAATAGTAGAAATTTAGGCGTAGGTAGTTACGTACTAGCTTAAATTACTTATAGTTTTTACTAAAAAGTATTTTAAATATAGACTCTATCTATATAGGCTATAGTACGTAGAATTAATAAACTAGTTTTCTAGTATACTTATCCTTTTAAAAATAGTAAAAAATAATATAATAGTAGATATAACATCGCGTTAATATTAATAATAGTTTTTAATAGTTAAAAGTTATTTAGTTACATAAAAAAGATAAGGGTATTATATTATTAATAACTATTAGAGTAGTATTAGGATAAAAGGGTTTAAGATATATAATAGAAATTATATTAGTTTAGTATTAGGTTAGACGTCTTATATTAACCTTAATTATAGATAGGCCTAATTTAATATTTAAATTAGAGGTATTATTAATTTAGTATAAACTATAGTTATATATACTACTATAGTCTTACTACTTATATTAATCTTAGAAATCTATAATATTTAATAGTAAAATAACAATATACATTTTAAATATAGTAAAGCGCGCGTAAAAATAGTAAATAATAATATAAAAATAATTCTTTATAAAGTCCTAGGCAAGCCGCTAATAAATTATAAAAGTGCTAGTCTACTAGTCTAAAAAATAAAGTATAAAATAAAGAAGGTTATACTAAAAGTTATTAGCTATAAAAAAAATAATAAATAATATTAAACTTTTAAGTTAGTAAAGCTATACGTAATAGGTATTAGTTAAAGTATTAAACTAAAATTATAGTAATACTTACTATTATCTCTAACTTCTTCTCTTTAATTTACTAGTACGGTTTTATTTTTTAAAGACTTATACCTATCTAAACTACTTTATTAATAAAAGATATACTTTAGTTAGGGCTATTAAACTATACTTAAATATCCTCTATACCTATTACGTTCCTATTATTATTTTAGTAAACTAAAAATCTAGCGTACGTAGTAGAGGCTTTATATATAATATAATTAAAAATAATATAATAAAATTATAGGTAATAACTAAACCGCCTATTTTTATAGAATATTATATAATATATTTAAATAATAAAGTTAATCTTCTATAGATAAGACTTATTATAATTAGTAAAACTATAAGGGAAAAGAAATAAAAAGGTAAAACTAAAGTACTATATAATACACTTAAATTTAGTAATAGAGATTTAATAAATTATACCTATAAAGAAATAAATCTACTATATATATAATTAGATCTAGTTATAAAGGGACTTAAACTTAAAAACTAAAAGACTAAAATTAGGAACAGCGAATATATTTACTAGTTTAAAATTAGAGTTTTTAGAAGTCTAGTTAGCTTTTTTAAACAATAATTTTTTTAGGCTTTGTAAAAAATTATCTAATTTATTTAAACTATTATATAACTCGTTATTTAGGGTACTATAGTCTAAATTATAATAAAATAAAATATTAGTTTAGATATTAGTTTAAGTATTAGTCTAATTTCTAAACTCTATAGAGTTATTTCCTATATTTAGATAGATAATCTCTAATTACTTTTTAACTAATTTATTAAAAGGAAGTATTTTAATAATAATAGAATCTATTAATATATTACTATAATTAGAATAATATAAAACTAAAAAACGTAACTACTACTATATAACTAAGTAGTAAACTTAGTAATTTTTTTTAAATTAGTAATTAATTAACTCTAGATTATTACTATTAATATACGCCGGCTTTAGAATAAGAAATTTAATCTCTTAATAAAGTTTAAATAATTAATTAAAGACCTGCGTAGTATCTATAAAGAAATTATAAATATAACCTTAATAGTAATATTAGGCTTCTTAGTAGGTATAGACTTCTATTATAATCTAAATATAAGTAATTAAATACTTCATTATATTAGTAAGGGGAGGTAAAGACACTAGTATAGTTTTAAAATCTATTTTATTAGCAGCGCTATAAAGAGGAATATAACCTAAACTAGAATTTTTAATATAATTTTACTAATAATCCTCGTACTTGTCTTTATAGATATTTAAATAAAACTAATATTAGTTATATATTTTATACTTATCTATCTAAATTTTATCTAGCGCTTTATAATACTACGTAATATATATCTTCTTATTAAATAGTAATATAAATTTTTAAAGGTAGCCTATACTATTTTTATTTATAGGGGGCCTTATTAAGATTTTTTACTAGTTTACCCTCCTTTCTATAACTATAAAGTTATTTAAATTAATAAAATAATTATTTAACCTATAATTATCTAACTCTTTATTATATAACTCTTAATTATCTCTTATAGTCGTAAAAACTAATATTTTATTTAATATTTAAAATTAGCTAGAGGAGATACCTTTTAACTCTAATATATATTTAGTAAGAGTTAAATATATTCTTTTCTATAATAAAGTATAAAGAGGTCTTATACCTATATAATTTAGCGTTAGCTTATATATAGGTAATAATAAAAGTAGAAAATTAAAATTCTTATAAAATTAATTACGCGTAGGACTTAATTATTATAATAATAAAAATAAAGGCATATATATACTCCTCATTTTAAAACCCCTTTTAGTCGCCCCAAGCCATTACAGCCACACTATTTGTTCGATTAGTATATAAATATAAAATATATATAATAATAAAAAGGTAAAAATATTTAATATACGCGAAGATAATAAGAATATAAATAAATAATAAAAAGACGTATTGTTACGTAGGCTATAGTATAGTAAACAGCGCGTAGGCGTATTTATAATATTAGTAAATATATAATATTTTAGAGATAGTAGTTATAACTCTAAATAGATATTATTACGGTAATTAGTATACTCTTTCTTTAGTTTTTTATTAGTAAATATATTATTTAATAAATTAAATATTTAATTATACTTTATATAGATATAAGCACTACGTTAACTAGCTATATTAGAAATTAAAGATAAAAGATAATTAGGGTAATAGACGCGTATATAACGCGTTAAAGTATTAGTCTAGATATTAGTTTAGGTATTAGTCTTAGCGCCTTTAGAAGTTATAATAGAATCTGTATAATAACTATAAAACTAAAATATAATTTTAATAAAAATATATTTATTATAATCTAAATACTAATTATTAATTCTTTAGAAAAATATAATCCTTTTTAAGTTTATTTATTTAATTAGAGTTGTAAAACTTTTACTTAACTTACTCTTAAAGTTTAAAAGCTTAATAGGTAAGTTTCCTATCTTATATTAGGGATTTAAAATAAATATTTTTTTAGAACTACTTTTTCTATTATACTATAATACTATAGTATTTTAAAAAGGTATATAAAATATAATAGTTATAGTCTATTAATAGTTTAACCTACTTAAGACTAAAAAGATAGAGTTTAAAAATAGCTAAATAATTAAAAATAAACTAAAGTTCTCTATAAAGTATTAGTATAGTATTAGGAATCCACTAGCCACAGTGTAGCTAGTGGCTTATCAGTCTTGGCGCAGCGCCTTTATTATCTCCCCTTTTACACGCCTCCTCGTACCCGTGCATATAGTAAAAGCATATACATTCTTATACTATTACTTTACTTTTAGGCTAGCCTACGTCCTTTTTAACTTACTTTTAACAATTGTGGTATTAGGAATATATAAAGTATCTTTTACTAAAATTAGTCTAATATTTCTATAATATCTTTAAGAATAATTATTTTAGGGTTATTAACTATTAGAGCATTTATACTTAAAGGGCTTATAAGTAGTATTAGAGAAAATAATATTAAAAAAAAAGTTATAATAGAGGAGGAAAAAATATTATATTAGTTATTTTAATCTATTACGTTTTATATATTTATTAGTATACGTATAAGTTATAAATATAAAAGTACTAAATAAAAGAAAAGAGAATAGAGTTTTTATAGATATTATATTAGGCAGTATTAGTTTAAGGCTAGTAAAATAGTTTTAAAGTTTTATAGTTAATAAGTAGCTAATACTATATAGTAATATTATTAGACGTATTAGTATATAGAGAAATAATATTATATTACGTTTTATTAGCTAATAGAAAACGTAAAAAGTAATAAATCTAACTAATAATAGTACTTTATTTTTATTCTAATTAGGCCCGAAGTTTAGCTGCTTTTAATTAATTTTAATATATAAGCTCCTTTTGTCGTTCCTCCTTAAGAAGTAATAATCTTTACTAGTAGAGAAAATAAATAAATTAGTTATTTTAGTAAATATTAAATTACTTTTTTCTTTTAACTAAATAGCGTTCTAAACTTAGAATATTAAATTATAACTAGTAAAATAATTAATATAATTAATATTAAATAAATAAAACTATACTATTAAAATATATTATATAAAAGTAGTATATTTTAATACGATAGTAAGTTCGCCGAGATTAGAATTAGGTTAGGGTTATAAAGCTAGAGTTAATTAATATACTTTATAAGTTTTATAAAGCCGCGGTACAACGTAATAATAAGAACTTAATAAATACTAAACAGCTTATATAATACTAATAAGACTATATATAAATAGTATAAATTTTAAACTCTTAAAAGTTATACTTCTTTTTTTTAGTAAAAGTTATAGTACCCTACTAAATATAATAATACTTATACTCTAATTTATATTTATAAATTAGTAACTGCTCGTAATTATTTTAGAAATTATTAGTAATTACTATTTATAATTATATATAAAATAATTAGATATTATTAGGCGTATAAACTTTAGGACCGATAGAGTTGTTAGGCAGTTACCTAATACCTATAATAAAATATTTAACCTTTAAAGCTAGTAAGTTTAGCTATTTACTTATACTTTATACTATATTATTTTCTATTTCTTAAAGTTCTACTAAATATTTATTTAGTTTTTTTTAAATTATTTTATACTATTATTATTACCACTATTATACCTTAAGCTACTAATAAGAACCTATTACCTATTTTTATTATAGACGCGCCCTTTATTAATAAAATTATATAAAAACTATATAGTAATACTATAACTTTAGCCCTAAAAGTAGTCTATAATACTCTAATAATTAATAAATTTTTTTATAAATAATTTATTAAGATTATGCCTAAGATAACTACTAGCTAAATTATAAAATAGAGGTCTATTACTTTTTATATATTTAGTTATATATTTAGCGTATATTACTAAAAGGACTAATATATAAAAGAGAGCTTCTTTACTTAGACAGAGACTAAAAGGTATATATAAAAAATAAAAAAAAGTATATAGTATAAAAAACTTATAGTAAGTTTTAGATAATATTAAAATTAAATAAATAAAATAATACGCGTTTAGGAGTATACGCTTAAAATTTAAAATACTTTTAATTAAGTAATATATTACTATAGAGCCGGGCGATACTAAATATACTTTTATTCTTAACTAGTAAGCGTTATTAACTAGGTAGTAAGTATTCTTTTTTTTTATAGGCGGCGTAGGTACCGATAATAGTAGGTATAACCTTTTTTATTTTATAAGGCTACTAAATAAGTTAGGTATATACGTAATTTGCTTTAATAGGCCTTTATAGTATTATTATTTTAGTAAAAAGTTTAATAAATAATATAAAAGCTTATATAAAATTAAATAAAAAAATATTACTTTAAATTACGTAATAAGTCTACGATAATATTATTAGTTTATAATATTAGTAGATAAGGTAAAACGCGATAAAAATAAAATATAAAAGAATAAATAAGCCTTTTATACTCTTACTCGGGAGTAATAAAGCTAGAGTAATATATCTTACTTATTTTTACTGATATATAACCCTAAGTAGTATATAAAATTCTAATTTATTTGCCAGCCTATATTATAATATATTAAAATATTAAAACAACTTACTTTATAATTAGATAATAGTTAATTCTTTTTGTAATTTTCTAATTACTTTTATTTTATAATACTTCTTTCTAATCTCTTTTAATACTAATACTAATTGCTTAGAATATAGTCTTTCTTTTAAATTTATATTTTAATATTTTTTATATATTTTTTAGCGTATTTTAATTATTTTATTATCCTTTTCTTTGTTAATTATTAGTGTTTTTTATTTATATTAATATTATAACCCTTCTCGTTTTAAATTCTTTTATAAGAATTTTTTTTTAATATTTAGACTATTTTCTAATAATACTTTTATATTTTTATATTTAGGGTTTTTATATAAGTTTTTATTAATAATTTTCTTCTATTTATATTACTATAGAAACCCTATCCCTCTTTACTTTATTTATATTATTATTTATATTATTTTATTTTTAATATATTATAGTTAATTAACGTACTTCGCGAGCTTTATAAAGCCGCGGTACAATATAATAATAAGAACTTAATAAATACTAAATAGTTTATATATAACGAGGCTATATATAAGTAGTATAAATTTTAAATCCTTAAAAGTTATACTCCTTCTTTTTAATAAGGGTAAAGTACTTTACTAAATATAGCAACGCTTTACTTATACTTTAATTATATATCTATAGATTAGCAACTACTTATAATTATTTTTAAGGTTATTAGTAATTACTATTTATAATTATATATAACGCAGTTAGCCTAAAGGGTTACTAGATATATAAATTTTAAGACTAAAAGGAGTTATTAGGCTATTACCTAGAGTTTATATAACTAAATATTTAGTTTTTAAGCTAGTAAGTCTAAAGTAATAAGTACGCCTAGACGACGATCTAGGGGTATAAACATAGTAAGGGAACTTTATTAGGTACTAAACCGTATACGTAATAATTAAAAGCTAAGGTAAAAGTTAACTAAGGATAATATCTATTTAAACAGCTGCTTAATTAAATAATAAGTATACTAGTAGGCTAGCAGTTAGTATTAAACTGGTAGTCTATATTAGCAGGTACTAGAGTACTTAGTATAACGTAACGCGGTTACCTTAAGAGTTATATATATAGTATAAATAGTAGACTATAGGACCTATACAATTACTACGCAAACTTTCTTTATTATTAAAGTCGCCTAATTGCTATATTTAACAAGTTTAAGTAGTACCTATATTTTACTATCGAGACTAACAAGGCGTTAAGGGATAAAATATAAATAGGTCCTTTATATAACCTTTATACGGCTATAGACGAATACTTATATTTTTATACTTTATAGATTACTAAATTAAAGATCGAGGACGTTAAAAGATTATATAAAGGCGACTTTATTTGGCCTAGGTAGCGTATATACTTTCCCTAGCTAGGTATAGTGGCTCTTGCTATATTTAAGCTTAGTATTATTACCCTAGTGTGTAGTAATTCGGCCGTCTAGTAGTAGTATATATAGTAGGTAGACGCTTTTACTATTTTATATAATACTATTAATAGGTCGCCCTAGGAGCGTACGGTAATTGTTACTAAAGGTATAAAAAAGCTAGCAGCGTGTTATAGGGATAGGATTTATAACTTTAAGCCGTAGCTAGAGTAAGTGTAGAGTATATACTTATATACGCGTAGGAAGAGGGACTAGGCGAAGGTAAAAGTATAGGAGGGTTATTAAGTGCAGATACTTACAGTGGGCGGCGGTAGTAGCAGTAGTATTTTAAGGCGCGTAATTTTTTAGATTATAACTAGTAGAGGCGCTTAAGAAGGCTTAAATTAATTAGTACTTTACTAAGGATCTTTTATTAGAAGTCTTTATTAGGAGTCTTTATTAGGAGTAAAATTATTCTTATAGAGGGAGAGTTAGCGAAAAGGTTATTATTATTAGGTTATTAAGTATTAGAGAAAGCTGCCGGTAACGGCAGCGGAAAAACTTTATATTAAGGGCTTTAGCGCTTTAGGAGGTATAATATTATAGAATTAGATTAAACCGTATTAAATAGAAACTATTAAAGTAATAGTAAACTCTGTATATTAATTCTAGTAAATGTGACACAGTTTTACACTTAGGTTATCTAAGTAGAGTAGTTTTTCGCCTCCTACTTAGGAGGGAAGCTAGTAAGTCTAACTATCTATTTTACACTTTATACTATATTATTAACTTTTACTTAAAGGTACTCTACTATATTATATTTTTATAGGTCTTTTTTATTTTTAAAACGTTCTATTACTATACTAATTTTAGCTAGATTACCGCTTATTATACTAACCGCTTCTAGTACTAATAGTTTATTAGTTTAATATTTTAATACTACTAATATTTAATAATTTAATTTATATAGTAATACTCTAAGCTAAAATAAAATTTAAAATTAATTAAAATAGGATCCTTTTACCTACGTATAGCTTATTAATAAGTTTTATACTAACCTACGTATACGCGAACTTTTAGTAAAGAATAGCTTTTTTAAATATATTATTTTTAGTTACTTTAAAGCCCTTTTTAGTACGTTATTTTATATAAATAAATTTTAAAATAATAGGATAAAGGCTTTATAAAAGCGGGTAGTTAATAAAGAAGGGCTAGGAAACCTAGCATTATTAATAAAACTAGGGGTAATAGAGTAATTTAAAAAGTAAACTAATAAAATAAAATAGATTTATTAGTACGCTTATAAGATCTAAAATAAAAAAAAGAATAATTAAGTATTATAAATTTTAGGATAGCTTACTAGGGCGCGTAGGTTAGGTAAGTACGCGCTCTTATTTTTATTTAGTAAATATTACTAATTAGGTAGTAAGTACTATAGGCGGCGTAGGTACTAATAATAGTAGGTATAGTTTTTTTTTTATTCTATAAAGCTACTAAGTAAGCTAGGTATATACGTAACTTACTTTACTAGTAGGTCTTTAAATAGTGTTATTATCTCGGTAAAAAGTTTAATAAGTAATATAAAAGCTTATATAGAATTAAATAAAAAAATATTACTCTAAATTACGTAATAAGTCTACAATAATATTTTTAGTTTATAATATTAATAGGTAAGGTAAAACGTAATAAAAATAAAATATAAAAGAATAAATAAGTCTTTTATACTCCTACTCGGGAGTAAATATATTATAGTATATTATAAATACTGTTTTAAATTTATTTTAAAGTAATAATAATTTTTAAATTAAGAGGATTTACTTTTAGAAAAAGATTAATATTAAATTTAAGTTTTATTACATTTAGGGCTATATTAAAGTAATAGAAGTCTAGATTTATAAAATTATAAAAATATAATTATATACTATAATATTAATAATATATTACATAATTAGTAATTATATAAATAAGAACTTAATTTTTACTAATTATATAAATATATTATTATATAATAAATAAATTATTAAAAATTAGCTTACGTAACCGACACTGGTCCTAGAACAGTATAGTAAAATTTTACTTAAATATATTTACTAACTAAAAAGTTATAGGGAGCTAAAAAAGGGATTAAAAAACTTATTATATTTAGGGAATTTAGTTTATTACGTATATTATTTAAGTAGTAACTAAGATTCTTATAAAGATCTCTTTAATTTCCTTTTTAAAACGGTATAATTAGTATATTTTTAGGCTTAGTAATTAATTATATCGTAATTTTTAAAAATAGTAACTTTTTAGAGTACTCTTTTTCTACTATCGCACCCCTATAATTACTTATAATAGTCTAAACATATTAAGCTATAAAAAAATAAAAATAAAAAGAGTGTTAAAAACTAAAAGTTATATACTAATATTAAAATAGAATACTTTAATAAAATTATAGTAAATATTATTAATTTTAGAATACTTATATTTATTAAAGAGAGTATAGACGTTTATAATACTATAATATTTAATTTATACTTTTTTTTAGATAAAATTACTTTAAATAATAAAACTACTAACTTGTTCGACACAATTTTTTTTTTTTTTTTTTTTTAAAAATAAGCCTTTTTTTATATTAAGGCTACCTAACTATTAAAGAAAGTCTTTTATTTCTTAAGCGAACTAACAACCGGCTCTTTAATTTCTAATTAATATATTACTAAATAGTTAAACTAGATTAATCTATTACCTAATTAGGCCTAGTTCGCTACGCTAAGCCTATTTAAGAATAGATTTTATCTAATCTAACTTTAGATAGTAAGATATTTTACTTATACTTCTAGATATAACGCGTTCCGCGCGGGGATTCCGGCTTCCTATAGTTTTATATTAATTCCTTAGTAGTATTTTATACTTCTAAAAACTTTATATTTTACTATATAAAGTAGGCGTATTTAAGAAATACTTATAATAAGAAAAGGAATTAAACCTCTAATATATAAATAACGACAAAAATTTAAAGAATTTTACAAAGCCTACACATTTCTAGATACTTACCTACTATACTACCCCACCGTTTAACACATTAAGTATAAAGGTATACATATACTCCTCCTTTTTTAAAATCCCTTTTAGTTGCCCTAAGCCACTACAGCCACACTAATTGTTCGATTAGTATATAAATATATAATAAAACTCCTATCTATCTTATTAATAATATTTTAATACTTATTCTCGAATCGTTTAAGAAGGTAAATAAAATTAAAAGTATTAATATTAAAATATAAGTATTAGTAATTATTAAAATAGATAACTAGTTTTTAATATATAGTTTATATAGCGTAAAGGACTTTAATAAAAAAAATATATTTAAAGATATTATAATAGTAAAAAGATTTTATATTAATATTATTTTCTAAAATTTATTTAGGAAAAACTAGTCTTTAGTACTTAGGTTTTACAGCGGGAAAAAAAAGATAAATTAAAAAAAATAACTTATTTAAAAATATATAAAAAATTAAATAATAGGCCTAAAAATACGTAAATAATACTATTCTAAAAAAAAATTAGGCATAACTTTATAAGGATTTTAGTTAAAACTAATTAAGTATATATAATAAATTAAATTAACGTAAATATAGAGATTTTTAAGTTCCTTTTTTAATTACCTATAACTTGTTAGTTATTAAATATATTTAACTAACATGTTAACTATCCCCTTTTAGGCCTAGTATAGGTTACGTAACCTAAATTTTAATAAGAATTTATTATATAATAATAAATTTATAAAATTAGAAAGTATTTAGCTCTTATTTATATAATTACTTATTACGTAGTATAGTCTTAATATTATAGTATATAATAATAGCTTTTTAATTTTATTAACCTAAACTTCTATTTCCTTAAAATAGTACTAAATTTAATAAAACTTAAATCTAAAGTTAATTTTCTTTTAAGAGTATATATCCCTACTCTAATAATTATTTATATTTTAAAAAGAACTTTTAATAGTATTTATAATGCTATATAACGTATTAAAAATAAAATAATAATAATAATATAAATAAAGTTAAAAGGAATAGAGTTTCTAATATAATTTAAATGAAAAAAGGATTATTAATATAAACTTAATTAAGTCTTAAAAAGGAAAATAAAATACTATTATTAAATAATAGTCTAAATATATTAAAATAATTCTTATAAATCATGTTAAAAGAGGAGGTATATAATATTAATATAAGGAAAAAAATCTATAATTAATAATAAAACGTTAAAAGAAGATTAAAATATACTTAAGAAAATATTAAAAATATTAAAAATATAATTTTAAAAAATAAAATTTTAATAAGGTAGTAATCCAAAAGGAAAAAATTAGAAAGGAGTATTATAAAAAAAGGAATAATAATAAAATTAGCATAGAATTAGGTATTAGCTAATTATAAAGTTAGTTATTTTAATATTTATATATATTTAATATATTATTTTTTATATATTTTTAAGTTACAATTTTATTATATTTTTAATATTAATTTTATTAATTATTTTATAGGCTACGACATAATATTCTAAGTATAGAAATCTATTTAAATAAGTAAAAAAAGTAATTTTGTATTTACTAAAATATCTAATAATAATACTTTTTTTACTAATAAGGACTATATATTTATATATTAATTATATAAGAAGTGTGGCTATAGTAAAGAATTATATAAATAAAATTTTAATTCTATAGTTAAACTAAGTATAAAACGTAGTAAGTAATATAACTTTTTTTTCTCTATATTTATTTATATAATTATATATATATATATAAAGGTATACATATACTCCTCCTTTTTCGAAACCCCTTTTAGTCGTCTATACAGCCACTAAAGCCAGACCCTTTTATTTAATTAATATATAAATATATTAAGTATAAAGGCCTATATATACTCCTTCTTTTTTAAAACCCCTTTTGGTCGCCCCGAGCCACCACAGCCACACTATTTGTTCGATTAATGTATAAATATATATAAATATATATATATATATATTATATAATAATTATAATCCTTATATTAATAATATCTTAGAATAGTAATTTTAATAAGATAACACTAAAATCTACATAATAAATAACGTTTTAACTTAGTTTAAAAATAATAAAATTAAGTTATTTCTTTATCTACCCTATAGTCCTAATATAAATTCTATTAAAAATATATAGAGTTTATTAAAATCTAAACTAATTAAAAATAAAAAGACTAATTTAGATATAAGATTAAGTTTAGAAAATATAGGGTCTTTTAAAAAAGCTATTATAGAGAAGTAAAATAATATACTATAAGAATTTATTAATAACTATATTTTATTTCTTTTTAACTATTATAAAGTAATTATAAAAACTAAGCTCTACTATACTAAGTACTAGTAATATATTATTTACTAGTTTATTATAAAAATTTACTTTAGTAACTTTTACTAATATAATATATAAAATATATTAATATATAATAATATTTTATATACTTATATATTATAAGTACTATTATAATATATATAATAAAGGCATACACATACTCCTCCTTTTTTGAAACCCCTTTTAGTCGCCCCGAGCCACCACAGCCACACTATTTATTCAATTAGTATACAAATATATAATATATATAAAAGTTAGCTAATTTTACACCTTAAATAAAAAGTTATAATAGTCTAAAGTAGGATCCTAAAAAAGATTTAAGTTTACTAATTACTAATTACCCCTAAATAGCTCACTAAGCAGCCTATAATAAGGTAAACAGAATATACTAGTTTTCCTCTTTAAAATAGTTTTTTTTTCTATATTTTTAGGCATACTAGTTAAAAAGTTATATTGTTTTAGAAAAGGTATCTTTTTTCTTTTATCTTTTTTTTGTCACCCCCCTGTAAGGTTGACAAACTCCTCAAGTCTACAGTTATTAATTAATAGAGTTTACTTCTACTTTTAATCGCAATTTTAACGACTTATTATATCTCTCATTGTCGCGAAAACCTAAATCACTGGTCCAAGGTTAATTCGCATCTATCACGAACAATGTGTTCCAATAGCCTGGAATAGGAGTGCAGCTGCTAACCTACTTACTTACAATTCCTCTATTTATTTTCTACAGTACGATAGCACCTCCTCAGAATTAAGTGTTTGGCTAACGCTGCTGGCTTAGGTTTACTACTCGCTAGTTGCGCGTCCAACTTCCTGGGACTTTCTAATCTTTATCTAGTTAAACTTGGAATAGACGACTAGATTTAAGTTCGAGGAGCGTACTATAGTAAGAAAACTACTCTTATTATTATATTGTGTCAACTGATCTTTCAGGGATGTGCGTTCTTAGCTCGAATGGAGCTATATATATATTAACAGCGTTCTCTTCGAAAGCCGCTATTATCAAACGGCTTTATAAAGCGTCTCTAAACGCTCCGATACCTGATACAACTGTTAACATAATTATAAAGCTGTAGACAAGAGCTTTTATCAACGTTCTCTAGATCGGCACGTTTCTTTTCTCCCTAAGTCTCCTCCTAGGTCTTCTCCGCTTCTATAACACTAAACGTAACCGCAAAGAAACTCTTACCCCAGCCTTAAAGCGTCGTTAGAACTTCTACAGGCAGTTGTCGCTGGCACTGGTGTGGGCAGTATCAGTTTTTGCCTTAGTTGCAGCAGTTGCAAGTACTTAAACTAGGCATGCAATGCGAATTTTTTCGAACGGACAACTGTCCTTAGGTAAAGCTTCTATTACATTGCACTGGACCACCTGGGTATTTACGCTGATCTTTTGCTATACGTGGACAATGATGCTTCGAACACACAGTGGCGCAGCTAAGGATACCTCGGCATCTGGTTTTAGCACTGGCTTTAATAAATTTGCTCCGCCTAGCGGGGTTCGGACTAATAGAGGCGTTGTATCCATATAGAAAGTTTTTTTAACAAGTTTCTACCGTGTCTAAAAGAGGTGGATAGGCTTCTAGGACACTATCGTAAAAGGCAAAGTTGTAGGATAATTTGTATCTCTCCGTTTATGTCCTAATACTCCTAGTTAAAATTGTACTAGGCTTAGTTACCGTAAGCCATCACTTCTACACTTGTATTGTCTCAGTTATTAAACGGCTTTTATTGTGGCGTAGATAGTTGTAATGCTTTAAGCTATTGTAAAGAACTCGGCATTGCTACTACGCCTGCGCCCGCGCCTTATACGTGGTACCTCTCTGTAGACCGTGGATCCGGAGATCCTCGACCACGGAACCGCGTGGCCCAATATCCCTCGGCCAATTCCGCCCCAATCCGACGCTCTTTGGTTCGGACAATGGCATTCCAGATCTCTTTTAGGTTGATGGTATTGGTTGCAAGTTCCAAGAGACACGAGTCTGGGGAAAGTGGAACCGAAGCTCGAATCTTCTCATTTTTTCGCCGTGTCCATGCTAAATCATTTTCGGCGTCGAGTTTCAGATGCTCTAAACCCCATTGTTCAGTTAGATCCATGCCGTCTATAAGGTCTGTGAGCGCGACCATATCGTTGGTGTCGAGAAGACTCTGTGCGAATATCTCTAGGGTCGGGTACGGGAGGCCCATTTGGCTACACTCAATATTGGGGGGTATGCAATCAATATGCGCGTCATCTGAGGGGATCAAGGTAAAGCACAGTGCTTTGCCTACGACTTTGAATCGTGGGAACGTGTGGAGTAGTGACCCCAGGTCGGGGGGGCGAGGCGGATAGGTTTCGTAGGTGCCAGCTGAATCCAGAAGTGCAGACGCTTCTCTAAGCTTTTCTGTGGGCACGCACACCTCCCAGTCCTAGTGGTTCAGGTCAGTAGTGCAACGATGGAAACAATACAGACAACGGATCGTTATTTTAAGCTTACCCTGCGTCCTCTCCCGGCGCCGTAATAGATCAGAGCGGAAATACCAACCAGCCAACAGGTAATGCCAGCTCCATCCAGTAACTGTGTAACTTCTAAAATCTCCAAAGTGCCGTGTCCCCCAAAACTTGGCAGCTCATCGTCGGGGCTTGCATTCATGAAAGCGGGGTCATTGAACTGCTCGACGGGGATCGGTTTGGAAAACCGAGTATAATCCTGCTGCTCCTCCGTTGTGTTGTGTTCCATAGTAGACTTTTGTACACAGGTTGGGAATTTGAAGGAAGGGTGGGTTGATGATAATTAGAAGGGGGCTATGGCACACGCGCGGGCGCTCGTCCAAGAGCCAAGGCGTTCGATCGCGGATTTGAGGATGCGGTCGGCGATGGGGCACTGATTTCGCAGGTGAGAGACGCCTGCGCTGCAGCGTAGCGAATTTTGCTGTCGCCGTGAGTTGCACTCCGATGAGAAGATGTTGCTTGTGACGACCGCGCGACCGCAGCTCTGGAGATAAGCTTTTCGCGATGACGCGGGGCTGTTCGCTAGCATTACAGGTGGCCCGCCCCCGCGAATCCCCACGCCACAAGCGTCCTGGCGCCGATCCCTGTAGCGTTGCGCGCGAGCTGAGCATGTATCTGATCGTGTAGCGGACGTCGCGCAACGTACGCCCTACCAGGCTCGAGCGCAGCATGCGCGAAGTGGCCCGCAAAGTCGGCTCTGGCCGTTGCTGAGGAGTCTGCGCGTTGTAAGCTCTGGGGTTCGGAGAGGTGTTGGCAATGTTGGTTTGCACTTACTGAAGGCGAGGCCAACAAAGTTGCCCTGGAGGAATGTTGCTCCACTCGCAGCATGGGTAGTGCCAAAGCCGACAGTGCACTGGTGGATGACACTACGGCTGTAGCCTACCCGAGGTCCGTTGGCTGAGAGGCCGCAGGCGTGAGCAGGCTGCAGTCGCCCGAGCCGCAGCTCTGTACTATGGTTGCTGGGGTATTGTAACCTCCTGCGTCGTACGCCGGCCCTTAGATGTTAGATATTATTCTACTACCTTTATAAGATTATTATCCTTAATTTATTAGGTAAAAAGTTAAATTAATATATTTGTATACTAATCGAACAAATAGTGTAGCTGTGGTGGCTCGGGGCGACTAAAAGGGGTTTTAAAAAAGGAGGAGTATGTGTATACCTTTATTATAAATTAATATAAAAGGACGTTATTAAGAGTAAAGGTATTATATTATTATAGAAAGAAGATCTAATTTTTTATTTAATAGTAGATAGCTACCGTACGTAAACTATTAATTAGGGTTTTACTTATTATATAGGTATTTTAATTAAAAAGGTTATATAAATAGTTAAGCTTTTTAATAGTAAAATACTAGAAATAGTCTTTAATATTATAGATTATTATAAAAAGAAAGATATTAGTATTTATTATAATATTAAGACTTATATACCCTCTCTAATTACGAGTTAATTACGTAATTAGATTACCTAATTACTTGCCTATTATATATATATTTAATCTTAATCGTCTTATTTTATAAAAAAAATTAATTTTTACCTTTTACTCTAAAAATAAGTATTATTTAGTTTACTATAATTATAAGTTTAGTATTTTAAAACTGTAGAACGATTCTCCCTACATAACTTAATACTAGTAAATATTTATTTTTATATATTTTAATTATTCCTTACCGTTATACTAATATATTTAATTATTAAACTAAGCCTATTTTTTTTATTATCTACCGATTAGTCTATTATAATAACTAATTTAATTCTAATAGGGCTCTATTAGCTAATAAGCTACTTAAGCTAGCCTAATTAGTATATATAATTCTAATTCCTTACTATATAAAAAGAGATTTAGAAAAAAGTTAACCCTAATAAAAAAAATATTACCTTTATAAAAAATTATTAACTATAGTACCCTTTACTCCTAGTTTAATTAGTCTTTTTAGATACTAATAATTCTATAATTAGAAAATAATACGAGAAGGATCTTAAGAAATATAAAATATAAGTAGAGTAGTACTTTATATAAATAGTAAAATATAAAGTACTATCTACTAATTAGTCTATAAATAATAATTACTTTAAAAATTTTAAAGACTAGGTAAATAAAACGGTATACACTAATATTTTAGGGCTAATAATAATTAAAATCTTTAATTACTAAAAGCTAATACTTTAAAAAATAATATATATACTTAATACTAATTTTATACTAACTAATACTAATATATAAAATTTAGTATAAGTATAGTACTATATTTATTTTAAAAAAGTAAAGTATAAAAGATAGGATCTTAAGTAATAGTATAATAAATAAAAACTCTTTTATAGAAAGGCGCGTATATATAAAATACTTAATATAAAAAAAGAAATAACTATTTATAATTTTTTAATTATACTAAAGTAAAAAATCGTCTTTAATTAAATATAATTAATAAAGTATAATATTACGCGTAATTTAACGCTTAAATAACTCCTTTTAATTTTAGATAAAATTAGAAACGTTTTTTTTATAATATTTTAGTAGCAGTCTCTACGTACTAATTATAAAAAAAATTAGTAGTATTTATAATACTAAGTAGATATAACTCTAATACTAACTTAAATATTAATAAAAATTAAAATAAGTATTAAACTAAGCGTAAGCCTATCTATTTATACTTAAAATTTATTTATTATTATTAAAAGCTAATTTATTACTGTAGGCTTAAGACCGTAGTTATAAAAAAATATTTAAAAAAATTATTACTAATTATACTTTCTAGCGCCGATAGGAAGAAAATTTTTAATTACTTATAGTAGACTAAATATACTAATCTATAAATAAAGATTAAAAAGAAAAATTTTAAAAATTAAAAAGTAAATACTAATACTAAAATAATATATTTAAAAAAAATTATAGCTACTATTATAAATCTTTTAATACTTATATTAGATTAAAAGAGTATAGAAGTTTATAGCACTATAATATTTAGTATATACTTTTTTTTAAAAAGTATTATTTTAGATAGTAGTATTACTATATATTTTATTAATAATACCTTAATACTTATTCCTGGAACGTTTAAAAAAGTAACTAAAATTAAAAGTATTAAAGCTAAAATATAGATATTAGTAATTATTAAAATAGGTAACTAAATTCTAAAGTAAATTTTATATAGTATAAATAGCCCTCGTATAAAGAATTTAATACTTAAGAATATTATAATAGTAGAAGGCTTTTATATTAATATTATTTTTAAAACTTATTTAGGGAAAATTAATATTTAATATTTAAGTCTTAATTATACTTTACGTATAGGTATACTAAAGTAAAATATTATTTTAATAGAACTGCGATATAAGTATAACTTTATATTTATTAAATATAAGTTAATTACCTCTTACTCTATAATTAATACTATAATAGATAATTATAAAATTTAAAAATTATAGGTTAATTATCCTTATATTAATAGTAAGTAGATATAGTATTAGTAATTAGAGTATTTAAAAAAAGTAATATTATAAGTATTAGTATAGTATACTTAAAATATTAAAATTAATAGTACGGCTTATTTAAAGTACGTATACTACTCTACTACTTATATAGTATAAGTAATTTTTAAAAAATTAAAAAAATAATTACTATAACTATTCTTTTAAGTATTATAAAACCTTTTTAATATACTAATAGGTAGATTAGGCGAGTAATAGAATATAATCCTAAAAAATAACTTTAGTAAAAAGATCTATAATTATAACTTTTACTTAAAAAGCTTAGAATTAATTATAAAAGTCTTTAAAGACTTTACTAAGCTACTTTTTACGTAATATAATCTTAAAATCTATATATTTATTTAAAATAATAATACTACTATAGTACTATAGTATAGTCGTTTATAATTTAAAAAATAGGTAGCTAATTAGAGAATTAAGCTTATTATAACCCTATTATATACTTATAAACTAAATAGTAGTACTAAGAGAGTAGACTAAAAAATAATTTTAAAAGTAATTAAGATATAATTAAGTGCTAATTTATTTACTAAATTTTAGTCTAAGATAATAAATACTATAATATAATTATATAAAATAAGTCTATTATTATTCTATAAGATGCGATTACTAAATAAAGTACTTAATAATTAGTTTAAGTAATACTTTAAATAGTAAAAGCCTATAATTATAAAAAATATAATAGCAGATTTACGCTCTAATTAAAGTAAGATTTATATATACGGCTGTTATATTTACTCTTTAAATAAAAAGCGCTTAGTAGGCCGTAATAAGCGTAGATTTAAGATAAACCTATAGAGTTATATTAAGTACTTAATAAACTATTATATTTTTAATATTTATAGAATATAGGTCCTAATACTTAATTAGGTAATTATAATTTAAAATATTATTTTTAATAAAAAGCTCTTCTATAAAGGGCTATCTAATTATAAAATATCTAAAAAAGAAATAGTCTTAGTTATTAAGGTACTTTATAAGAATAAATTTATAGACTTAGGCGTAGTATTTAATAATATATACTTACTAAGCTAGTTAGATAAGTAGATAAAAAATAATAAATATCTAAACTTTAATTATAAGATTAGGTGTACCGATTATAGTTAGTATAAAAAAGTAATAGGCTAAACTCTTTTTAGTACTACTAAGAATTTAATAATTATATAATATAATTACTTAGTTAGTAATTATTTAAAAATCTATATAATATTAAATAAATAATTAGAACTTTTTTTTTTTTTTTTTTTTTTTTTTTAAATAAAATTATATTTTTTTAATTTTTTTTATTTTTTAAAAAAATACTTATTACTTATTTAGGGGTTTTCTATAAAAAATCTTTACTCATTTTTTATTATATAATAAACACAATATATAAAAAATAATTAATTTTAAAATTAAAAAAAATATATGTGTAAACTATTAACGTTATATATATATA
>JASEKS010000112.1:0-235112 GCA_030770415.1 Pleoardoris graminearum | reverse complement strand
TAAAATAAAAATAAAAAAAAATTATTTATATATTTTTATTAATATAATAAAAAATTAAAAATAAAAAAAAAAAAAAAATAAATAAATAATTTTTTAAAAATTTTTTTAATATTAAAAAAAAAATTAAAATTTTTTTTTTTTTTTTTTTTTTTTTTTAAATAAATCTACACTTTTAGCGTAGTACCTATATTTTAAAAAAATAACTACTAGCTATTATAGGGGTTTCTGTAAAACAGCTTTATAGTATCTTTAATATAATAATAGAAGACGTAGTACATAATTATATAATATATATATTAAAAACGTATATAGGTTAACGCGTTACGCTTAATATATATAATAATAGCTGTAATAATTTAAAGTACTATATATTTTTACCTACTACGGCGCGTCTATTTGTAAAGAAAAAAAATATAATAGTAATAGTTTACGCTATCTACGATATACTATAAAGTATTAATATATATTAGCGTCCTAACTAGCTATAGTAATAATATAAGGAAATATAAAAAAATAGGCTATTTATAAGGCTATAGCTCTTCGTAACACCCTATAATAATAAAATATATAGTATATACAGTATATATAATAAATATAATAAATATAAAATAATTTTAGACTAGTAGGCTGTATATCTTTATATATTATACTAATACATAGGCACTAAATATTCTTAATTAGTTTAATAGTAATACTTACGCAGAGCTAAGGTATACTATTTATAATTTTAAACTCTTTATAAGCTAAACTATTTTTATTACTAGCTAATACGCTCTAAGTATTATAATTTAAAAATATAACTACTTATATATTATCTATAAGTAGCCTTTTTACCAGTATATATTATAGTATTACTAATAATATAGTATAGGCTTAGAGCTATAGAGTATAAGTAAGAATTTAGTATACGTAGGTAAGTAAAAGGCTAGATTTTAAGAGCTTTTAGGCGATTAGGGGAATCTAGATTAGTAAAAAAATATAAAAAAAATACTAGAGTATAAAATAGCGTAACTACTATAGCTATAGCGCGTAGTAATCTTACTAAAGTAGTTATAAAAGATAGTAGCCTTATAGATAAAATAGACGTAACTAATATATATATAGGGTAATATAGGTAAATAGCGCAAATAATATACAAGTATAAAAAAAAAAGAGAGGAGAGCTTTACAAAATGCCTATAAATATAGGTAAAATAATATAAAAGATATAGGTATAAAGAAAATAAGTAGTCTATATTAAAAAGGAATAAAAAAGTCTCTACTTATTATAAATCTATTAATAAATACTATTATAACCTATTAGACTCGACCCGTTACGGTTAAGACCGGTAATTAGAACTTATAACTTTAAAAGTAATACTAGCGCTAAATGCTGCTTAAAGTAATCTTATAAAAGATTAAAAAAATACTTAATAGTTATTAAAAAATATATAAAACTAGAGAAGCTAGTCTATTAAATTCTAAAAATAATTTTTAAAGTTTAAAATATAATTACTCTATAGTTACCTCTTAAATTATAAATAATATTTTTACTACTATAAGTAAAATAAAAATACTACTAGCTTAATACTACTAAAGGCGTAATTAGAATTAGGTAATATAATTAAGTAAAAAGCTATAATAGTAAAAACCTAAAATTAACTATATAAATTTACCCTTTTATAAGAAGTAATCTAAGAAAAATAATTTAGGCAATTAGCTAGGAGATAAAATAAATTTTATAAATACTTATATAGTAATCGCGGATTCATAAAATAATAATTTTTAAATTAATTTTATATATATATTCTTTTTTAATACTATAGAGGTATACGCTAAACTATAAATATATATTATTTTTAATACTATAGTAATAGCCGTAATACTAAAAAAAAATATTTAAAATATTATTTTTTTAATTATTTTACCCGCCGTAATTTATATTATATATATAAAGATAATCTTCCTTTACTACCTATAACGTAGAAATAGTTTACTTTATATCCCCTTAGTAATAGATTTAAATAAGCCTTATATATTAAAATTAATACGCTTCTAAAAAAAGAAATCTAAAAAAAATTATTAAAGTAAAAGTAAATAGCTAACTATTACTATTAAAATAGGTTTAGATCTATAAATTTAATTAAAATAAATACTTTAGTAAATATAAAGCCTATATTATTGTAAAAAGTAATTTCTAAAAAATTAATTTTATATAATTAATATATACCGCTACGCTTACAGCGAGATTATTTTAAGTTATAATAATACTTATAGCAGAATTTAATTTAGAAATTTTATAGTATAATATTATTAAAGTATTTCTTAATACTTTAATATTAATAGAAAATCTAGTAATATATAAATTACTTAATAGATTTAAAAAATAAAATATATACGTTAGGCTTAATTAAGTATTATATAGCCTACGCAACTCGTCTTACTTTTAATATAAAAAATTTTTAAGCTTACTATATACTATTAGGCTCATAGGATTAAAGAAAGAGTTTTATCTCTTTTTTAATTATAAGAAGACGGTTTTTATTTTATTTTATATAAATAATATTTTACTACTGTATTATAAACATTATAAAGTAATAACGAAATAGTTTTAAAGCTAGATTACTTTAAAATATAAAATTAAAGTAAAGGGGCTTATTTAATAGTTTTTTAAAATTAGGGTAATTTATAATTATAAAAATAAGATAATTATACTTATTTATAATATATATATTAATAAGATTATTATATGTAGAGTAATTAATCTAAATAGATTTATTAGTAATACAAAGCGTATAGATTATATAGCTATAGTTATATAATTATATAATCTGTACTAGCGCGTAGAACCTCTATTTAGCTATTATATAGATAGTAAAGAAGAAAGAAGAATGTTAATATTAAAATATAATTATTATTATTTATTATTTCGTACTATTTTTTATTTTTTATAATATTACAAATAACTACTACTCTATATAAGTAAAATATAGTTATTCTAATACTAATTAGTAGTTAATTAATTAATTTATTTAACTACTCTATTACTAGTAGTTTATTAGATTTCTTTATTTATTATACGATTAGATTAATTAATTTATTTAACTATTTATTACTAGTAGTTAATTAGATTTTTTTATTTACTATAAATTAATAAAGGCGTACGAAGAGGTTAAGGTATTATTAATTTATATTATATAAAAATACTTTTATATATTACGTAACTCTTCCCCGTATCTATAAATAAAAAAAAGTATATTAAATTATATATTTTATTAAACCCTTATCTGCACGAAAGATAAAAATAATTTTTTTTAAAACTAAACTATTTTATATAAATATACTAGTACTATAAGCTAAAACTGTATAATTAATTATATATTATATAAACTAGATAATGTAATAGTACTAAAAAAAGCTTTTTTTATAAGAAAAGGTAAAGAGCGTATAATAAAGATAGATCTAGATTTATTATAAAAAAAAATATACTTAAAAATATAATATTTTTATATAAATACTTAAAGAATAGACCGAGTTATAATACTAAATAAAGAATTTAGATATTTAGAATAATTTATTTACTAAATAACTTAATACATACAGCGATAAATAGTAAAAAAAAATAATTATATAAATTATTTTTTAGTATTTTTTTTTATATATTATATTCTTTTACTTTACCGCACGAATATTAAAAGAAAATTTTTTAAAATATTATACTTAAAGAAAATAAAAAAAAAATAAAAAAATCTTTTTTTTTTAAATATCCCTAATCCTCCTTTATATTAATAAAGGAAAAATAAAGGAAAAGATAAAAAAAACCTAAATATAATATATATATTAGGTCTTGCGTAACTACTATATATAAAAACTATATATAATATTTTAATATTTTATTAATATATAATACTTTATAAAGGGTAAAAATCTAATATTACTGCTATACCTTTATATATATAACTATAGTTCTAAAACTCCGCGTAACTATATTAAAAGTATATAAAAATAGTCTTTATAATAGATAATCTTTATAGTAAAGAGAGTTAAGTTAGTATTATTAAATAGAATAATATTTATATTATATAAGGATAGCTAGTATACCGTATACTTATTATTCTATAAAATATTACTATATAGAAAGAATTACACAGAAATATATATATATATTAATATAAAAAGCTAAAAAGAAGACCCTATTAATAGCTATTTTAATAAAAATAGTAATTTAGATTTATTTACTAGATATAAAAGCCTATATAAAGGTAAAACTAGATATAACTATAATCTATTATAATTACTATAGCTGCTACTACTATTTATATAAAATAAGAACTATTTTAGAAGTTTTATTAGAGGTTAATTTTATATAAAAAAAGATAGCTAAGAAGTTAAAAAAGAAAAAAATAATATCTAAAACTACGTACGGAGATAATAATAAATAAAATTAAAAAAAAAAAATATTATAGAGAGAAAAAGCCTCTTTTTTATATACTACTATTTTATATAGCTTTAAACCGGTCTTCCTTAACTATTATATAATAATTTTTTATTTTTATTTACTATAATTTTACTTTTTACTTTTACGTAATATATAAAGTTATTAACTCTTTACTTTAGTTTACTATAATTTTAATTAATAAGTAGTAGTATACTATACTATTTTACTTTTTATTATTATATAACGCGCGAATAACAGACTATAATTTAGTTATATAAAGATATATTAAGATAGAGGGATACTTATATAAAAAAAAAAGTATTTATATAGTATTACTATAAAAAGAAAAGTTACTAGTATATATAGAGTAATTAACCTAAATAGATTTACTAGTAATATAGAGCGTATAAATTATATAATTATAGTTATATAATTATATAATCTGTACTAGTACACAGAACCCCTATTTAGCTATTATATAAATAGTAAAGAAGAAAGAAAAATATTAATATTAAGGTATAACTATTATTATTTATTATTTTGTACTATTTTTTATTTTTTATAATATTACAGACGACTACTACTCTGTATAAGTAAAGTATAGTTATCCTAATAATTATAAAGAAATTTAGTTTTAATAATAGTAATAATTTCTCTAATACGCCTTTTCTTTTAAAAAAGTTTATTAAGTTTACTAAAGAAGCTTCTAAGTAGGATATTAAGTAATATTAGAAACGTATAAAATTAATTCTATATATAATAATTATACTTTACCTAAATATTATATTTATAATTTTAAAACTATTATAGTTTCTAAAAAATTTTAATTTATAATATTTTACTACTATTAATAGGGTAATTATTTACCTATATTATACCCGCTGGCAGGTAATTTAATATAGATAATATAATAAACCTAATTTTATAATTTATAAAAACGCTTTATTTACTAATAACTCTAAGATAAAAAATTTATTTTATAGCTATATTATAATAATATTTAGGGGTATAATATTTTAAAAAGTAATTAGATAGACTACTATTACTACTTTAATAATAAAAGTTAAGCTAATTATTTTAAAATATATAAATAAAAAAGTAATAGCTTAAAAGTACTTTTTTTATAAAATTACGCTTAATTTAAAATTTATTTAAAGAATCTACTATAATAATTAATAGATAATTAAGCTTATAGTTAGAGCTAATAAAAAAATTATAACTTAATTACGCTATATTAATATCTAGAATATATAACTATATTAAAAATATATAAAAGGATTATTTAAGGTAATCTATCTATAAACTAGAAATATACCTATTAATAAATTAATAAAGACGCTTACGCGATAATAATTTATATACTTTAAAAAATTACTTAATCTATAAAATATATAGTTACTAATTATTAAGTAAATAAAAAGTAAAAAGAAGAGAGCCTATTAGATTTTATTTATCCTAAATAAAAGAAATCTAACTAAAAAAAATCTAAAATAAAAAAAATTAATTATAAGAAAAGTAGATAATTATAACTACAGTATAGCTAAAGCTTTATTAAATAGTTTATATAGTTACTTATACTTATATATTTAAGCCTTACTAAGCCCACTTAGAATTTAAGTAGAATAAGAGTAACTTAAAATCTAAAGTAGATAAAAGTAGCTAAGAGTCTAAAGAGGAAGACTTTAGCTATAAAAATATAACTTACTTTTTATCTTCTAATACTCTAATAAATAATTATAATTACGATATTACTATTTTAATTTTATATATATATTATATCCCCTTAAGAAGGGATTAGACCGCTCTTAACTTAAACTTAAAATAAATTTATTTAAGCAACTAGTAAAATCCTCTTTTAAATTAATATTTTAGCCTATTACTTAAGTAGCGTTATTAGCTGTCTACTACTTAAATAGATAATAGTAGAGTGTTAAATAAAAATTAATAATAGCTAAAATATACCTAAAAAGATATTTATAAGCCGGATTATTATAGTCTTAGCTACTAAAAATAGAACCTAAATATTAGTTCTAATTAAAAGAGCCTAACAGATTTTAATTACTTAGTAATACTATATTAGTACTTAGCGCTAAAGAAGTTTGGTACTATTTAAAAATTTTATAAATAGTCTTAGAAGTAGATATAATTTTATTATTAAACTATAAAATATTAGTATAATCTATAAACTAAAATTTAAAAAATAATTACTTATTTTAGGGTTTATAGTATTATACTTAATTATAAGCTTAATAAAGGTTATATAGATAGTATAAGTACTAATAAAACTATAATAATTAGTAATGTATAATAGAGATATAATTAATAGAATATATAGTAAATTATATATATAGATTATATAATAATAACAGCGCGTACTTATAAAATTAAAATTTTTAAAATAGGCTTTTATTAAATTACTAGATAGAGCGCTACGTATATAAATTTTATAATTTAAAGTAAGCCGCTTACTAAGTTTAAAAAGTAGTTTTTTTTTTTTACTAATTATTTAACTGCTACCGCCCTATTCTTTTTTATTATAGTTTAAAACTAAAGGATTATTATTATTATTATTATCTAATTTAAAAGGATTAAAAAAGGAAGTAGTTTTTATAAATTAACTATTATAATTACTATAACTATTATAACTACTATAACTACGGCCGCTACGTTACTATTTATTATAAGTAAAAATATAAGTACTAAAACGTCTAAGAGTACTTTATAATTAGTTAGTAATATTTAGATAAATAAAATAAAGTAATAATAGTAATATTATTTACTATAATAAAAATTATTACAAACTAAAGAGAAGAAAAAAAAGATAATTTAAGTAACTATTATACCTAACTAGCGTAGTAGAGCCGCTCTTATTTATATAACTTACTACCTATTTACTACGCCTATAACTTTACTTACTTACTAAATACAAAAGATATAATTAGTTAAAATAAAAAATAATAACTAATTATAGAATAATATAGAAAATAAATATTATTTAAAATAAATTAATAAAATAAGCCGCTATAAATAATTAACTAAATAAATTACTTAGCCGTAAACTTACTATAAAAATAAATAGTATTTAAATCTATAAAGAAAAAATCTAATAAAATAAATTAAGCACGCCGTAAGCTTTATAGTAAAATATTAAAAAAATAAAATTTATTTGAAGTAATTTTTAGATAGGCTTACTACTAATACGTAGCTTACCTAGAGGGTATATTATAATATTAAAACTTATATACCCTCTTTAATTACGGGTTAATTATATAATTAGATTACTTAATTACTTACCTATTATATATATATTTAATCTCGATCGTCTTATTTTATAAAAAGAATTAATTTTTACCTTTTACTTTAAAAATAAATATTGTCTAGTTTACTATAGTATTAGTATTAGCGTTAACATAAATATAGGGTTAGATTTTAAAATAAATATAAAAGTAAAAAAATACCCTTTAAATAAACGTAGATCTAATATATATATTATTATTTATTATAATAGATCTTATAGAGTAGTAAAAAAAAATTAAAATTTTTATTTTTAGTTATTTTAATTATATAGTATTATTTTATAGTATATTAAAAAAAATTATATAATTTTACTACTATTAAAGCTTTAGGCTAGTAAAGTATAATTACTTTACTACTATAGACCTTATAAACCTATTTACTTATTAAAATATATACTAAGCCTAATATATACTAGCGTAGCTACTCTAAACTATAAGTATACTAGTATAAAAAGTTTATACTTAAAAAAGTTAGTTAAATTATATACTTATCTATATTAGGCTTAGTATATATTTTAGTAAGTAAACTAGTTTATAAGGTTTATAGTAGTAAAGTAACTATATTTACTCTAGTAACTATAATAGCTTATCTAAACTTAGAAGGTAATAATTAGTAACTAATACGTTATACTAGTAGTACTAAATATTAATAGTAATTTAACGTAAGCGCTATAGAGCTAGAAAAGTATTATAAAGTATATTATAATTATAAAAGTAAATATTTCTATATTTTTTATATTTTTTCTTATTTATACTAGTTTAAATTATAGCGAATAATAGCGTATATAATTTATTTAGTAAGTAAATAAATTTATAGTAGTAATTAAAAATATTTATTTTTATAACTATAGTAATATATTTATATATTAATTAAATAAATAGTGTGGCTGTAGTAGCTCGGGACGAGTAAAAGGAGTTTTAAAAAAGGAGGAGTATGTATATGCCTTTATATATAACTATAGTAAATAGGTTATTAATATTCTAATATAATACTAAAAGCTAATTTATTTACTTACTTTATTATAAAAGCCATTTTTTAATACGTTTAGTTATTAATACTAGTATAATTATTAATCTAAATAACTCTATACTCTTATAAAATTAATAAAGCTCTTATATTATAAATTTTAAAAAACATTTTACTAAGTAGTTATTATTCTATTATAATAAATTTATAAATATATAATAAATAAAAAAAAACTTAATAAATATATAAAGATTACTTAGTAAAAAAAGTGCTTATTAATAGTATATTAAAATAATACTAATTTAGTTAAATATTTTAGTTTTATATTTTCTAACTACTTTTAAGACTATAATAATAAAGGTTTTAGTTAAAGACTATTAGTAAATTAAATAAACTAAACTAAATAAAAAATTACTTCTTATAGTAATTAATTAGCTAAGATTAATAATTAATTATAAAAATATATTAGCGTAATTAATAACTACTATTATAATCTATTAGTTATTTTTTTAATTTTAATTTTATATACAATAAAGATTACTTTTACTTTTAATACTTTTTATTTAATTTATATATATATAGGTAGTGTAGCATTTAATAGTAATTAATATTTATTTATAATTATATCTTTTTTCTTACCTATATATATATAGGAAGGTGATATTAGGAAAAGACTAATTTAAAAAGTTACCTTTTTTAAAGTTATATAACTTGTTAATTAGTAAGCCTAAATATACGCAAAAAATACCGTTTTAAAAAGAAATACTAGCTTCTTCTATTTGCTTATATAGGGACTGCTTACGAAAGAGTTTAGGGCTAATTAAAAATTAGTAAAATTAATACTTTTTTAGGACTAAATTTTAAACTATTATAACTTTTTATTTAAGGTGTAAAATTGGCTTATTTTTATATATATTATAATAGTACCTATAATATATAAGTATATAAACGTTACTTTTTTAAATTTTTAATAATAAATTAGTAAATAATAAATTACTAATACTTAGTATAGTAGCTTTTAGCTTCTATAACTACCTTATAACGATTAGGGAGAGATAATATATAATTATTAATATTTTTTTAAGGTATATTATTCTACTCCTTTATAATAGCTCTTTTAAAGGCCTCTATACTATTTAAATTTAATTCTATATCTAAATTGCCTTTATATCTTTTATTTAGTTTAGATTTTAATAAACCCTATATATTTTTAATAGGATTTAAATCTAGACTATAGGCTAGGTAAGGAAAAAGTGTAATGTTAATATTTTTAAACTAGTTTAAAACGTTTATTATTTTATAAATAGGGGCGTTATCTTATTAAAATTACTAACCTTAATTAATATTAATATAAGGTTTATATATTTATATATTAATCGAATAAAAAGTGTGGCTGTAGTAGCTCGGGGCGACTAAAAGGGGTTCGAAAAAGGAGGAGTATGTATATACCTTTATTGGTTTATAATTATAATATAATATATATATTATTATATTAATTAAAAAAGGGGTAAAAAAAAGGGGTAAAATTTTTTTATAAAACTTACCCCTTTTTATGTTTAATTTAACTTTAGGTATAAGAACTTTTTTTATATAGTCCTTACTAGTAAAAGAAGTAAAAGAATTAGGTATTTTAATATATACTAAATTACTTCTACCTCCTATCTAAATTGCATCTCAAACTTATAGGGTAAAATCTCGACCTATAAAATAATTAATATAAATAATATTAATAAACTAAAACTATAGCTTAAAAATAGATAAAAAGTTATATATTTTAATATTTTAAAAAGTTAAAATAAGTTACTTTATAATTGGCTAACAGCTAGTTCTCTTCTAACTTTATTATTATCTCTTTTTCTATAATATTTTTTATTCTCTTATCGCCTTTGTATTGCTGACTTATTAGAAAATATTATTTTTTTTTAAAAAAAATAAAGCTACGCTTTTAGCGTAGTACCTGTAATTTTTAAAAAAAAAATAACTACTAGCTACTCTAGGGGTTCCTGTAAAACAGCTCTATAATAATTTAAGTATAATAATAAGAGATATAGTACGTAGTTATATATTAACGTATATACTAAAAACGCTATACTTAGTTATAATAAGTTAAAATAGTAATATATAAGTAAATATTACTTTTTAACCTAGTACCGGACGTCTATTTATAAAATAAAAAAAAGATAAAATAAAAATAGTTAACTATTACTAATATACTATAAGGTATTAATATACGCCGGCGCTCCCGCTACTATATATATAAAATAATAATAAAAGTATAACTAGTAGTCTACTACGCCGGGCAGCTATTTATACTAAATATCTATAACTATACTATAGATAAATAATTATATAAAAGTAATACTTATAGCGTATTTTACGCAACTAAATTTATTATTATATTAGTAATAATAAAACTTTTAGTAAAAACTCTTCTACTAAATATCCTTAAAAAGCTCTAGAGTATTACGGTAAGCTTTAGTCTATATAAGTAATTAAATAGTATAAAATAAATAGTAAATTTAATAACTATAAACTACTATTTTATAGTAGAAATAGGTAAGCGTATACTATACCTATATAACTACGGCTACAGCTACGGCTATAGTAATAGTAATTATTACTAATCTACGTAGTCGCGATAGTAAAAAATCCTAAAAATTTTAAAAAGCCTAAAAATTTTATTATAAATACTAGCCTAAACTATATATATAGGTAAAAGTAATAGTTTTTAGCTCTACTATATAATTAGAATAATCCTAACTACGCTAAATTTAAAAATAAAATAGTAATTATTACTCTAATAGTAGTATAGCTATAAAATATAAAAGACTTAATAAGAATAGTATTAGTAATAATACTTTAAAGGCTAGCCTAAAGGTAAAAAGAGAAAGCTATATATAAGATAGTAATTATTAATAATAGATAAATATAGCAAACAAATATAGCAGATAATAAATAAGTATAAAAAAGGGAGAAAGAGTGTTATAAAATACCTATAAGTGTAAATAAAATAATATATAATAGTGTAAGTATAAAGGAAATAGGTAAATAGTACTAATAAAAATAAAAAAGTCTCTTTTTTATTATAAACCTATTAACAAGTGCTTTTGTAACCTATCGGATAAATATTATTTTATTTAAATTTATATTTTTTTAATTTTTTATAATCTCTTGAGTATATTTTACTTTTTTTTTTATATTTTCTTTGTTAATTATTAGTTTTTTTTTTACTTATATTAATAGAGTAACCTTCCTCTTTTAAAACTATTTCTAATTATCTAGTTATAATATTAAGCTTATTTTCTAATAGTATTATTTTATTTTCCTTTTTAAGACTTCTAGTTAAGTCTTTATTAATAACTCTTTTATTTCTTTTAGTTAACTTTTTTATACCCCCTATATAAACTTTTTGTATATTATAATTCTTTTCTTTATTCTTTTCTTTGCTTTTAATTCTTTTTATAGCGTTATAAATACTTTATTTAGACTTTTTTAAAGTAGTAGTAATTAAAGAAGGAGAAGTATTTACTTTTAAAAGTAAATTAATTTTATATTTAAGTTTTCAAAGATTTGGTGCCATTTCGAGAGAATAGAGGTTTAAGTTTATAAAAGTTAAAAGATATTATTATATACTATAATATTAGTAATATATTACGTAATTAGTAATTATATAAGCCTTAGCACTATTTTTATAATTAATATAATTATATTATTAGATTACTAATATACCTCAAAAATCTAGTTACGTGACCTTTACTAGGCCTAAAAGAGTATAGTTCAAATTTTAGTTACATATATTTACTAACTAAAAAGTTATTAGAACCTAAAAAATGGGTGAAAAAAATTGTTATGTTTAGGTAATTTTAGTTTATTACAGGTAATAAATAGGACGTAATTAAAATTCTTAAATAAATCCCTATTATTTTCTCTTTAAAACGATATAATTCACGTATTTTTAGGCTTAATAATTAATTATATATTAATTTTTAAAAATAGTAAATTTTTAGATTAGTCTTTTCCTAATATCCCTCCCCTGTACGTAATTAGTAAATATATAAGTAAAAACTAAATTTTTACTAATTATATAAATTTATTATTACATAATAAATTCTTATTAATAATTACGTTACGTAACCTACGCTAGTCCTAGAATAGTATAATTAAAATTTTTATTAAATATATTTACTAACTAAAAAGTTATAGAGACCTAAAAAAGGGTCTAAAAATATTATTATATTTAGATAATTATAGTTTATTACGTATATTAACTAAGTAGTAACTATAACTGTTATAAAAATCTCTATAACCTTTTATTAAAAACGGTATAATTCACGTATTTATAGGCTTACTAATTAAGTTTATATTAATTTATAAAAATAGTAACTTTTTGGATTAAGGTTTTTTTAATAATTCCCCTCTATAAGTTAAAAGAATAATACGTAAGTAAGTATTACCTTATAACCTAGTACACAGTCTCTATTTATAAAAAAAAGAAAAATAGTAGTAATAACTCGCGCTATTACTAGTATATTATAAAATATTAATATATACCGGTGTCCCCTATACTATATACGTATATATATATATATATAAAATAATAGAAAAAGTATAACTAGTAGTCTACTACGCCGAGTAGCTACTTATACTTTTTTTTATAAATATTATACACACTATACCGTATATTATATTATATTATAATAGCTAAAGTATAAAGGTATATATATACTCCTCCTTTTTTAAAACTCCTTTTAGTCGTCCTAAGCCACTATAGCCACACTATTTATTTAATTAATATATAAATATATAAATATATAATAGTTAAATAACCCTATAAAAGTAATACTTATAGTACTTTTTATATAACTAAATCTATATCTATACTACTAATAGTATTCTTTTTACTAAATATTTTTAAAAAGCTTTAAAGTACTATAGTAAGTCTTAGCCTATATAAGTAGCTAAATAGTATATAATAAATAGTAAGTTTAATAACTATAAACTACTATTTTATAATATAAATAGATAAATATATACTATACCTTTACTAATACTAGTACTAGTATAGTAATAGTAATTATTACTAATTCTACTCTGTAGTTATAATAGTAAAACATTTTAAAAATTTTAAAAAGCCTAAAAATATTATTATTAATATTAACCTAAACTATATTAATAAATAAAAGTAGTAGCTCTTAGCTTTATTAAATATATATTTATATACTAATTAAATAAATAGTGTAGCTATAGTAGCTTAGAGTAACTAAAAGAAATTTTTAAAAAAAAGTATATATATATCTTTATACTTAATATATTAAAAAAGTTAGGTAAAATAATACTAAAAAGTGTATAGTATTATACTAAATTATATTAGTACTAGTACGCCTAGCGCGCTACCCTAAAAACGTTAAATTAAAAAAGTTAAAAAATTTAATTTAAAAAGTCTAGTATAAATACTATAGTTAGTAAGAGAGATATATTAGTAGTAATAGTTACTATTACCTATATATCTCTCTATTCTTATAGTTAATATAGTTAAATATTTATAAAAAATACTTACTAAAATATTATTTTTTAAAAGATTATTCTTTAAAGTTTTTTTTAGTCTTTTAATTTTTATTTTAGTAAATACTATACTTATATAGGTTAATTTTAATACGTCTATAACACTAATAGCTATTTTTATTATATTTTACTTACCTAGTAATATACAATAAAAAGTTCTTTTTAATACTACTAAGTATTTTATATATAGTATAATAGTCTAGTTATTTAAGTTAAGTATTTATTAATATTAAGAAATCCTAGACGACAGGGCGTATAGTAATAAAATAAAGAATAATAATATAAATAAAATTATAATACTATTAATAGTAAAAGTAATAAAATTTAAAAGTTAATTATCTATATAGCTACTATAGCCACACTCTTTTGTTTAATTAATATATAAATATATATATATAGAATTTAAAAAACTAAAATTAGTTATGCTACTCTACGCAAAGATAATAGTAATAAATATAATAAAAATAGTAAAGGCAGTAAACGTAATACTCTATTAGTTATAAAAAATAAAGGGTTAGTACGTTAATATTAAATTTATAATAAAAATATATAGTTTATAATATATAGCGTAACTATATAAAATACTACTAAGAGTACTAGTAGTAAAAATAAAAATATTTTAAACTTAAAGCTTAGAGCCTGTAACGTAATAAGTAAAAAATAATAAAAAACGTAAAGATACTAAAAGTAATTAATCTTTAAAAGTTTTAAGGGGCTTATATATATATATATTTTCTTTAGTGCGTAGACTAGGTAAATAAATAGGTATATTTAGTATTACGTTCTTGTTATAGGTAAAAAAGGAGATATAATTATAAATAAAAAGTTAACTATTATTAAACGCTATACTACCTTTATAAGTAAAATAAAAAGAAATAAAAATAAATATAACTACTATTTTATATTAAAATAAAATTAAAAAAGTAACCGATAGGTTATAATAGTAGTTATTAGTTAGTTCTACTAACTAACTAAAATAATTTTAACTACGCTAAGTTTAAAAATAAAATAGTAGTTATTATTTTACTAGTAGTATAATTATAAAATATAAAAAATAATAAAAGTATATATATACTCCTTCTTTTTTAAAACTCCTTTTAGTTACCCCGAGCTACTACAGCCACACTATTTATTAGATTAATATATAAATATATATATAAAATATAAAAAATTTTGTAAAAGGATATTAATAATAATATAAAAGCTATATATAAGACGGTAATTAATAATAATAGATAATTATAAAGGTATATATATACTCCTCCTTTTTTGAAACCCCTTTTAGTCGTTCTAAGCTACCACGGCCACACTATTTGTTCGATTAATATATAAATATAAATATATAGTATATTTATATATTAATTAAATAAAAGAGCATAGCTGTAGTGGCTATATAGACAACTAAAAGGGGTTTTAAAAAAAGAAGAAGTATGTATATACCTTTATTAGATAAATATAGTAATAATATATAGAAGAGAGAGAAAAGAATATTATAAAATACCTATAAGTGCTAGTAAAACAAACTTATAATAATATATAAAATATTCTTTTTTAAAACTCCTTTTAGTCGCCCCGAGCCACTATAGCCACACTTTTTATTCGATTAATATATAAATATAATAATATATAATAGTTTAAATATAAAAGAAATAAGTAGCTAGTACTAAAAAAAATAAAAAAGGTTCATTTTTATTATAAAAAACCTATTGATAAGTACTATTATAACTTATTAGACCCGGCCGTTACGGTTAAGCCCGTTAAATAATATTATAATATATTATAATATTAATAATATATTACGTAAGTAGTAAGTACATAAATAATAACTAAATATTTATTAAGTATATAAATCTATTATTATATAATAAATTCTTATTAAAAGTTATATTATATAATCTATAGGAGTTATAAAAGGGTATAATTAAAATTTTAATTAAATATATATACTAACTAAAAAGTTATAGAAATTTATAATATGTATTTAATAAATTACTATATTTAGATAATTTTAATATTATATACGTAATTAATACGCAGTAACTAAAATGTTTATAAGCTTTTTTATAATTATTTCTTTAATATAATATTATTTAGATATTTTTAAGCTTAGAAATTAGTTTTTTTTTATAAATTTTTAAAAAAGGTAACTTTTTTAATTATACTTTTTTTTACTAGTCTATAATAATACTTTTATCTCTTTAAATTAACTTTAAAACTTAGACTTTTTTAATCTTTATTATATTATAATTATTATTTTTTTTAATACGTTGTATAGTAATATAAATATTATATTTAACTTATTTAAAGTTATAGTAATTAAAGAAAATAAATTTCTTACTTTTAAAAAAAAGTAAATTTAAATTTTAGTTTTTAGAAATTTAGTGCTATTTTTAAAATAATAATATAGTCTATTATATAGTGTATACTTTTATATACTCTTTTTTATTTTATATATTTTTTTAATTATTTCTAGTTACTATAGTTATACTTCTTATTTAATTTATATATATATATATATAAAGTATAAAATTAAGTAAAATATATAACTATAATAACTATAAAAGTAATTAAAAAAAACAATATATATATTTATACTATTATATATATATATATATCTTATAAAGTATATATCTTTAGAATATTTTATTATATATTTATTTAATATCTCCTTTAATTTAGTATTATAATTAACACATTATAATTTATACTAGTTCTCGTATAATCTGTCCAGGTCGCTAACGACAATAAAAGAGATCCTGAATTCCCCACCTGGGCACCGATTCTGAAACAGGTCGCTCAACTAGCAAGGGCGACAAACATCAGCGGTCGGCATTCAGCCGGTTACCGATGTGGAGTAGATAGCGCAGAGCACAGGACTAAAGGAAATCCTAACACCCCGGCAATGATAAAGATAAATTTTCCAATTCTATCTTCGTATTGGATATACTAAAGCGACTCACGTGAGGGTGCGCTGACGGTTATTGTATCAGAGCATTTCCTTACACCCTTGGGCATGCGACGGCGTAATGACTAAAACTATGGCTGGATCAACGTCCATAATCCAGCCTATAAGGTTCTCGCACTCCATTTTCTGTTACGTCCCTACAACTCACGTCGGGGTTATCTCGCAATTCCCGTTCTATATCATAGGTGCATCCGACATATATCCCACCGTAACCGAATACTGTCATACGAGACCCTATTCATCCTGGATTGCAATATCGATAATAATACTAGACATTAAGCGTTACTACGTAGGTAGGGTAATACATATCGTACAATCGTTCTCCCTCGCTCACGACGCCAACACCGTCAACCCCTCGCTCAACCCCTCACAACACCATATCCACCACCCCATCCCACTAGATAAACTCCCTTATAACCTGCACCTTCTCACAACTCGGATTCTGCGGCTTCCCTACCATCCCCACCTTCCAGCTCAGCGTGACATGAAGATAGCCCCAGCGCGTCAAACACGTATACCAGTTCTCGACCTTCTGCGGCGTCTCCAAGTACGCCGGGGGACTGACTGTATCATCCTGGTACCTCGGGAAGTACATGTATCCGCCCGACGTAAAGCTGACAGCAGTGTAGGAATCGTTCCCGGGCTGGATGATCGGATTGACGACGTCGGAGGTGAGGTCTGGGCTGAGCTGCATGTACGAGGGAACGATTTCCTCGCCGTTGTTGACGGTTAGGTTCCAGAGAAGGGGCCCGTAGGGGTCGTTATCGGGGCTGGAAGAACTGGGAGTGGACTGTGTCTGTTGGTAGAAGGTGTCGTAGTAGGAGGATTCGTTGACGCGGGTGAGGCCGCTCGGGCAGAGGCCTTCGATGGCGGCGCCTTGGTGGCAGGCTCCTAGGGCTGGGGTGCGTGAGGAGATGCGGTGCTGGAAGAGAACGGGAAGAAGAGGAAACATACATTGGCCATCTATGGTGGCGTTGTCGGACTTGAGGAAGAGGCGGAAGGGTCGCGAATTCTGGTCGAACTGTGCGAGGGCACCGCTTGCAACGGCTGCGAGGAGGAAAGACAACTTCATGCTCCCAACTGCAGAATTAGGGCACTTGGCGGTGTCGCTTTGGTCTTGCACGCGGCTCGAAACGATTGTACCTGAAGAGTATGATTGAAGGTAGGTGGCCACTGTAAACGGAGTTGCCGATATGTAGGATTGACAAGGGAACGAAGGAGAAGCGACAAACAATGCCTATATGTAGTCGTACCGAGAAGGTACCACGAGGGGAAACTGCTATATTGAATGACGTCTCGCGGGTGCTAGCCCTTGCAGCTTCCGCCACAACAAGCTACCACGGTTATTCGCATTGTCGCCACTAGATGTATAGTACTGAGTTCGAAGTCTAAGTACAGGGGTGATACAATGGCTGAGTGTGCTCGAACTTTTGACGTTGTACTGTATAAGGCTGGCAATGCCCCTAACTGGGACGATGTCTCCAGGTTGCTGCAGCCTACAAAGCTCCAAAAGACGGGGCCAAAGAAAGGAAACGCAAGTTTACCTAATGCACGCCTGGATGCTAGCCTACAAGAAGAAGCTTGGATGAACTCAAGTAAATCCAATTCTCCAGGTATACTGTGGGTACATATCCTCCATGCGACCCTTGGACTGCGTGATGGGCCTAGGATCTGGGCGAAACTGAGTGCGGGGTATCAACCCTGTTACTCTGGTAACTCCGCCGGATCCTGAACTACAGTTCACACGAGAGTGGCGCTGCCCAGGTGTGCCTGTCTCAAACGTCACGGGTCCACGGGTGCCGGGCGTAAACATGCTCACGACACAGTTCTCGCATGCGAGCACCCTTTGACATAGTGTTCGCACGAAGATGGTGCTTGTTGTGCGGTATGAATGGTTGCCCAACGGTTGATCCGTACAACGAGGCCGTACCACCGTTCCACAGACACCGGCCGATAGGTGTCAAACCATCCGACGCCCTAGGGCTGAACTGTTAGCGCGTGTTGCAGTAACAGTCCTGCAGTGATGTAAGAGCTATCGTGGAAACAGATCAGGGTGCGTTAGCTCAAGCACCTTTGGAATAGCCTGGTGTCTGAGGTGGGATGGTATGACCGCTAGCAAAAGTCTGTTTAGGAAATCGTACGAGAAAGATACTCGTATTCCCGAGCAATCCGGTATATTTGATTGTATGCGGCATGGCTGCGCACATGGAGTCACGGGCGGGTACAGCCTAGGATTCAACCACATCAAGTGCCCTCATAATCAGGGAGTTGTAACGCCTATGTACAACCAATGTAGGTATGCATGTCCAAAAGCGTCTGTGTTCACGCTATAGAATATACAACAAATGAAAACTATCGAAGAAGATGTATCCTCCATAGGAGGCCCGGAAAGCCACTGTATCAAGCAGACTATATACAAATCTTGTCCCGTCCAACCATTCGACGCCGTCCCATGCAAAGAGGCTATAGTTCATGTCATTAGAAAGTCAAGGAGAACGGTGTTGTACATGTTCGTTAGGCTCAAAGACCATTGAAGCCCAGCATGATTCCGCCGGCAATCGCGGCACCTGCAGCGTGCCATGGCAGTGGAGTGGCCGCTGGAGATCCAAACCCACTCGATTGCGGGTTGGGACTGTCTGGTATTCCTGTAGGCCCGCTGATGCGTCCCCCGCCACTTGGCACATCGAGAGAGGACACCGCGTCGGGCACTCCGCTAGCGCTGGGTATCTGTGAATGCGGATACAACGTTAGCACGAATCCAAAAGTGGAAGGGCAGCAATGGTGAGTCCCGGAAAGCAATAATAAGATGCCATCCGCGACTACACACAACAGGTCTGGCCAAGACTTACCCCGTCGTTCCCAGATTGGATCTCCTGGACACTCGATTTTGTAGCATTGAATACCGTCTGCGCAAGTGCAATCTCGTTGTTGTCGAGGTCGTAGACGACGTACGCGGACCGCAGGAAGGTGTCGCCAAGGACTGAGATGGAGTCGCCGGAGGGACCGATACCGAGAATGCAGACGGGCCGGCCACGCTGGTAGCCCATGACCAAAACAAGCTCGTTTAGGGGAACAGAGATGGTAGGTCCGTCCGAGGAGAAGGTAAAATCCAGCGATCCATCCTGATTCGCAAGATCACAGTCGCAGGAAGCCGCACCTTGTGCTTGATCAAATCTTGCGCCGTACTTTTCATACAATGATGTGGCAACGTTGTCAGGCAGATACATCAAGGAAGAGCCGGAGTCGAGGAGCACCGCAACATTCTGGTCCTTGAAAATAGAGCCCTTTTCGCCGTCCGCACCCATAGACGTCAGCGCGACGATGAACTCGGCGTGCACACCCGAATTGGTAATGATTGGAAGTTTGCTGAGCGTTCCTTCGAACTTGCTTGTATCAACACCGCCGAACAAGATGCTACCTGTCGACGCGTCCAGGTCATTGAGCCAAAGCGAGTAGGCATTTGTGTTAATCTTTTTGTCGTCCACGAGCTTCTGCGGAAGGTTCGAGTAAGGTTTCAAACCCGCGCGGTTGACTTGGACCTCGTTGACCATGTAGCCGATACCTAAGATGCCCTCGGGAGAGCTCGATTTGTACCCAATACCGAACTGCAGGTCTTTAATTTCCATATCCTTCAGGCGGAACGTGTCTGTGGCATAGTCGCCCGACGCGCCTGATCCATCTACATACGAGATGTTGAAAACGCTGTTTACATAGTTGTACGTCGACGAGTCGTTCGCGCTGTATGTGCCCGCGACGTCGCAGGGCAGGTCACGGTTGGAGCATAGCGGTGAGTTGGCAGCATTGACCCAGAGGTCGCTGCTACCGGTATCGACATGGAGGCGGAAATTCTGCGACGGTGTGCCCAGGCTCGCGTTCATGAAGTAGAGCGTCTCGAGGTTGTCGAGCGATACTTGGACGGTGTCTCGCCTCCGTAACCGGTCGTGCTGAAGGGGGTCTACATTGCGGCGATGTATGTCGGCTCTCACCACTCTCGGATTCTGGTTGGGTCAGCATGTTCCCTGCGACAGGCGTTCAGACGAAATGCTGTTCCTCTCGCCGTTCGCATGAGCGGGAGCGTCGTTGCCAAGCCGGGATGCGGCAGGCTGCGCGAAGTATGGGAAAGCCAAGCGGCGCTTACCTCGCGCTGCACGAGCCTGAAGGCACACGCCGACGTCGTCAATTGCGCGGCCAGCGCCAGCGTTGAACTCTTCATTATCGAGCGAGAGATGGGTCGCAGAGCGACGGTCTCGTATATACAATATGCCGGAAGCGGCACGGGTTGACGGACCTGACACTCAACAGGTCAGAGCCGCGTAGCGGGACCGACATGCAACGCGCGAGCCGGGGTAATGTAGCGTACCTGCGACCAGGAGCCAGGAACGACGCGTGCAATGCAAACGGCGCAAAAGACAAAGGCAGAAAGGACTTGTCGGCAGGTAAATCACCTTTCACGGAGGAACGAGGAAGGGAGAGGATCCGCGCCCCGGAAAGCTGCTGACGTCTTATGAGATGGCTGCGGCGAAAATAGTGATGACGCGTAGGGCTCAGGTCGGACTCTGTTTCGAGCGTCGGGACACAGGGGCTCTGGCGGCCTCGTCAATGACGGCGCCGCGGCTTGGAACTGGGGGGCCAGAGCCAACAGCCTTTGTCTTTTGCTGCTTGGAGGCTTGCGTGGCGCCGTGGCGGTGCGTATTCGGTTTGTTCCACTTTGTGACGATATCGAGGCACAAGCGATCGTAATCTGACGCCCACAAGCTTATGTTCAGTCACATTGTCACCTTGGTTATGCATCTACTAGTGTTGCTCTGGTACCTCGTGACGCTTCTCTGCGGTCATTGTACTTCATGCGAGAAAGGCCGGCAGTTTGCTGTCGAACGAGCCCTGCGGTCTTAAACATGCTAGAGACGAAACGGATACGAGTACAAACGTTCGTACGCTTGCTGCGTGATCGTGATTCCTCGATTCGAGACCGGACAGTTGCGCCGCCACATTGAATCAGCCCTGGGCGGTCGGCGATCCGTAGGCCAAGTGGTTTGGTTTGGGAACACGGTCTTTGTTCGGGCGCGAAACGCTGGCCTGGAAATGACCAAGTCAAATGATGTGGCATCAAGCCAGGAAAAGGTAATGAACAGCATGCGCCCAAGGACTTTGTGCTGTCGCGGCCCGAGGCCTTGAAGGCGCAGTTGTGGCTGCGTGCGAAAGACGTTGAGGGTAGTAAACATGCAGAGGAAATGGGAAGAGCAGTGCGACGTTGAAACATGCTCTCTATGTACTACTAGGCGTCGGAATGGAGGCTCAAAGACCGCGGGTGCACACCTGCATTCTGATCAAATAGCCCGCGGTGACCAGTGTATATACGTCTAGGAAACAGAATCTAGGTCATATGCAACTTCTGCGTTATCCTTCAAGTTAACCTACTTCGGCACGTGGACTGCCCAACTAGGTTAGTTCAAGGTGCTCGCAAAGGCGCGATTTACGCGTTTCGCGTTGCCCCACGACAACTCGCATCGCCATGGCCAAAGCAGAATCCTCGAAAGTTGCTGCCAGTAACGGCATCAGGGCCAATCCCAATGCCCAAGGAGGCGCCAATTACGAACTGCCGTGGTAAGTATTAGCGCCTGACGTTCTCCGTCGGTAACAAACTGATATGGCCTAGGGTCGAGAAATACCGGCCTGTGTTCCTGGACGATGTCGTCGGCAACACAGAGACAATCGAACGCCTCAAGATCATCGCGAAAGATGGCAACATGCCGCATGTAATCATATCCGGCATGCCAGGTATCGGAAAGACGACTTCGATTCTCTGCCTAGCACGACAGCTCCTCGGTGATGCATACAAGGAAGCCGTTCTCGAGCTCAATGCTTCCGACGAGCGTGGTATCGATGTGGTCAGGAACAGGATAAAAGGATTTGCGCAGAAAAAGGTCACCCTGCCGCCAGGGAGACAAAAGTTGATCATTCTGGACGAGGCGGACAGTATGACGAGTGGAGCACAACAGGCGCTGCGGCGGACCATGGAGATCTACAGCAGTACCACACGCTTCGCGTTTGCTTGCAACCAGTCGAACAAGATCATCGAGCCCCTTCAGTCCCGTTGCGCCATCCTGCGATACGCCCGCCTCACCGATGCGCAAATCGTGCGCCGCCTCATGCAGATTTGCGAGGCAGAACAGGTGCAATTCTCGGACGACGGCATTGCTGCGCTCGTGTTTTCGGCCGAGGGCGATATGCGACAAGCAATCAACAACCTGCAGTCAACACATGCGGGTTTTGGTTTCGTGAACGGAGATAATGTGTTCAAAGTGGTAGACAGCCCGCATCCCATCAAGGTCCAGGCTATGATCAAGGCGTGCCATGAGTGCAGAGTGGACGACGCTCTTACAACATTGAAGGAGCTCTGGGACCTGGGATACAGCTGTCACGATATCATCAGCACCATGTTCAAGGTTACGAAGACGATCGATAGCCTGAGCGAGCACGCGAAGCTCGAGTTTATCAAGGTATGTGTATTGGCGCCATGTTGGGGCAAAACTGATTGGCGCAGGAAATCGGCTTCACTCACATGCGCATTCTCGAGGGCGTCCAGACCCTTCTCCAGCTCTCGGGCTGCGTCGCGCGCCTTTGCAAGATAAACATGCAACCACAACTATTCATTGTCCCTGCCAAATAAAACCGAATTCTGCATTGCATTTAGCATGGTGTTAGGGCGTCGAGCGGTATATATGGACATGGGAGGAATCTGGCTGCATTTGCGTGCGATGTGCTACGAGCACTCAATTTTGGAAACTCGTACGCATTCGAACATCCGCCTTTTATGGTTGCAGCATAGTGAACAGCTAGCGGTATCCTAGTACGGGCTCTTGTGTATCTGCACAGCGATGAGAGAGAATAGACTATAAGTTGCCCACGGTCCTTGTTCCTCTATGTCATCTCCATTGACATGGCCAGAACGTATAAATACTCCGCTTTCCCGCTCCCTTCTTCTCCACACAACTTTGTCCTTGTACAGTGCACTAAAATTCGACGCACAAGGCTACTATGTCTTCTGTTTGCTTTCGCACTAAATCCAGTCACACACGCGTCCACGGAGCCGTCCTTTAACTGGAGACCAAAATATTCTCCTTTCATCAAGCATGCTTTGTTCCAAAAATGCTTCACACAGGGTCGATGGAGTCTATTAAATTAATTAATAACGTGTATTGCCTCTATATTAGTATAGTATATAAAAATATATAGCCCATTAGTCTAAAATTATATTATATTTACTATATTTATTATATATTATATATTTTATTATTATAGGATATCGCGAGGAGTTATAGTTTTATAAATAATTTTTTTTATAGTTTCTTATATTATCACCATAGCTAGTTTAGAGATACTAGCTTATATTAATACTTTATAGTATACTAGTAGTAGTATAAGTTATTATTATTATTATTTTTTATAAGTAGATACGCCGTAATAGGTAAAAATATATAGTATACTAAGCTATTTAATTATTACTCTATATACTAAACGTAGTACGTTAATCTATATATATTTTTTATTATTATACTAAGAATACTATTAAGCTATTTTATTATATAAAGAGAGGTAAAGTGTAGCGTCGAGACACTAGTCTAAAAAGGGTATAGGCTAAAAAAGTTGTTCTTCTAGATATAGTTAAAAAAATAAAAGCTATTTTATAAAAACTCCTATAATAGTAAATAGTAATTTCTTTTAAAATATAAATTTTACGCTAAAAGTATTATATAAAAAGAGGTAAAGTGTAGCGTTAAAATACTAGTCTAAATAAAGTATAAGCTAAAAAAAGTTATTTCTCTAGATACAGTTAAAAAATAAGCGTATATAAAAATTATAAAAAATACTTTTATATACTAAAAGTATAAATATATATTTTAAAAAAAATAGAAAAAGTATAATAAATTCTTTATAAAATATCTACTCTACTTCTTTTTAAGAAGTATTTTAATAATAAAGAATATATTTTTAGTATATTATATTAATATTTATTAGTATACTTTATAAGCCTAATAAAGTTTCTTTATAATATAATAATTCTCTTTTTTAACACATTAAGTATGAAGGTATACACATACTCCTCCTTTTTAAAAACCCCTTTTAGTTGCTCTGAGCCACTACAGCTACACTATTTATTCGATTAATATAATAAAAGTAATATATAAATATATATATATATAATAATAAAAACTTAATAAATACTAAATAGTTTAAATAATACTAATAAAGTTATATATAAAAATATAAATTTTAAACTTCTAAACATTTTAGTTTTTCCTATTAGTAAAAGAAAAGTATTTTATTAAATATAGTAACGTTTTATTTACATTTTATAAATATATTTATAAATTAGTAACTACTTATAATTAGTCTTAAAATTATTAGTAATTACTTATTAATAATTATTTATAATATAATTAGTTAATCTAAAGATTACTAAGTATATAAATTTTAAAACTAATAAAATTATTAGATAGTTATCTAAAGTCTATCGAAAAGTAATAAGTACGCCTAGACGACGATCTAGGAGTACAAACGTAGTAAGAGAACTCTATTAGGTACTAAACTATATACGCAATAATTAAAAGCTAAGCTTATAAAAGTTAACTAAGGATAATGTCTATTTAAATAGCTGCTTAAATCAGATCGAACCGTATAGAATAGAAACTATTAAAGTGATAGTGAAATCTGTATATTAATTCCAGTAAATGTGACGCAGTTTTACACTCAGGTCACCTAAGTAGAGTAGTTTTTCGCCTCCTACTTAGGAGGGTATCTAAAGTCTATAACTATATAGATTTTTAAGTAAGTCTAGCTATTTATTCTATACTATATACTATATTATTAATTTTTACTTTTTAAGGTTATAATATACTATATTATAATTTCTCTAATAAAGGCATACACATACTCCTCCTTTTTTAAAACCCCTTTTAGTCGCCCCGAGCCACCACAGCCACACTATTTGTTCGATTAGTATATAAATATATATAATTTCTCTAAGTCTTTTTATTTTTAAAGTATTTTATTACTATATTAATTTTAGTTAAACGACTATTATACTAATTACTTTTCGTAGTAAAAATATTTTAAAATAAAATAAACTTATAATTAATTTAAATGTAATTTATTTATTAATATATAGCTTATTAATAAATTTTAAACTAACTTACGTATATATAAACTTATAGTAAATAAAAACCTCTTTAAGTATATTATTCTTAATTACTTTAAAGCTCTCGTTAATATACTATTTTATATAGTTATAATTTATATAATAAGATTTTATATTAATATAGTATATATTAGAATAACTATACTCTACTTATATAGAGTAATAGTCGTCTGTAATATTATAATAAGTAAAAAATAGTACAAAATAATAAATAATAAATAGTTATATCTTAATATATATATTCTCCTATTTATATAAGAGCTAGATAAAGTTTCTATTCGCTAGTATAGATTATATAATTATATAATTATAGCTATATAATTTATACGCTCCGTATTACTAGCGAATCTATTTAGGTTAACTACTCTATATATACTAATAATTCTTCTTTTCGTAGTAAGACTATATAAATATTTTATCCTTTTATATTTCTTTTTATATATAAATAAGTGGTTTTTTTTTATATAAGTATCTCTTTATCTTAATATATTTTTATATAACTAAATTATAGTCTATTATTCGCGCGTTATATAATAATAAAAAGTAAGATTATATAGTATACTACTACTTATTAATTAAAATTATAGTAAACTAAAGTAAGAAGTTAATAACTTTATATATTACGTAAAAGTAAAAAGTAAAATTAGGGTAAATAAAAGTAAGGAGTTATTATATAATTATTAAGGAGGGCTAGTCTAAAGCTATACGGGATAATAGTATATAAAAAAAGGTTTTTCTTTTCTATAATATTTTTTTTTTATCTATTATTGTTTCCGTACGTAGTTTTAGATATTATTTTTTTTTTAACTTCTTAGCTATTTTTTTTATACGAAGTTAACCTTTAATAAAACTTTTAATATAGCTCTAGTTTTATATAAATAGTAGTAGTAGTAACTATAGTAGATTATAGTTATATTTAGTTTTATTTTTATATAGACTTTTATACCTAATAGTTAAATTTAGATTACTATTTTTACTAAAACTATTATTAATAAAGTATTTTTATTAGCTTTTTATATTATATATATATATATCCCTATACAATTCTTTCCGTACAGTAATATCTTATAAAATAATAAGTATATAGTATACTAGTTACTTTTATATAATATAAATATTATTCTATTTAATAATATTAATTTAACTCTTTTTACTGTAAAGATTATTTATTATAAAAATTATTTTTATATACTTTTAATATAGTTACGTAAAGTTCTAAAACCGTAGCTATATATATAAAAGTATAATAATAATATTAACCTTTTACCCTTTATAGAGTATTGCACTTTAATAATATTTTAAAATAATATATATAGTTTTTATATATAGCAGTTATATAGGGTTTAGTATAAGTATTATATTTAAGGTATATAGGCTTTTCCTTTATTTTTTTTTATTTTTCCTTTATTTTTCCTTTATTAATATAGAGGGGGATTAGGGATATAAAAAAAAATAAAAAGTTTTTTTTTATTTTTTTTTTATTTTTTTTAGGTATAATATTTTAAAAATTCTTCTTTTAACCTTTATACAATAAAGTGAAGGAATATAATATATAAAAAATAAAATATACTAAAAAATAAATTATATAATAGGGGATATCTAATTTAAAATATAAAAAATATATAAAATATTTTATTAAACCTCTTATACGGGCTTTAGCCTATTAACTAAAACTTTAATATTATAAAAGAGGGTATTAGAAAATACTAATTATATAAAAGAACTATTTAGTTTATTTTTTATAAAAGTATTTATAGAATTATTTTTTTTATTATTTATTATACTTTAGAGATTTTACAGTTTTTATATAATTAGTAAAAAAATATAATATTTATTATAAGTCTTTTTTTATTTATTATACTAAGTTTAATAAAATAATTATATAAAAATTTTAAATCTGTATAGACTACTATAGGGGCTAGTAGAAGATTAATTATATAAAAGATTTTATTAATAGTAGTACTAAGAGTAATAGTTATATTAAAATCTATAACGATTTTATATAACTTACTAATAAGAATACTTCGCGTAATTTATTTATATTTAATTAAGTTTTAATAAATAATATTACTACGTATAGTAAACTCGGTGTCTATATAGTTTTTAATTTTAAATATAATAAAATATCTAAGCTATAAGCTAAGATCTTAGTTATTTATAAAAGATTTATTTATAAAAATAAAGAGTTTTATACGTTAAAAGTCTAGTAAAATATATAAAACTCCTCTTTCTATATTTTTAATTTATTACTTAATTCTTTTATTTAGTGCCTTTAATTTTAATATAATAGGCTTTTTTATTTATACAGCTATAGAGAGGTTAAGTATAGTTTTTAGTTAATAGATAAAAGTAATATATATATATATTATATACTATTTAATATACTGCTGTTAAGCTTTTAGATTAGTTAAATTTATTATATAAAGGCCTTTACTCTATTCTTTTTAAATTATAGTAATTATCCTAATTTTCTTTAAAGTAATTTTTATTTTATTAAACTCTAGAGGTTTATATATAAAAAAGAATAACTTATCCTTTATATAGAATTTTATAGCTCATAGTTTATTTTTTTCTTTATTAAGAAAAGTAGGTAAAATAATATTTAAAATAATATTTATTTATATATCTATTAGGCTAAAAGTCTTAATTATCTTATTTATTATAAGTAGGTATAGATTGTATATAGAGGGGAATATTTTTAGTCTTTTAGTATAGTAGTTATAGTATATTTTAAATTAATATAGACCTAATTTAGCTATACTATATAAGGGCTATATAACTTAAAAAATTATACTAAAAGGAAAAAAGTAGTTTATTTTTTTAGGGGTTTTACGTACAGCGTATAAAGTAGTAGGTTTTTAAATTATATATAAGTCTAAGTAATATTACGTAATTTATACTTTATATTATATAATTTAAGAAGTATTACGTCTAAAGCTAGAATAAGTTTTTAGCTTATTTTTTAGATAGTTAGTAACTGTATAAGAATAAACTATTTATTATTATTAAAGTAGCTAGTAAGTATATAATAAATTTTCTCGTATAAAATTATATTTTTATTTTTAACCTTTTATATTATTTTAAAATTAAATATATAGCCTATATAAACGGTAGAATCGTACGTAATAAATTTAAAAATATTATTTATAATAAAAGAATTAATTTCTGTATAATTACATTCCTTAAATAGGGCTTTAAATATTATAATAATATTATTTTAGCGCAGCTTTATTACTAGTATAAAATTAAGTTTTTTTTTTAAGTTATAAAGGCTTTTACTATATAGTTCTTCTTTAGGCGACTTTATTTTTTTAGTTTTTTAGGTTTAAGTTATATAATTATATCCTCCTCTTCTATAACTAGGGGGTTATTATATAAAGGGGATTTATAGTAGTATAGTTTTATATATATTTATTTTATAATTAGTAGGTTATTTTTTAGGTTTATAGTAATATTTAGTCTATTAATTAACTATAGTACATATAGACTTATTTATTTTTTTTTTCTCTAAATTAGAACCTCTAATTTAATAAAAAGGGATAGAGTCTTTTATAGATTTAGTTTATTATATATATTAATTATATCGCTTAGTATACGTTTTATATAATTAATTTATAGGGCCTTTAAAGCTTCACGGATAGTATTAGCTTATATAATAATATTTAGTAATAGTAGAAATATTATACTAATTTTTAAATAGGTACTAAAGACAAAAAGTATTAGTATAAGGCTATTTAGGCCTATAGTATTATTTAGTGCTTTTATAGTTATTTAAAAAATATTTTTATTATTTATATAATATTTAATTTTATTTTTTAAAATATTAAAAACTTACTGTAATAGGCTATATACTCTTTTAATTTTATTAACTATTTAGTAGGCCTCTATTAGTATTTAGTAATACTCTACTCCTATAATCTATATGCTATTCTTAAATTCTTTTAAAGTAAAGTTAGTGCTTAGATTATATATAATAAAATTTAAAAGACTTTAGTAGGTATTAATCTAGTATTATATAAAAGCTGCCTATACCTCTTATATAGATATTAGATTAAGAAAAGTAGTAGTCTAAAATAATATTTTTAAGTTAATAATATAAAGGATATTACGGTTACCGATTTATATAATATTAATAATAATTTTATAGTTAAAGTAGGTATAATTTTTAATAGAAAATTTAAATTTGTGCGGAGCTGCTCTATATATTTAGTAATAATAATATAGCTTTTAAATCTACTCTAGTATAGTAGAGTTCATTTTATAGCTTATATTATAAAATAGCTTATAAAATTATTTTATATAAGAGTGTCTAAAGCGTCTATAAAGTCTATAAAGTTTTTTTTTAGTAAAAAATAAAGCAGCTTCTATATAGCTTATATTAAAAAATAAATATTTTTACTTATATATAACTAGAACTGTTATATTATTCTTATATATAATAACGTTTAATATATTATTAAAATATACTTTTATACGGTTAGTATCTACTAAAAATAGTAAAAAGGGTATTAGTATATTTAAAATATAATAAATTATTATATTAATTAGGTTTTTAATCTGTATAGTACTAAGAGTATATATTAATATATTATCTCTAAAGCTAATAGTAGTTTCTTTTAAAGTCTAATTAATTTTTATACTAGGGTTCTTATAAACGTATATTTTAAGCTAGCTTTTACTAACTATTAAGAATTTAGTTATATCTATATCTTAAAATTTACTTTAGTACTATATATAGTATCTTTCTTTAAGAGTAAATTATTTAGCTATCTTCCTTTTATTTATAAAGAATATATCTTTTACTGTTATATAATAAAAAAATATAGTAATAGTAAAGTATTAAACTACTTTTTTTCTTTTTTAAAAACTAAAATAAATATAGTTTTATATTTTAATTCCTCTGTATTATCGTATAAAAATCCTTTAAAGTTTTAAATATAAAGAGTAATATTACTTTAGAAAGATATTTCTTTATAAAAGTTTTTATATATTATAATATACTAGTTACGTACTTAGACTTTATTTTATATAAAATAGTTTAATAACTAGTATCCTTTTTTATCGTAGATAAAGTATTTTTTTCTTTTTTATTACTAAGATTATACTTTTAAATCTCTAAAAGGGTCGTTATATATAAAAATAAAATTATTAGTACTAAAGGAGTCTATTTTTATTATTAGTATACTTTTAATTTATATAAAAGGTCTTATATAATATTTATAACTAAATATAATATATATATTAGCAATCTATATTAATTAATAGTATAGATTTTAGGTTATTTAGTAGTCCTTTATACGTAGGTTTTATTAAAAATATAGCCTATTTTAGCTTTAGTTAATTTTTATATACTCGTATATTTACTATATAAAGTAGTATTTTTTTTAAATTAAGGGTCTAGAGCTCTTTATACTAAAATTAACTTATTAATTATTACCTCTAAGACTTTATATAGAGTCTTATTAGAATTTTCTTATTTAAATTATATAAAGGTAATAGTAGTCTAGTTAGTCTAATACTAGTTATATTTAATATATATATTATAGTAATAGTTTAATATATTATATAACTATTTTTATAAATATTCTAAATTAATATTATATAAATAGAACTAGCCTGCGCGATTTTTTAAAATATTTAAAAAAATAACAGTATACTATAACTCTTAAATATTAATTTTCTAGTAAAGCTTAATAAAGATATAAATCTTATTAGCTAAAATATTATATGGGCAGCTAGTATAGTTATTTATCCTTTTTTATATTTTTTAGAATATAATTATTTTTTATACATTAAGTTTCTCTAGTGGTATATTTTATATAAGTAAAAGTTAAAATATTAGACTCTAATAAGTAGTATATAAAAGTTAGAAAATTAGTAAATAACTAGTTATTAATATTCTATAACTAGTTTCTAGGGGAAAGAATAATATTTTAAAATTATATAATAGTAGATATATTAAGTATTATAGTTTATTATTATATATACCTAAAGGCGGTACTAAGGTATATAAACTATATAGAGTCTAAAGTTATTTAAATTTATATAGTATATATCTATAGTTATATAATATAGGCCTAAGATTCTTTAAATAATACTAATATAGCAGAATTAATTATTTATATAATATATATTATAATAGTTAGCTTCTTTACTATATAAAAAGTGTAGCTAGAGTATATAAGATATTTAGCTATTAGTTAGAAATTTAAAAGTTTAAGTTTAATAGCTTCTATATAGGTTATTTTATAGTAATAATTAGGTTTTCTATTAAACTTTTTAATCTTATTTAAAAATCTTTAACTTTTTAATATTTTTTTATAATCTAAAGAAGAATTTATATAAAACTTATTAGTATTTTTTTTATTTATCTGCTAGAGGTTATACGGCGTTATTTTATAATATTTCTAATAGTTTTTTTTAAAATATTTATTCTAGTAATATAAAGTAGGAATAGTTTTATTTAGTAAATAAATTATAATATAAAGTAACTAGATTTCGGCCGTTCCTTTACTCTATATAAAATTTTATAATAACGCAGCTAACGTACGTATTAAGTTATTTAGTAAATAAATTATTTTAAATATTTAAATCTTTTCTTTAGTATTATAACTTAGTTTAGTTTTTAAGTACTTATATAGAGATATTATATTCTTAAATATATTTTTTTATAATAAATCTAGATCTATCTCTATTATACACTCTTTCTCTTTTTTTATAAAGAAAGCTTCTTTTAGTGCTATTATATTATTTAGAGTATATAAATAATTATACAGTTTTAGTTTACGATACTAGTAAATTTATATAAAGTAGTTTAGCTTTAAAAAAGGTTATCTTTATTTTTTATATAGATAAGGTTTTAATAAAATATATAGTTTAATATACTCCTCTCTATTTATAGATATAGGGAAGAGTCGTGTAATATATAAAATTATTTTTATATAGTATAAGTTTAATAATAACTTAACCTTTTTATACGCCCTTACTAATTTGCGGTAGATAAAAAAATCTAATTAACTATTAGTAATAGAGTAGTTAAATAATTTAATTAACTAACTACTAAATAGTATTAGAATAACTATATTTTATTTATATAGAGTAATAGTCGTCTATAATATTATAATAAATAGGATTTTTCGACACATTAAGTATAAATGTATATATATACTCCTCCTTTTTTAAAACCCCTTTTAGTCGCCCCGAGCCACCACAGCCACACTATTTGTTCGATTAGTATATAAATATATAATAAATAGGAAATAGTATAAAATAATAAATAATAAATAGTTATATTTTAATATATATATTCTTCTATTTATATAGTGGCTAAATAAAGTTTCTGCTCGCTAGTGCAGATTATATAATTATATAACTATAGTTATATAATCTGTACGCTCCGCATTACTAGTAAATCTATCTAGATTAACTACTCTATATACAGTATAAGCTAGATAAAAATATTTAATTAATAAAAATATAAAAAAAATTAGTATAAGTATATAAGTTACGAAAAAATACATAAAAAATAATTTAAAAAGTAAACTTATAAAATAAAATAAATTATAGGGAGATATAATAAAAAAAGAGTACTTAAAAAAGTTACTATTTTTAAATTTATATAACTTGTTAATTAGTAAGCTAAAAAATATAAGAAAAATAGTGTTTTAAAGAAATAGATTAGTAAATTTTATTTATCCTATTAGTGACTACTTACTAAGGGATTTAAGAGTTAAAAAAAATTAGTAAATATAAATAATTTTTAGAATCTAACTTTAGACTATTATAACCTTTTATTTAAGATATAAACTTAGCTTATTTTTATATATATTATAATATTATTTATAATATATAAGTATATAAAATATTTTTATATATTTATATATTATTTATATAATTATATATAAAAGTTACATTGATAAATTTATAATAATAAACTAGTAAATAATAAATTAATAGTACTTAGTATAGTAGTCTTTAGTTTTAATAACTACCTTATAATAGTTAGGAAGAGATAAAATACAGTTATTAATAACTTTTTAAGGTATTTTATTTTACTTTTTTATAATAGCTCTTTTAAAGGCTTCTATACTTTATAAACTAAATTCTATACTTAAATTAGCTATTTTATTATTATTTAGCCCTTATTTTAAATAACTCTATAGATTTTCAATAGCGGCTAAATTAGGGCTATAGGCTAGGTAAGAAAATAGTTTAATTTTATTATTTTTAAATTAAGTTAAAACGTTTATAGTTTTATAAATAGGGGCGTTTTCTTATTAAAATTACTAAACTAGATTAATATTAATATAAAGATTGTAATTATAATATATATATATATATTATTATATTACAGGGGGGTAACATTAGGAAAACAATAATCTAAAAAGTTACTATTTTTACAAATTAATATATAATTAATTACTAAGTCTAATAATACGTAAATTATACCGTTGTAAAGAGAAAGTTATAGAAACTTTTATAAAAATTTTAGTTACTACTTAGTTAACGTACGTAATAAATTAGAATTACCTAAATATAATTATTTTTCTAGCCCCTTTTTTAGATCCGTATAACTTTTTAGTTAGTAAATATATTTAACTAAAATTTTAATTATAATATTCTAGGACTGGTGTAGATTACGTAATCTAATTTTTTTTTAAGACTTTATTATATAATAATAAATTTATATAACTAGTAAAAGTTTAGCTCTTACTTATATAATTACTAATTATAAAAAATATTATTAATATTATAGTATATTATAATATCTTTTAACTTTTATAAACTTAAACTCCTATTTTTTTAAAATAGCGCTAAAACTCTTAAAACTTAAATATAAAGTAAATTTACTTTTAAAAGTAAATAATTCTCCTTTTTTAATTACTACTACTTTAAAAAAGTCTTTTCCTACTATATATAACGCTATACAACAAATTAAATATAAAAAAATAAATAAAAAAATAAATATAATATAAGAAAAGTTTATATAGAAGATATAAAAAAGTTAACTAAAAAAATAAAAGAGTTATTAATAGAAACTTAACTAAAATCCTAAAAAGAATAATAAATTAATACTATTAGAAAATAATTTACGGATTATAAAATAATAATTATAAAGAGTTTTAAATAAAAAGGGTTATAATACTAATATAAGTAAAAATAAATTTAATATTAATATAGAAAATATTAAAAAAAAATTAAAATATACTAAAGAAAATATAAAAATTATTAAAAAATAAAAATTTAAAAAAGATAATATAGTCTAAGAAGTTAGTAATATAAAGGGGTAAAATTAAAAAGAAGTATTATAGAAAAATGAGTAAAAATAAAGTTAGAAAAGAACTAGCTATTAGCTAATTATTAAGTAAGTTATTTTAATTTTTTAAAATATTAAAATATATAACTTTTTATCTATTTTTAAATTATAGTTTTAGTTTTTTAATATTAATTATATTAAGTACTTTATAGGCTACAATATAATCTTTTAAGTTTCGGGAACTATTTAAATAAAAAACAAATTAGTATTTATTATAATACCTAATAATAATGCCTTTTTTACTAATAAAGACTATTATAATAAAGTTTTTATACCCGAAGGTAAACTCAATATAAAAAGGAGTAAGTTTTATTATCTTTTTTTACATACTTTTTTATAAATATAATAATAATATATATATATATAATATTATATTTTATTATAATAATAATCTTTATATTAATATTTATTTAAGTTAAAAATTTAAATAATATAACCCCTCTATTTATAAAATAATAGACGTTTTAAACTAGTTTAAAAATAATAAAATTTTACTATTTTCTTACCTAGCCTATAGTCCTAATTTAGTCCCTATAGAAAATATATAGAGTTATTTAAAATAAGGGCTAAATAAAAATAGAAAGGCTAATTTAGATATATAATTTAGTTTATAGAGTATAGAGGCCTTTAATAAAATTATTATAAAAAAATAGTATAAAATACTATAAAAAGTTATTAATAACTATATTTTATTTCTTTTTAACTATTATAAGATATTAATAGAAACTAAAGACTACTATACTAAATATTAGTAATTTATTATTTACTAGTTTATTATTAAAAATTTAAAAAAGAACTATTATATATAATTATATATATATATATATTTATATATTAATTAAATAAATAGTATAGCTATAGTGGCTCAGGACGACTAAAAGGATTTTTAAAAAAGGAGAAGTATATATATACCTTTATTATAATTATATAAATAATATATAAATATATAAAAATATTTTATATACTTATATATAATAGATACTATTATAATATATATAAAAATTAGCAAATTTTATAGCTTAAATTAAAAATTTTTATAGTTTAGAGTAGGGCCCTATAAATATTATATATTTACTAATTATTTTTACTTCTAAACTTTTTAGTAAGCAATCTCTAAGTAGGTAAATAGAATTTCTTAGTTTTTTTTTTAAAAACGGTATTTTTTGCGTATTTTTAAGCTTACTAATTAATAAGTTATATAACTTTAAAAAAGGTAATTTTTAGATTATTTATTTTCTAATATTACCCCCTAGTAATAATAAGAGAGTTAAAAAAGTATTATAAAACTTACTCCTTTTTATACTTAATTTAATTTTAGGTATAAGGACTTTATATATATAGTTTTTACTAGTAAAAGAAATAAAAAATTACCTATTTTAATAAATACTAAATTATTTATATTTTTTATATAAATTATATTTTAAACTTATAGAGTAAGCTCTGGACCTATTAAATAATTAATATAATTAATATTAAATAACTAAAACTATAATTTAAAAATATATAAAAAATTATTTTATTACGTAAAAAATTATATTTAAAAATAGAGGCTTCTGTAGTAGAAAATAGTTACTTACTTAGTTTTACTTAACTATTTTACTACTTTATCTAGCTCGTGTACTAACCCTATTATATAAAAGTATATTTTCTTTACTAGTTTACTTTTTATTTTTTATTTTTTTTTTCCTCTCTAATACCGCGCTTCCTTTTTATTAAACGCTTAAACTTTATAAGGTATTTTTTTACTCCTATAGCTGCTATACTACTCTAGCTATTTTTAAAATTTTTTTACTTTTATACTTTTATAGACTAATAACGGCGTATTATATATTTTAATAGTTTTTATATAAATCCCTCTATAATATTTAGTAAGTAATTTTTACCCCTATACGTTTTATTTATTATATTTTTTAGAATAGTATTTATAAAATCTCCTCTATACCCTCTATATATAAATTACTTATAAATAGGTACTAATTATTTTTATTTTTTTAAATTTCTCTCTTCTTTACGAAAATAGATAGTCCCTTTTATACTTACTTAGCTTAGTAATCTAGTTACCTACTATATTAGTAATTATATTAAATAGTAATAAAGCCGTCCCCCTTAATAATATTTTAGTAAAAGAGAGCTAAGTCTACGTAATTTTAGTTAAACACTTAGTATATTTAGGACTATATAGCTTTTAAGGAAATAATTAGTTTTAAGCTATTTAAATATCGCTATTTTAGTTTTACTAAAAATTTAAACTAAATAAGTATAACTACGCCCCGCTGTTAAGCTATATAAATATTAATTTTGCCTAGATTACGCTATATATAAAATTAGTAGCGCCTTAGTTTATATAACTATTTATATAATACTAGCGTCTTTATTTAGAAAAAATAAAAAAGACTAAAATAGACTTTCCCTTATAGTAAAAATCTATTTAAATACTAATCTCTATATAATTTAATTTATACTATTAGAAACCTAAAGTTTAAAACCTAAATATAGATTAAGCCTAAATTTAGATTTAGAGTTACTAATAATTTAAAAATTTAGGCTAAAATTTTTATATTTAGCTTTAAAGCGCGGGCTATATAGAACGCGTATTAGTAAATTTATATAATTTTTATATAAGCTTTAGTAGTAAAGAGGAGGTATATATAGTAATATAGTCTAACTTTTAAAAACTAGTACTATAATTTTTTATCCTTTTAATAAGTAATAGCAGGATATTTATATACGTTTTAATCTAATAAAAAGTAGATTTATATAGTATCTCTATTACTACTAAAAATTCTATAGTTTAATAACTATAGCGTAAATATAACTAAATACTAGTCTAGTATTCTTTTAGTAAAGGTATATTTTAAATATAATTCTATATAGAGTTTTTTATATATATAGCCTTTACCTACTTAAACTTTATATATCTCTACTCTTCTTATACTACTAAGACTCGTTTAAGTTAGTAGTATTAATAGTAGCTATAGTATTATTTTTTAATATTTATTAGTTTATTTTATATAACCCCCTTTATAAGGTAAAACTATATTATTTTTTAAATACTCCGTCTAGTGCAGATAAATAGTATAATATTAAAATAGGGCTAGAGTTAAATACCTAATTTTAAAATAAGAGTATTTACGCGCCTACGTTCTCTAGAGTTAAAATTATAGATTTAATATACTTAAGTAAAGTATAGCTAATAGAGTAATATTTTAAGCTAGTTTATTTTTAATAACTAACGTATACGTAGGCGGAGAAAGTAATAGTAAAATTAGTAATAATAGTAGTACTTATAAAAATAATAAAAATATTAAAATTAATTATACTAACTATTCCCCTCTCTATAACTAACGCGTAGGCTTTAGGTATAAGTAAAATAAATATTCTAAAAAGATTTTACTAAAAGGCGGGATAATAGCTTAAATTAGTATACTATTACTAGGGGTAGTAGTTAAGGTATATATTTAGCTTAATAGGTATAAACTTTTTATATATATTATTTCTTATACTATATAGAGGACGCAGTTACTATTAATAATAACTAAACTAATTTAAAAACCTATAGCGACGGGGACAGGCACTAAATATAAAAAAATAATATAAATATATATATAGATAACTATACGCCAGTTCTAAAATTTTATAATATAAAATATTTTTTAAAAATAAGGAATACTATTAGCTTAGAAATAGTAAAAAAAGTAAAAAATTAAATTAGTAATCTCCTATACCGTAAGCTCCTATTAATATTATTTAATTTTATTATAGGTAAGTTAGCTTACCGCACAAGCTGTAATAGTAAAATAAAAAAAACTATATAATTTTTTAACCTATTAATAAATACTAAATCTAATACTCTAAAAAGTTACTAAATAATTTTAGGGGCTAGTAATAGTAGTAGTAGTAGTAGTAATAGTAATAATAATAGTAGTAATAATAATAATAATAATTATTTACTATATAATACGTTACCGACTTATAAGCGGAAATACTTTTTACTTACTAATACTACTAGCTATAAGTATTATAGTTAAATATTAAATATAATACTAAAACTACGCTCTAAGCGTACTATATACTCTATAAAGTAAAAAAAGCTATTTCTATTCTATAGTAGACTACTTACTAATTATTTTTTAATTTTAAAACCTATTTTAGAAGTATAGTTTAATAGCTATAATACTAAAATACGCTATAGTAGTAAATAAAATAGTAATTATAGTTACTATTTTTAAAATAATAAGCAACTAAAGCTAATTATAAGTCTTAACTACTTACGCGGACAGAAAACTAAGCGTAATTATAAAAATATTTAGCCCTTATAATCTAATATAAAAAAGTCTTTTTTTTTATCTATCTATACTTTTTTAGATACGACTAAAAAAATAGGATTAAAATTTTTTATAAATAGTATTTTACTTAGACAGGCCTAGCGGTATTTATTAAATATTACTATTTACTTACTTTTAGCTAATATAATATTTTTAATAGCTCTCTTCTATATAGCTATAAAAATACTATTTACTAATTAAGTAGTTACAATCCTAAAAAAAGTTATAGGCTATAGTATAAAACTTAATAATATTACTATTAAGTCTCTTATACTAAAGATATAGTTTTTAATATATTTTATATATTATTTATCTAGTACGGCTAACCGCTAGTTAAGTTAACTAATACTAATTCTAATTAGCCTATTTATAATAAGAATAGACGCTGTTTCTCTATAAAGTAATAACAATAATAATAAAAGTCTAAGTAATAATAATAATAAAGATAAATATTTAAAAAATAGTAATAATAAACTCTTAAGTCTAAAAAAACTTAAGCCCTAATTAAAAGAGAATAATAATAGTTTACGTAAATAGAAGGAGAAAGGTAAATTATAAAACTAGATATATAAGTAATTTCTAAAAAAATCTCTAGGGGTAGTACAGAGTCGTTAGTATATAAAATTATAAAAAAAAGCTTTATTAACTTAAATAAAATCTAAAAAAAATTAATAATTTTTTATTTTATACGTTCGGATAGCGGGTAGTTTTAATATATATTTAGTTTTAAAAGTATAAATATTTTTTATAAAAAAATATTAGTAGAGGTGTAACTACTTATATTTTTACTAGTAAATACTTTACCTACGCCCTATAGAAATTTAATATAAATATTTTTTATATAATAAGTATACAGAGATAAAAAAAAAAAATACTAAAATATTATAGAACTTAAACTTCTAACCTTTTATTAAGAAAGAAGTAAAATATTAAAATATTAGTATTATAATACTTAATAGGCCCTAGTATAATATATTACAGCCTATACTATTATACTATAAGCTATAATATATTATACTAGGGCCTACTAAGCGTTATAATACTAATGTTTTAATATAAATATATTTACTAGAATATTATTTAAGCTAATAGGTTTAATAGTAGATACTAGTCCTTTTTATAAAAGGCTACGCTTAGTATAGTAAACTTTATATAACTCTCCCTTATAAGCTTACTATAGCTTATAGGCTAGTTAGGCTAGTTAGTAGTATAGCTCCCTCCTAATTAAAATTCTAGGTATAAGTGTTAACTATAGTGCTAAATAGATAAATAGTAACTATTAAGTTAAAAGTATATTAATTTTATAGTAAATATTAAAAAAGTAGTATATATTAAAGGTAACTTCTACTAAGGGTATATTAAATAAAGTATCTTTCTCTTTTAAATTTTTTTTAAAAAAATAGTTACTATCTATATATTACAGCTTTATCTTTCTATTAAAGTAGGGTAGAGTAAATATTCTTTTCTAATATTTATATACTTTATTTATACTTTAAATATATAAAACAGTATAGTTATTCTATATATTATATTATAAATATATATTGTAGAGGCAAAAATAAACTAGTTTATATTAATAAAATATAAAAAGTAGGGCTCGAATAGAGTATACTAAATATATACTTAAGTATTACTAGTTTTAGACTAGAGGTATAGAGTTTTTTTTTAATTTTTTTACCTTTAGTCTGTAGTATAATTTTATATACTAGATACTTTAGGTTAGCCTTTTTAAGAGTAAAGAGTATAATTTTATATACTAGATAGACAGTACTACTACCTATACTATAAAGTAAAATAGAACCTCTAATATATAGTATAAAATTATTTAAGTTTTAAATAGATATACTTCTAACCTTTAGGCGCCTTATTTAAAGCAGATATCTTTTTATTCTTATAAGTATATTTAAACGCGTCGTTTAGGTTATAGAAGTAGGGTATAATTAAAGCGTTTAAATATACTAGCACTACGCCTATAGTAGTAGTAGAATAGATAGTTATAATACTAATTTTTATAATTTACTTTAATTTTAATTTATAGGCTTTACGCTTTATAGAACTTATTACTATATAAAAAGAGTTTTAAACTTTTAGCTATTATATATATAGTTAAACTATATTATGATAGCTTAATAGAGATAGTAAACTTAGCTAGTAGGCTTTTATAGAGATATTAAGCTACTATATAGCTTTATAATTAGAACTTTATAGTTTTTAAAATAAGTAAATATAATATACAGGGGGGGGACATTGAAAAAAGACCAATCCAAAAAGTTATCTTTTTTAAAAACTAATATAAAATTAATTACTAAGCCTAAAAATACGTGAATTATACCGTTTTAAAGAGAAAATAATAGAGATTTATATTAGTATTTTAGTTACGTTATATTTATTACCTGTAATAAATTAAAATTACCTAAACATAGTAAATTTTTTAGCCCCTTTTTAAGGTTCTTATAACATTTTAGTTAGTGAATATATTTAACTAAAATTTTAACTATACTATTTTAGGACTAGCGTAGGTCACGTGACTAGATTTTCGAAGTATATTAGTAATCTAATAATAAAATTATATTAATTATAAAAATAGTGCCAAGCCTTATATAATCGATAATCACGTAATATATTAGTAATATTATAGTATATTATAATATCTTTTTACTTTTATAAACTTAAACTCCTATTTCCTTAAAATGGAGCCAAAATTCTCAAAACTCAAATATAATATTAATTTACTTTTAAAAGCAAATAACTCTCCTACTTTAATTACTACTACCTTACAAAAGCCTTAACAAAGTATTTATAACACTATAAAAAGAATTAAAAGAAAAGAAAAAAATAAAGATAAGAATTATAATATAAAAAAAGTTTATACAGGGGGTATAAAAAAGCTAACTTAAAGAGATAAAAGAGCAATTAATAGAGACTTAACTAGAAGTCCTAAAAAGGATAATAAAAGAATACTATTAGAAAATAATCTAGAGATTACACCTAGACAATTACGAAGAGTTTTAAAAGAGGAGGGATATACAATTAATATAAGTAAAAAAAAACCAATAATTAATAAAGAAAACGCTAAAAAATAAGTAAAATACGCTAAAGAACAATTAAAAAATATTAAAAATATAAAACTAGATAAAATAATATTCTCTAATAAGTCAGCAATACAAAGGGGCCAGGCTAGAAAGGAATACTATAGAAAAAGGGGTAATAATAGAGTTAGAAGAGAACTGGCTGTTAGCTAATTACAAAGTAAGTTATTTTAACTTTTTAAATTATTAAATTATATAACTTTTTATCTATTTTTAAGCTATGGTTTTAGTTTTTTAATATTATTTATATTAATTATTTTATAGGCCACGATCTTACCCTATATGTTTAGGGTATAATTTAGGTAGGAGGTAAAAGTAATTTAGTATTTATTAAAACACCTAATTCTTCTACTTCTTATACTAGTAAGAACTATATAAATAAAGTCCTTATACCTGAGGTTAAACCCTATATAAAAAGGGGTAAGTTTTATAATACTTTTTTACCTCTGTTTTTAATAATATAATAATATATATATATATATATTATTATATTATATTATAATTATAAACTTTATATTAATATTAATTTAGGTTGGCAATTTTAATAAGATAACGTCCCTATTTATAAAACTAGGGACGTTTTAACCTGGTTTAAAAACAACAAAATAAAACTATTTCCTCACCCAGCCTATAGTCCTAATTTAGCCCCTATAGAAAATATATGGGGTTTATTAAAATTAGGGCTAATTAAAAATAAAAAGGCTAATTTAGGTGTAGGAAATAGTTTAAATAGTATAAAGGCCTTTAAAAAAGCTACTAACGAGAAGTAGTTTAAAATACCTTAAAAAGTTATAAATAATTGTATTTTATCACTCCCTAACCGTTATAAGGCGGTTATAGAAGCTAAAGGCTATTATACTAAGTACTAGTAATTTATTAGTTACTAGTTTATTATTAAAAATGTGACAAAGTGACTTTTATATATAATTATATAAATAGTATATAAATATATAAAAATATTTAATATACTAATATAACTTAGTATCTATTATTATATATATAAAAATAAGCAAATTTTACACCTTCAAAAAAAAGTTATAATAGCCTAAAGTAGGGCCCTAAAAATTTTCTATGTTCACTGATTTTTTTTACCCCTAAACCCCTTAGTAAGCAGCCCCTGACAGGGTGAATTGGTTACGCTAGTCTTTCTCTTTAAAACGGTATAATTTACGTATTTTTAAGTCTTATAACTAAAAAGTTATATTATTTTAAAAAAGGTAATTTTTAGATTGGTCTTTTTTCAATGTCCCCCCCCTGTATAAATAGTAATAGCTTAAATTCTCTAATACCTAAGTTTAAATAGTTAAACTACTAAATATAAGAAAAATTATACTAAAAAATTAAATTTTTAAATAGTACTATTTATACAACTGTTATTATATTACTATACGTAAAATATATACTAATAAAATAATATTACTAATAAAAATCTACTATAAAAATTTTTTATAAGTATATACGATATCGCGCGTAGTATATATACTATTTATTATATTTTTATTAAAATACTACTAGCGGTAAGATACTAATAAAACTATATATATAACTATATCTTTATATAAACAAATCGTAGTTATACTAAAAAAAAAAATAAGTAGTTTTACTATATATCTGTATTAGAACTACTCTTTTTTTTTATTATTATTTTTATTATTATAGTTATCGCACTTAATACTCTTTGCTTTAGCTTATATAGTACTAATACCTAGTAGTAGCTTATTTTTAAAATAGCCTAAAGTATTAATATTAATTTTATATATATACCTATTCTTACTTCTATTACTATACCCTATAAAAGTAAACTTTAGTCTAAATTAGTTATATTTAATAAGAAACTTTTTAAGAAGCGTAAGCTCTAACAGTTTATTAAATACACTAGTATATATAGTTTATATAAAATTAGAACTCTTAAATACGCTTTTTAAATTAGTATTATTAACTACTAGTTTAGCGTAAGTAGTAGTAGTAATAAAAATAACTATAAATAAGTAAATATATAGTTTTATAATAAAGGTAAAAATATTAAATATATTCTTATACTACTATTAAGCGTAGTTATTACTATTCTTTAGGTCTATAATATTCTTAAGAAAATAAAAGACTTTAATAAAGTTATACGGCGTATATTCTTAAAAAAAATAGATATATAGCTTATAATAATTTTTTATTATCTTTGTCTTATCTTTTTTAAGTATATAGCTTACCTAGGTTCTTTTAGAGTAGTAGACTTACGAGTATAATAGGGCGTATTTATTTTTATTTTTTTATATAGCGGTTCTTATTAGAGTACTAAACTAAAATTTATTATAAAAAAAATACGTATTAATTTTCTACTTTACTACTACCCTTTAAGGTAGTATAAGTTATTTATTTTTAGAATCTAGCTTTTTAATCTTTAAATTTAATTATATAAAGTTCTTACGCACCTTTTATAAAAGTATTATATTATAAATAGCTCTACCGCTATTACTAAGCTACTTATTATTATTACTTATAAAGATTTTATTCTAAAGCTAAAAGTAAAAATATTTACTTAAAGTAGTAATACTAGGAGAGCGGAAAGCACGTAATTAAATAGATATAATTAAAAAAAAATACTAAAAAACTTAAAAAAATTAATTACTAGTAAAAATACGGTATAAAGTAAGCGTAGGTAGTAATAAAAGAGGTATAATAAAAATTAAAAAATTTTTAGGGCTATAATAGTACTATAATTCCTATAAGCCCTATACTAAATACGCTACCCTACGCCTTACTAGTAGATATAATTCTAATTTATAAATATTACTAGTATACTTATTTACTATCTAGTATACTCTAATAAAATTATATATTATTTATAGTTTTTTATATCTCTCTATACTCTAAATCTTAATTAAAAATATTATTTAATTATTTTAATTCCGCCTCTACTGCGTTACTAATTTCTACTTTTTAAAAAGACTTATTATACTAGTTCTACTATAGCTATTTTAGTTTATATATTTACTTAAAGCTCTATAGGTATATATATTACTTATTTTTTTATATTTAGCCCTATAAAGGTCGTATTATAAATATAATAGGTAGAAACTCTACCTAAGTTAATTTAGTAATATTCTAAATATTATTATAGTTTAAAATTATAATACTATATTAGTAATAACTTATACTAAGCTAACTACTTAAGAACTACTCTATTTTATATTTTTTAACTCTAAAGAAGTATATTAATATTTTTATATTTAGCTAGTAGACGCGTTATAATAATAAGCCTAAAATTTAAGTAAAGAATTATGTCTATAGTCTTTCTTAGTATATAACTTTTAAAAGTCTCCCTTCCTAATACTAAATTCTATAATTCTTTTAAGCTTCTAAAGCTAAATACACGCGACTTACTTATTAAAATTTTTTCTTTTTTATATATTACGTTTATTAACGCCTTTAGTCTATATTATAATATATAACGCTTAATTACTAATTACTATTTTTAATACGCTTTTCTAAATAAGCGTAATTACTACTAAAAGATTAATATTTTTCTACTATAGTAGCAGGATAATTCTAACTATTAAAATTAAAATACTTTTACTATAGTTATTTTTACTTAGTAATCTAAGCTTTAATATTATTTAAGATAGCTACTACTATTATAAGATTTTATAATACTGCGATAAAGCGCGTCTAAGTTTATTATTTATTACTATATAATAATAGCTTAATCGAACGCTGTATTCTTAGATTACTAATATTTAGTATTAGCTATTTTATACGCTTTTTATAAAATTATATTAGTTAAGTCTACGCTATCTTTATATATAGCTTTTATAATAACTATTAGGTATTTTTAGTAATTTATTTTATATATAGAGACTTTAAATACTAAAACGTTAGTTAAAAGGTTACTAATATATTTTAAAAATATTTTAGTTTATAGATATAGTATATTTTACGTTAGTAATCTATTTAAGTAGTAGTATTTTAATAAAGTAACCTACTTAAATAAAAATATTTTTATTTAAAAAGCTTATAGCTATATTTCTTAGCTATATAATTATAAATATATACTATATACCCTGCACTTCTTAGCCTACCTATTAGGCTTATACTATTAAATTTATCTTTTTAACTACACTTCCGTAGCGTATTTAGTTATTTATTAAAATATAAATATTTTATAAATAATAAGTATATAGGAACAAAAAAAGAATACCGCTATATAGTTATAGGAGTTAAACTTTTAATTAAAGTAAAATATTAAAATATTACTATACTAGTTTACCTTAGTATAGTAATATTTTAATATAAATATACTTTTAAGGATAATATTTATACTCCTTTAAAAAGCTTAAATTACTATAAATTTATAAGTTTTACGTGCTATATAACCGGAGCGCTTAAATATTATTAGTATAAAATAGTAGGTTATATCTATCTAAATAAAAAAAAATATTTATTATACGACTAAGCTGCTAGTCTATATATAGGCTATAGCCCTAGAGTTAATATAATACTAATAGCTAATATAATAAATTATAGTAAAGTATAGTTTAGTATAATATAGGTTTCTATATAAAATTTAGGCGGGTAATAAAAGCGGTACTAGTGTTACTAATTTTATATACTAAATATAGTATAGTCTTAATATCTATATACTATAATAGTAAAAGAGCGGAATAGTAAAGAAAAAGTTATAATTAAATAAATATACTCTTTTATATTCTCTAAATCTCGGGTCTCTATAAAACGTATTTACTTTTTTTAACTTTTTTAAGATAATCTATCCCTTTCTAGAGACTTAATTTTAGATTTAAGGTCTTATAGCTTTTATTTAAAAATATATAAATACTTAATCGTAGATATTTTATTATTTTTTAGTATTTTAATTATTTATTTAAATTAAAAGTATAATATTTTATCTATATAGAAACTACTCCTATAAAGCTAAGTTTTTTTTTATTTAAATTCTAGTTAGTAGAGCGCGATTACTTTTTTTTATAAAATTCTTTTTTAATAATACTCTAAAATAGCTAAAATAAACTCTTATCTAAATCTTCTAAGCTTATAGTTAACTATTTTTTAATTAGAATAAAATAGTACTAAGTATAGTAGTTACTATATACCCCTTTTATTACTTTATTTTAATATAGAGTTAGGTCTTTAATAGTAAAATCTTTTAAGTCTAGTAAAATACTTATTATAAAATTATTAAATACTTTTTAATAAAAATAAAGTATTAGATATACTTTTTTATTAGTAAGCTTTTTTATAAAATAGATAGTAGTCTGTAAATTCTTAAAAACTAAAAAAGAGATAAGTAAAATAAAGAAAAATTAGACTATTTATATAGAAACTTTTATATATATCTTATTTACTCTTTTATAGATAAGCGCTAGACGTACTTATATATTTTAATAATCTAACCTCTAGCTTTCGCAGCATCTTATTTTTTTATATATATTTATTACCTTTCTAATAGGCTAAGCTAATAAAAAAGAAATATAATACTAGAGGAAGCGTAAGAAAAATATAAGTATATAAACTAATAGGTATTAATAATACTATATCTATTTATTCTTATAATTCGCCCCTTTATTTAATATAGTTTTAAGTTAAATATACTATATATATTTTTGTCTTTATTTATCTTTAGTACTAATCTTTTTTAGTAAAAAACTTTTTCTCTAATAGAACGTATATAATTATATTATACTTAAATACTATTTCTATTATATTAGGGGGCTATTTTAATCTTTAAGTAGGTATTAAACTTTAATATAAAAAACTAGAGAGAAACGCTATATACTTTTAAATTAATTTATATTATTATTTACTTAACTCTTTATATACTATTTTGTAGATTTAAATTTAAAAATTTCTAGTAATAAGACTGTATAATATTATAGAGGCTGTAATACAATTTTATTATTTTTAATATAAATTAAACGCTGTATACCTATTTAAACGAAAATATTCTTTATAATTTATTTTATACTTATAAAATAAAAAATTAAAAGATAAGATAGCTACGTAGAAATATAGACCTATTTAGATTAGTATATACTATATATAAGTAGTAAATATATATACTAGAAGTGTATACTAATAAAGTGTACTACTTACTTACCTATTTTAATATAAGAGAACGTAAAAGATAATAGCTATAGTAAAAGTACCTAATTTTATAACTACGTTAGAAATACTAAGTATAATTAAAAAGTATATATAATTTTTTTTATACTATTTAAAGCTTATATATTATTTTAATCGCTAGTCTACTATCGTTATAAAGAGTAGTAATAAAATAGTTATATAAAAAAAGAAATTATAAAAAATTAAAACGCCCTTTTTTTTATTTAGATAAGTAAAAGAGCGGGTTTTAGTAAATAGCACCTTAATATAAACTAAATAAAAAGTTATTAATACCTTAGAGGTGGTATATATAAAAAGAGTAATTTAAAATAAAAATACTAAATAGCGTATTATTTAAGTAAGCTATCTAATCTATAAGCCTAAATAATAAAACTTTTAGATATAGGTCTTATATTTATTCTAGTATAGAGTTAAAGAATACTTAAAAGAATTATATTAAGTTAATAGGCCTAATACTCTAAATTAAAACTAATAGTAGCTATAATAATACTCGCAGCAAATAACGCTACTTAACTAATATTAAAAAAAAATATAAAAAATTTTTTTAGTTTACTATCTTCCTAAAAGACTAAATATGCTTAAAATATTTTTAGTGTTTTATAATCTACGTATAATAATATAAAACTTAGAAGTAGACTACTAGATAAATAAATAATTAGACTATAATAAATAAATTCTATTTTAGAGGATAAGAGTAAAAGATATAGAGTAAGTAAATAAAAAAATATTTATATATTAATTCTCTATTAGTATATTCTATTATAATAATAGTTACTATAAAACTATTACTTAAAGAATTAAATTAAAATTCTTATATAATATAGTAACTTAAGCGTTTATATTTTAAATTAAATAAAATTAAAGGAGCGTAAAGACCTAAAAGTGTATCTCTAATATTTATATTTTTTATAAGCTAGCACTACGACTAGTATAATTTCGGGTTTATAAAAAAATTTAATATTTTTTTTATTAGTATCTATATAACTATTTTACTAGTAAATAATTTAGCGTTTTAAAGGCGACTTAGTAAATATTATTTAGGTAATAGTTAGCCTATCTTATAAAGTAAAAATACTATATTAAAAATTATAAAACTAGCGTATAGTAGACTTAAGCTTAGTATTAAGTAATAGTTTAAAATTTTTTATTAAGTATTTTAAGCACTCTAGAGGCTCTATAAGAAAAAAAATAATAATTAAAATTATTAAATTTTAGATATTAGTACTAGATTTGGCTTAGAACTGTTATAATTTTATTAATACTTATATATTAGTTTTTATATACTATTAGCTATATACCTACTATTAGAAAAAAAAATTTATTTTAAAAACTTTATAACGGTTGTGTGGCTTGTGTAATTATAATAGTATTTAGTAAAAAATACGCTGTTTATAAATATTTTAGTAGAATATAAGTACGCTATAAGTTATATAATACCGCCTAATAGCTAAGAGTTTCTAATTTTACCTAGTATATTAAATTCTTTATTAACGTTTTAGTTTAAAGCCTATAAATAATCTATAAATTTAGTATATTTTTTATTTTAAAAAATAATTATTCTACCTATTAGTTACTATTTAAAATTATTAATTATACTATTATTATACTATACGTATTTTACGGGCGCTTATAACGTAAGATAATAAAAGCTAATTTTGTTCTATACTATTATTAGCCTAATAATCTTTACTAAATATACGTAAAAAAGATTTATATAAGCTAAAATAAAAAATAATAAAGGGGTCTAAATATATTTTATATTTATATTTATAAGTAATAGACACGTTTATAGCAGTATTAAATAAAAATAAAAAAAAAGTAGCTTTATTATAATTTAGTTTATCTTTAGAAGTCTTAGGAAATATAATAAAGTATATTAAAAAGTTTAGTAATTCTAGTACTTAAAATAATTTTATAATTTTAAATTATCCTGGAACTTAAATTCTAAATAAAATAAATTATAATAAAAAAAAATAGTTACGTCGGATTTAAGATATAATAAACTAACTTATTTATTAACTTATAGGGAATAGCTATAAAAAAAAGTAGTAGTAGTAAAAAACTTCTATATATAATTATAAGTATATAGTATATAGATATACCTAAAGGCTATAAGACTTTCCTATTTTAGTAAAATACTTATATAGCCCTATTTTATATATCTTCTGTTTTACCAAATAGATTATAACGTAAATTAAATTAAAAATCTAAATTTAGTATTTAGAAGCCGCGTATAAAGTTATACTAAAGTATACTAAAGTAAAGTAATATACTTTACTAATAATTTTTAATAAGTAAATAGCTTCTATATAGAAATAGGAGGATTTTAATAAGCTATAGATATAATATATATACTACTCTAAGCGTCTTTACTTATAATCTAAAATTCTATTAATATATAAGACCTTATTATAGATCTAGATAGATATATAATAATAGGTTAAGAGAAAATATTTTTTTTTTATATAGTATATAGGTTTCGCGTGTACGTATTCTATAAAAGAGAATAATATAAAAAAAAACTTATAATAAGTTTAATTATCGCGTAGAACAGAAGGAAGAATAATAAATATAAAAAATAATAAGTATTAAAACTATTAATAAGCTTATAAAGAAGTGTCCTAGAGAAAAATATAGTTAAAATATTAAAAAAAAAATAAAAAATACGACTATATAATATATAAGTTTTTTTAAAGGAGTTAGACTACTACGCTAATTCTTCCTTAAGTATAAAATATAAATATAAATTTTACTGGCTCTACTTTGCCCTATATAATCTTATTTAGTAGAATAATAATTTAGCCTATAAAAGTAGCTACTAGTATTATTTAAGTAGAATATAATTAATAATAATAAGGGTAACTTAAGATTTAAAACTTATAAAGTAACTAGTAAAAAATTTTTAAACTATATATATACTAGCGCGTTCTTTCTATAGGTCGTATATAAGGGAAAAGGAGTAGTTATAGTAGTAAAGAAAAGTAAAAAAAAAATAATAAAAAAAAAAATCTAACTATAGTATAGTAAATAAATATTTATATATTTACTTTACTATACTACTTATAAAATAATAAAATAATAATTATAAAAACTATAGTATTATTAAAATACTTACCTTAAATACGTAGTTAATATTATTTCTTTAGCTATTTTATATACTTTTTAGATAATACTGCTACTAGGGGTGTATTACTATAGACTTACTTTAAATTTAAGTTTAATTATATTTTTTTTAATTTTAAGCTATATCTACTAGAAGATTTATCTTTAGTAAAAAGATAAATTTTATTATTATTAATCTATTTCCGTAGTTAATTTTAGGAGAGTATAAGTAGTAGATTAGTAAACTAATTAAAAGTAGTAATATTTTTTATTTTAAGACTACTTTATTTAGCGCTACTAAGTTAACAGCGTATTATAGTTAAAAGTCTTAGTAGTATTTACGTAAAATATATATTAGTAAGGATATTAAAGGCTAAAATAGTAAAGTATAAATTAAAAAAGAAATATATATAATAAAATTAAAAATATTTATTACTAATTTTACGAGGGCGCGTATTTGGCTGGACTTTAGCGTTAATAATAAAAAAAAAGGAAAAGAACTAATTATAGAGTACTTAGAGTAGGGTTTAATAGTTTTACTATAAAGACTTACGCTCTTCTATAAATAATAGTAAAATTAAATAAACTATTATAGATAAGGGTTTAAGTATATTTAATATATATTTAAATTTAGTTATAGATTTTTTTATAAATAAGATAAACCCTTTAATAATAGTACTAGTAGTACAGATAGGGGATAGGGTTAGTAAAGTACTAGTGTTAGTATTAAAATCTAGATAGTATATATTATAAAAAATAATAAAGTTAATAGTAAGTAAAGCCTATAGGCTTAAGAATAGTTAATTTTATTAATAAGAATCTTCTTTTAGAAGAACTTATTATTACTAGTAATAAAACTAGCCCTAAATATATTTAAGTTTACGTAAGAGAGGAAAGGGGTGTTAATTTATAAATAAAAGTTATATTATAATAGCTAGTATTAAAATTAATAATTCGGCGTAAGATTAGCTAATTATTTAGTTATTTATTTATAAGGTACTTTACTCTACACTATCTTACTACGCTAGTAGACTATTAGTTATAAAGAATAGTAGTAGTAGTAGTACTAAAAAGCGTATTATATTAATACTATAGTATAGCTAGTTTTAGTTTATAATATAGACGCTACCGGTAATATATATAAATAAAAAAAGTAAAAGAACTACTAATAGAGCTACTTAAGATTCTAGTACTTATTAATAAAAAAGTTATTACTATAGTACTAGAGCCGGAAATTTAATTAGTTTATTAATTAATTTAGCCTATATAAGGATCTAAAAATTAAATAAGAGGAGTAGTTCGTAGTAGTTTAAAGTTAAATAAATAAAAATACTATAGCTATAGAAAATACTTTAAAATTAGTTATAAGGTATATATATCTATATTAACAAGACAAAGTTGCACTATTAAGTTTTAAATATAGTATATATAGGGCTTAATAAAAAAAAAGTAGAAAAAAAGTAAATATTTTTTAAATAGGCTTTTTATCTCTATATAGGTAACGCTGTCTCTAAATAAAAAGTTAATACTATATAAACTACGCTCTATAAAAAATAAATAGTACTTAAGTAACTACTAGTATATATTATTATATCTACTATATATATTACCTATTTTTTTACTACTAAAAATACTATATATACTGCCTATCTCTTTTATCTTCTATACCCGTTGTAGTGCTATTATAGACAGCTAATAGATACTAGAATATAAGATAGTATACCTTCTAAAGTAAGTTATTTATACTAAATATAAGTAGTTTATTAGTTAGTATAGGAGCGTAGTTAACTATTTTAAAGTAGATTTTACGTAGTAGTTTAATTTAACTATAAAAACTAGTGCTAATAGGCTTACGCGCTATAATAGTAATTAGTAATTTTAAAAATATTAAAATACCTAGTCTTAGTTTTTTAAGTAATAGCCTTATAGTTAAAGTTATACCCTTTAAGCGTACTTTTATATATAAGTAGTTATTAGAATTATAGTTATTAGCTACTTAAAAGTAGAAGCGTTAGTTAAAGTAAATAATAGATATATTATAAACTAGAGTTAGGTTGTATTACTTCTTATTACTAAAACTTTTTTTACTAAAAATAACTCTAGAGTTATTATAAGTAAGACGTTACTTTTTATACTAAAATAATTTTACGCGAAATAAGAATATTATAATAAAAGGGGTTAAGTGCTAAAGTAATACTGCTAAAACAGGCGATAGTAATAAAAAAGTAAATTAGCCTAAAGTCTATTTTAGTGCTAATTAACAGTATATGCTTTTACTAAGATTTTATTATTATAGACTATTATACCCTATATCTTACTAAAATATATAATAAGGCGTAGCGGAATAAGCTTATAATATATTTATATAGTCTTTCTTAAATATAATCTATTAGTATAGTCTAGTGCTCTATCTTCCTATATACTTATTAACTCTTATCCTCTTCGCTATAAGTATTTTAATTTTAAAGATTTCTACTAGTAAACTAAGTAATAAAATAGGAATTATACCGTGTCTGTAATAAAGTTAAGTATAAAATAAATTATTAGAGTAGAGGATTTACCTATATAGGGCGAGCGTAGCACCTATTATATATATAAAAAGTTTCTTAATAGTTTATACGCGTAACGCCTAGCTTCTAGAATTTATATAATATTTTATAATATTAACTATATATTACTATTTTACTTATTACCCTATTTATTTTTTTTACCTTACGCTTACGTGGACGTACTATTACTTATTACTAACTATATTTCTAAGGCTTTAATAACGTTTTAGGCTGTATTAAAACAATATTTATAGTAGTAATCTATAATAATATTTTTAAATAATACTATAGAAAGGTCTAAAAATTAGTATTTTTAGTATAGACTTTATATACGAGTGCTATACTTATTAAATTTATTATTTTTTAGCACTAGGCGTTCGTAAAAAGGGTAATAACTAGTAGTAATAATATAGATAATAATATTTAGACTAAATAAATTAATTTTTAGTAAATTAGTGTCTATTAAAAGTAAATTAAAAAATAAATTATTAGGAAGGAGGTCGCCGTATAAATTTAGCTTAGGCTATTAAAAGGTACTAAAGTTAATAAGGATTATATCTATACTTTAGCTAGTTTTATAAAAAATAATATTTATTATATTTAGATTTATATAGATAAGGCCGTAGTCGTAAATATAGATAATAGCTTTAGTAAGTTAAAAATACTATTATTTTTATAAGGCCTCGTTAATCTTGTTCTTATTATTATTAATATATAACTAGAGGTTACTATAATTCGCCTTACTTAGTACTAAACTACTCTCCTTCTTAGGTCTATAGTATCTAGTATATAATATTAAGAATAGTATATATATTTAAATAGTTATTTATAACTTATTAAATAATTTTAAAATAAGCTTTTAGTATCTTTAGGATCTACTACTTAAATATAAAAGCCTTCTTAAACTCTACTTATAAATACTTATCTTTTAGTCTCTAAAGTATTTTATAGACTAAGCCTTCTTCTATTTAGTAAATAATAGTTATATGTCCTTTTAAATTTATTATATTTATAAGTATAAACAGAGCGTAGACTGATAAAGAAATATTAAATATTAAATAAAAGTAGAATTAATACTACTTATAAAGCGTTAAATTATTACTAGACTCTAATACGCACGTATAGGGATAGCTTATATAATTATAAATATTTAAAGACTATAAGCGCTTATAAAGAATCTATATTAATTATAACCTAAATAAGCTTAGAGAAGAAATAACCTAAGTAATAGTTTTTTATTTAAAAACTATATTTACCCGTAATTACTAAACTAGACTTTATAAACGTAGGGCTACTTCCTAGCTTTATATTTATTAAATTAATTACTAGTATAGGTTCGGGTTTAGGGCTTTAAGTAATATATCTATATTTTAAATATTTTTTAGAATTACAACGAAAACTGCTTATAATTATTTTAATCTAGTTTAAGTATATAAGTTAGTAAAGTTTCTTTAACTTTTATTAATTATATTTCTTTTTATAATAAAGTAATACACAAAAATAGTTCTGTAAAAAGTAATATTAAAAAGTAGAAATAAATACTTTATAACTAGGTTAGCCTTATTACGCGTAATAAATAGGTTTTTTTTATTTATTATCTACTATATACCTATATTCTTTATAATAGTTTCTCTAGACCCTACGGTAATATATTATAATAAAAAATTATAGTAATAATAAAATATAAAAGTTAAGATTATATAATATACTAGATTAAGAACGTCTACAGGAAGATTTATTTTATTTATATTTATATATACTAATATAGATTTAGGTATTATATCTAGTAGAGTACTTACTACGTAATAAATAGCTTATAAGGTTAAAACCTACTAGTCCTAATATTTTATTAGGTATTAACTATCTATAAGGTTAAATTATTTTATTAAACTAAGTAATTTTATATAGTAATAGTATACTCTATTATAAACTATATAGTAATACTATATAACTTAATATATAGACTAGTAGACGGCGCTCGCAAAAGCTTATAATATAAAATAAAATTATATAGTATCTATACGTACTCTAGTATACTTAGTCTACTTATAATTTATTAGTATAATATTTCTATTTATAGCTAGTAGGTAGAGCTTTATATACACTCGCTTAAGTTATTATAGGGGTATATAAGATAGGCGTATAAATTTATATATATTAGCCTAAAGGCAGATCGAGTTAGCTAGAAGAATTCTTAGTAAATACCCCTTAAAGAACTTTTAAAAATAATAGTTTTAGGCTAAATAGTAAGCTGTTTTTTAAAATCTTAAAATTTTATATAGCGGCTAGCTCTATTATACTTTTAGTTAAAAGCTATTTTAAGGGAAACTATCCCCCGTTTTTATGTAAAAATATAAAGGAAAAATAGATTAAAGAACCTATAATTATAAAAAATATTAAATTAAGCTAACTAGTACTAAACTAATAGGAGTAAAAAAGATTAAAGGGGTATAAGCCTAAAAACGTTAGTAGAGGCACAGCGAGCCACTTATATTTATAGAGATATATTAGTAAATATTATTAAATTATTAACGCGTATATAAAGAGAATTATTAATATTATAAAATAGGTTTTAAATATATTAAAGTATAATAATTAGTTATACTTTTATCTTTTTTACTGCGGAGTGGCAGCAACGCTAGCTATTTAATTAATAAACTTTTAGTATATTTACCCCGTAGCTAATCTTAGTATTTCTTAAAATCTAGTATACGTTTAAAGACTTTAGGCTAATATATTAACTTATTATAGAAGCCTCTTATTCTGCGTAGACTATAATATATAGCCCTAGCTTTATAAAATATATAATATTATAAGCCTATAGGAGTTATTATATAGATAAAAACTAACTAGAAGAAATAAAGAGAAATTAGAGTATAGTATTTATATTAACCCTATAGTTATAGAGAAGATTCTAAGTATACTACTCCTAAAAGATACGCTAACTAAAAAGACTAGTAACCTACTAAGTAGTAAGACTATTATACTATTAAGCTTTATTTTTTAATTTTTTATATTAGATCTCTCTATATTATAGAGAAAGAAAACGTCGCAGTAATTAAGTAAGTAGAAAGTAGTTTATATTAATAAATTTACTTAAAACGCTATATAAGTAATCTTTATATAAAAATCTTATTAGTATAATATTAAGTATATAGTAAATATTATAAGTAGAGATAGAAAGATATTAAAAACTACTAGAGCTAACATTATAGAGTTAAAAACTAAAATTACATAATTATAGGGGGAAGTCTATTGCTAGAAATAGAAGGCTAAAGAAGCTATTATAAAAAAGGATAGTTTATAAAGTTAGAAGGTAAAAAGACCTTACTATAAAATATAATAAATATAAATACCTAAATATTTTAGTTCTTTTTATAGCTCTATAAGCGTACGCAAAGATCTATTACTATTTATTACTTTTTTTTAGTTTTTAATTTTATATTCTGCCTTATAGTATATTTATATATAATTAAAATATTTATTTTATCTAGCGTTGCGTTTATACTATAGCGGGATAACTTTTTAATAAAATTTATACTAGAAACTCCTTTTCTAGTTCTTCCTAATATACTAATTTTTAATTTTTAAGGGCCGATCTTTATAATCTTTTTTTAAATAATATTTCTTAAGCCGTTCTAGTATCCTAAATATAAAAGTAATACTTTTATTTTAATAATATAGGCCGCAGATCTACTACTTAACTTAAAAGTATTTTTTATTTTTATACCGTTTCTACTTATCTAGAGAGTTAAAAGTATATTTATAGTATATATATATATATTTAATCTATTTTAGATTAACCTTTTTATTAGCGTGCTTAGAAGACTCTATACCTAAAAGTATATAAGTTAAATTAGTAGGTAGTCCTTTAATTAATATATATTTTTTATAGGGCGGAGGAAGGTCTTTTAGTATTAATAAGTTTTTAAAAAGTATATTAACCGTAAAAAAGGGGTATCCTATAATAATAAAGAAGTAATTTAGATATAGTATATTAGGTTTAATAAGACTATAGTAAGTTCTAAGAAGAAGATAAGTAGTCTAATATAAATAGTATTAATAATCTAGTTTAGACTTTAGCCTTATAGGTATTATTTATACAGTTTAACTAGTTATATATAAATATAATATAAAAAGTAAATAAGCTAGTTTTTAATTATTTTACTGTATAAGTATTATATCTTTAGTAGCTTTTTACGTTATAACTATCTTTTATACTCTACTTTCCTAAGCCCTAATTTCTATTAATATCTCTTATAAATAAATTATTTTAAAAGTTTATTATATCGTATATCCCGGCACGTAGAGACAGATATAAGTAGATAGAATATAAGAATAATAACGTATATTACTATTTATAAAAAAGAGTATATAAAATAAGAAGTCTATAGAGAGTCTATTAACTATAATTTATACTTTTAGGTAGTTATACTAAAGCTCCTTTTTCTAATCGCCGTCTTTTTTATTATTATTATTATTATCTTCTCTACCGTTGCCGTTACCTTTATTTCTAAAAGTAACTAATAAAGTATTTACGCACTTTACGCGCTCTCTTAGTAGTTACTAAATTATAAACTTAACTAAATACTATAAAATTTCTATTTACGTTACTACTTTTAGTTATATCTAGTCTTTATAACTAGTTTATATTATTAGTATATAGTAATAACCGCTAGCAAAGCTATAATATTTAATAACTAAATTGGGTTTTACGTACTAATTATAAAGTCTTATAAACTTATTTTTTTTTTCTTATTCTAAATAATATTCTAAATAATTTTTTCTTTAAAGTAGTTTTAGTAGTATATACGGTATAAAATAAAACTTTTATTTAAATTTTTAGTAATATTAACCTATATTTTATTTTAGCTGCGTAGTTTAATAATCTGTTTATCCTTTACCTATTTTTATTTAAACTTTTTCTACTTCTCCTACTTCTCCCGTCTACTATACTTATTTATATTCCCTATCTTTATTTCTATAATTATTATACTATACTACTCTAGCTATACTACTATTTTGCCTAAAGAGAAAACGTTAGCCTGTTTACGTAAATAAAATAGTAATAATTTATTAGAGACTAAATAAAGTAGTAATTAATTAGTAATACGTAGAGGGGTCTCTTTAATAAGTTATTTAATATTTATAATTAGCTACGTAACCGGCTAAAAGCTAAAATAAAATAAGAATCTATAGAAAGTAAATAGTTAAAACTAAAGGCTTAGACTAAAGGGCGTATAGTATATATTATAAAAAGTAACTAATAGTTAATATAAATAGCTAACTAGCTTTGTATTATTATAAATAGGGGTTAAAGCTAGTAGATATAAATACGGCGTAAATACTAACTAAATTATATACTTTAGTTTTATATTTAGTTAGCTTTATATACTATAATAAAAAAAAAAGAGATCCACTAACTAATAGTAGTTAATTTTTATAAATATTATAATTTTTATATAAATAGCGCCTACGTTAGCGTAACTTATTATAATAGCTCTATACTAATATTAAGGGGCTATAGATATATACGGTCTATATACTATTTTTAAAATATTATTTTTAATAATAGCTTAAGGGTTAGTATAGTTACTAGTAATATTCTTAATAATTATAAGTTTTTTACGTAGACTTCCCTATAGCGTATTTTTAGGCGTATTAAAGAAGCTATTATACTACTACTTAAAATAGCCTATTTTACTTACTTAATAGGAGCCCCGGATTTTTTAAGCGTTATATTTTATATTTAATTATACTAAGTTTATATAGTGCTAAGCGGCTGTTTTATAAGTATATACTATATAGATCTAATATATAATAAATAAAAAAATAAAGTAAAGAAGCGTAGTTATTTAATACTTAATAGGGGTATAACTATACCGATTTTAATTTTTTAACTAGAGAGGATATAATATTATAATTTTATAAACTTCTACGGCGTACGCGTTAATTAAAAAAAACTTTTAGGCTTATAAAGTAGCCGCTTTTAAAATATAATTTTTACTAACTTTATCTATATCCCCTATTAAAAATAAAAAAATATTTAGTATTAAATTAAATTATAGGCGTAAACTATTTTTAAACTTACTTCTTTACTAGAAATTCCGCTTTAACGTCTAGTGTATAGTTAAATCTAGTTTTTTTACCTTTATATTAAAGATTTTATTACTTACCGCCAATACCCTATAAGGCGTTATACTTTAATAAGTAATTTTTTAAAATTATCCTTAAAAGCCTTAATAGCTTAATTTATAGTTATAGTTTCTACTTTTAGTTTAATATACTGCTATTTATACTTTAGAATACTTATTTAGTTAACTAGATTTTAAAATAGTACTAAGATAAAATAATCCTAGTTCTTTATACTAATTAATTATATATTTATAGAGCATTCCTCTACTTTTATAAAAGACTTCTAAAAAATATACTTTAGAGTATTTATATATTTAAAAATTTATATTATAGGCTTTAGCTAGACCGTGTCCCGGTACAAAGGTAAAGATAAATTATATAATTAGTATATAGGCAGAGACAAATCATTCTATAATAGATTAGAATTTAATTTACCTATTAAAGTAAATTATAAACTTTATATAAGATATAGTTAAATATTACTATCTCTTTTAAAATTATTTATATTAGCGGGCTATTTAACGGTAATTATTATAGTCCTAGTAATACTCCCTAGTACCTAATTATAAAATTCCTGTCCCTAGAGGCTACAATAATAAAACCTAAAATATATAAATAATTTTATTAAAAAGCGCCTATCTATAATATATATAGGTAATAATACGTGTAGAAAGGTAACTAATAAAAATATAAACTAAAAAGACTTAGCCTTATAAAGAAGGATATATATTATATATTATAAAATTACTAGTTTATATTTTAAAATATTACGGGAGACGATTTGGGTTTATTTATATAAAAGAGAACTATAAATTTAGTATAAATAACTTATTTTAAGCCGGCTTTAGTAGATTATTTACTATAATCTAGTAAAATTTATTATAAATATTTTAACACGAGTATAAAGAGTAATTATAAAAAATAAAATACTAGTAGTAACTACGCCTTACCTTTTATTTATAAAAATAACGCCTCCTTTTAATATATATTATATTTAAACTCTATTATCCTAAAAGATCTTTATATAATTTATTTTATCCTTAGGTATTTAGTATATTAATATAGTAATATTTTATAAAATATATAAATAGCTAGTATATAACTTAGTACTAAACTTTAATAATAATAATAGTAGTAAGGAGAATATATAAACTATAAAAATTATATATAACTTTACCTTAAGCTACTAGTAAGATACTAGATATATTAATATAATATATTTTAAAGGCTACTTCTAGTAAGGTCTAATTATATAGTCTTATAGGTAATATAGTGTATATAAAATAATAAAAAAATAATAATATATTTTAGGACCCTATATACCTGCTAAGATAAATATAAAAAGTAAGTTATATAAATTACTTACTAGGCTATAGTAAGGCTCGTAGCGCTTTTTAGGTTTATTAGATTTATATAGAAGAACCTAGAATAATACTAAAAAAGCTATATTAAGATAGTATATAAATATAAAAAAACTTATAAGTACTATAATCTTTCTATATCTAGTACTAGAGTAGCGATATCTAGTACTAGAGTAGTAATATCTAATACCGCTAGGGTAGTAATATCTAATACTACTAGGGTAGCGATATCTATTAAGGTAGTAGAGTAGGTATACGTAAATAAGTCCTATATATATATATAACAAGGGGTTCCTAATAAAAAAGAGTAATTAAGGCTATCGCTTCGCTTTAAAAGAATTAATAAGGCTACTAGAATTAATAAGGCTATTAAATTAAAGGGTAAAAGTAATTACAATAATAATTTTTAATATTTAATAATTATAACTCTATAGATAAAGACCGGGAAAGCTTATTTAGTAAATATAAAACTAAAAAGTATAAAGAATTTACTATATAGCTTTTAAATAAGTATATATATATTTTAATAGTAAGTCTGTTAAAACTAAGTTAATCTAATACTAACTAATACGCGCGCTGCAGGTAGTAGTATTTTTAAAAAATAAAAGTTACTAAAAAAGCTATTAGGTAAGTAAAGAAATATAATACCTATTTCTTTTAAGGTAAATTTCTCTAATATAGATATATATAAGTTAAACTAAGTACGTAAATAAGTATAGCTACTATAGTAGCTAAAAGTGTAAAATTAATTATCTATAAAGCTAAGGGGTAACTATTATTAGTATAAATCTTAGAACGTAAAAAATAAATATATAAAAGGTAATTAGTAAAAGACTAAAAAAAGGCTGTAAGGCGGTAAACTAAAGGATTTTATAGTATTAAAAATAATATATATAATTTATTAGAACTACAGCTATATCTTACTTTTATTTTATTATTTAGGCTAGACTACTAAGCTAATTCTAATACTTATAGTATTAGATTATATCTAATATAATACCCGTATAGCTTATATTAAATAAAAAATTAAGTAATTATTAGTGCTATTCTTAACTAGTAAATAACTAAAAAATATCTTAGTTTATATTATAGAGATTAGCTAACCCGTCTACTTAAGGTTATTAATTAAGTATTTTACTTTTTAAAACGGCTTTACTTCCGGCCAATAAATAAAAAATTAGTTTTATATTATTATAATACTAACTAGACTATTAAGCTAGAACTAATATTTATACTATAGAATTAGCTATACTTTAATAGGTTATACCTATTAAATATAGGAAACAGATAATATCCTAATAGTAACTAATTATATATAAAGTTTCTTTATATTATAGCCAGCTCTTACTAGTCTTTAAAAAAATACTATTAGTAATAGCTACGCTTTATAGATACTTATTAATTTAATCTTTATATAATTAGCTCTATTAGGGTTTTTATAAACTTAGCTCTGATTACTATTAGTACGATAATAATACTAAGTTTATTAAATATATTTTATACTAGTAATATTACTATACTTTAAGTACACTATTTTTATTATTTATAATTTTAATATTCTTAGAGGCGTATATCTGCGATTATATTTTTAAAGATAATACTTAGAGAGCTTATTAAAGTAAGTAAGTAATAGTAAAAAGAAGTGTAAGTAGCTATTTACTAATATTATATATAATAGGTTTTTACTAGATTAAAATAGTACTGTGTAGTTATAGGGCTATTATAAAATATAGATATAAGTAATAAAAAAATATAAAAAGGTAACCGGTAGACTAAATAATAGTTAGCCTTATTAGAAAAGTATATATAATATAGTAAAAAGTAGGTAATATAAATTTACTTAAGAAAAGCGAAACGTAGATATAATATAACTTATATATATAATATATTTTTTATAAACCTAAGGGCTATAGCTAGTATATAGATAGCGCTTTTAAAATTATATAATATATAAACGTATAGTGCCGCCACTAAAGTATAAAATATATATATAAATTATAAATAACTAACTTAGCTTTAAGAAGCTTTACTAGGCGTTTTATTAACTAAATCTAGTTTATAATCTGCTGCTACCTAAACTATATATATATATTAAATTTTTCGATCTAGCCTTACCTGAATTTTTTGACACATTAAGTATGAAGGCATATATATACTCCTTCTTTTTTAAAACCCCTTTTGGTCGCCCTGAGCCACTACAGCCACACTATTTATTTAATTAATATATAAATATATATTAAGTCTAAAGCTTATAGGCGTGGCGCTATAGTAGTTTACTATTTAATATTTTTTTTATATTATATTAGGGTGTGCAACCTTCTAAACAGTTAAAGCTAATTTATTATAAGAATTAGGTAAATAGACTCTTTAATTCCTTAAAAGTACTATTTAAAATAGGCAGTAAAATAATCTAGACGTTTAGTTATTACTAAAAATAATCTTACTATAATTAATAAGCGTAAAAAATATATATTTAGCGTTATTCTTTACTGTAACTATTATAAATCCGTAGTTTAAGTATTTAGTTTTTTTTTTTTTTTATTAATTTTATACCCGTTAATTCTATTATACTTAGTTTTAACTATAATAACGGTAGATAGTATAAAAGGGGGTAAAATAATAAATAAGCCGTTTATAGAGAGTTAGTTATAAACTTTTATATAAAATTTAGTAGAATATTACTAAATTTTTTAATTTTATTTATTATGCTGTTAGCGCGTTTAATAAAATTATTATTAGAGCTAAATATAGTAGTAGTTACGCTGCTAGCGCGTTTAATAAAATTATTATTAGGGCTAAACTTAATCGTAATTTTTATAGTCTTAATAATATATATTTTATAGGACAGACCCTGTCTAGAATATATATAGATAATAAATATATATAAAAAGATAACTAGTAAAGGCGGTAAAATAATAAATAAAGGACGAAGGCTTTAGTCTTATAAAAGTAAATATATAATATATCCTAGGCGAGTACGCTTACTTAAAAAAACTATTTACTTTTTAAAATTAGTATTTAGTAGGTCTTTATATTTTACGTCGCTTTATAAATATAGATATATATATAGTATTTATAGCTAAAAAACTTTTACTCTATTAGACTAATAGACACTTTATAGTTTATAAAAAAAGTTAGCTTACTAATATCTTATTATATAAAATTAGATATATTTCCGCGTATAAAAGTATATTAGTTAAATATAAACTTATCTATAGGTATATTTATATTAGTCTGAAAATAACTTTTTACTAAAAAGTTAATTTAGTACTAGCGCGCCTAAGTTAATATAGTCTAGTTAAAAGAATTATAATTTTTAGATATACGTAATATACTTTTAAAAGATAAATTTTTAGGTAAATTTTTTAAATACTATTTTTATTACTTAGTATACTAAAGTACTAATAATAAGATTATTTATTTACTTTTCTATTATAAGGAGTGGGCGGACGAGGGGTAAAAAATTAATATTTTTTTAAAGTATATTCTAAAACTAGAAAACTAGAGTTAGATTTAAAATAAATAGGTAAAAGGTATATTAAAATATAAAAGCGTTATATCTGGTTTTTATATTAGGACTAAAATATTCTAAAAGGCGGATTCTTTAATCTAATTATTTAGTAGTTTTATTAATATAGGTAATACTTTTACTGCTATTACTAGCTCTTCTTTTTTAATAGCTAAATTTTAGACAGCTTTTATATACTTCTAGATTTTTATTTTACTTTTTTATTTAGCTTTTTTAAATAATATCGGGCAGCTATACTATAAATTTAAATTAATTTTTAAATATATTTTTTAGCTTAATAATATTTACTACGAAACCCTTTTTTTTAATTATTTAAAAAACTAATATTTTTATCTAGAATTTTATTAGTATTAACTAATTAGTCTTTTAAGCTATAGAACTTTTTTTTCTAAGTAAGGTTTTTTATTATATTAGTAAAGTATTACTTATACTTTTAGTAGATACTCTATCTCCGTTCGACTTAACCTAATATAGGAAAAATAATTAGAATAATATTTTTAATAAACTTAAGAAATAAAAATATATAAAATAAAATTTTATAATTTATATATAAATATAATATACTATACTAGGGCTTATTTATAATATACTCCGCTCGGGCGCTTATAGGTTTAGAATTAAAAACGTATATTATATATTTAATTTAGACTTTTATATAATAACGCTAACTACTAAAACTATATATAAAATCTTTTTAGTTTATAATCTACTAATTATTCTAAAACTCCCTAGTAAGAAAAAAATAAGTTAAACTAGGACAGTAGCTATCTATTATAGATAGATAGGCTAGCTACTAAAGGAAAGGTGCTATAAAATTTAAAAATCTTTTAAAGCTAATACTATAATAATAAGTAAGACTGTAATACCTAATAAAAGAGTAAGGTTAAAGTAACTAAATAAAAGTATAGTAGCTTTAGGTAGCCTCTATATAAGTAAGATAAATATAACTATTAGTAATACGATACTATCTATATATATAAAAAAGTATTTAAAGAAGTAGTATTTAGAGTTTAATATTTTTAATTTTTTAACGGTTAGATTTTTACTAAAAAATTAAAAAATATAATTTTAGCTTTAGCGGGTTATATTTATATTGTAGCGCTTTTAAAAGACTATATTTATATTTTAGTACTTTTAAAAAGTACTAGTACTATACTAAAAAGATATCTAGTTATATTATAATATTTACCTTTATAATAGACTTAAATCCGTACAGTCGCCGAGGCTAGGAGTTAAAAAATAATAATAGGTATAAAATAACTAGATAGTATAGTTACTTAACTAGTATATAAACTAATAAGCTTTTTTAGTAATCCTTTTACCTCTCTACCCTTAAAAACTATTTTACTAGTATATAACTCTACTATAAGTCTAGCTTCTTTTAACTAGTAATAATTAGTAAACTTAATTATTTATTAAATATTTTTATTAATACCGTACTACTCTTAAGTTTATTAAATAGATTTTTAAATAGCTTAAGGTATTTTATATTTAGTATATATTTAAATAGCTCTATTTTCTAATTAAGTATATTAAGCCGTTTAGTTATAGATAGGCTTAGTTATAAAATAAGTAGGTAAGCTAGTTCTTATACTCTATTTATTAGTAGAAAGAACGCGTAAGATTTAATAATAATATAATATTATAGAATAACTATAGCTAGTTTATTTATATAGGAAAGGGGCCGCTATAAATATATAACTAGACTTTATTATTTTAATTTAAAACTACGATTATATGGGCGGGGTAACGTTATATAATTAATAATAGTAAAAAGTTTTTTAGTAAAAATATAATTAGTTATAATAAGTACTACTAAAACTATTATAGTTAATTAGTTTAACTTATTATAACCTTTCTTTCTGTTAAATAAATTAAAAGTATTAAAAAAATTTATATATTTGCCTATACTTATTATTAGTACTTATAACCTATTATCTATACTATATATAGTATAGTTATTACTTTTATTTATAATATAGCTATTACTCCCGTTAACCTCTTTATTAGAAAAAGTATTAGTACTAGCCTATTAGCTTAATAGTATAGCAGTATTTATAGAAATAAAATTATTTAACTAGTTACTAGTACTAAAAAAGAAAAAATTAAATAGATTACTAGGTATACTAAATATATTAGATATATATAAATAAAGAAATTTTATACAAACGTAAACGTATTATTTAGTTTAGTTATAAAGAGTATTTACCTAATAATAGTATCTAAACTATTTTAGACTATAGATAATACTAAGGGCTATACTACTACCTAAGAAAGGTATAGAAAGACTATTATAGGCACTAAAAATAGAATAATATTTTAAGAATAAAAGGAGAAGGTTTAGGTAATAATACTAGTAATACTATTAAGGTATAAAAAAGAGTTAAAAGTTTCTATTTTAATATAAATATATTATAGTAGATATAGATAACACTTTATTATCTATAAATATAGGTATTAAATCTTAAAGATAGTAAACTTTTTTAAGCTATTTTTACCTAAGTTACTTTTTTGCGGCGTATAGGGGCAGTTAATTTAAACTATTTTTATATAGTAAATAGAAGTTACTATAGATTAACTATTAATAATAAAAGCTCTACTACTAAAGGAATATATTAATAATAGTAATAGGAATAATAAATAATAAGATTAATATAGTTAAAAGAAGCGTATATATATTAAAAAGTAGTTTTAAAATAAAAGATAAATAATTTAGATTAATAATAGACTTTATATACCTTTTTTTACCTTTTATACCGTATACTATACCTTCCCGCTCTTTTAATTTATACTCTTAAATATATTTAAGCTAAAAAGATTATACAGCTATAGTAGTACCTAGTTATTATTTTATATTTATAACTAGTCTATAATATATTTATCTAATAAAAAGTTAGTAAACTATATTTACTTAAACGTATAGAGGATATGTATAGAGTGCTTTATAGTTATATATATATTAATAAATATAGTATTTTTTTAACTGCGCTATTTTACTTTTACTACTTCTAAAAAGTAGTAAAAGTAAAATAGCGTAATTAAGACTCTAATCTCTATTTTTTTACTATTTACTACTATTTAACTATCTCTATAATAGTAGTATTTAAGGATTTTATAATAGTACTAAAAAGCCTATTTAATTATTTAAGGTAGTATTATAAATATTATTTTAATTTTAGCGAGTAATTAAAAACTTCTAATAAGCGTTTAGAGGTATTAGAATTAGAACTAACTAAACTAGCGTTACCTCTAAAACTATAAAAATAAAAAAATAAGTTTACGCTACCCCTAAAACTATAAAAGTAAAAAAATAAGTTTATAAAATAGTTTATAAAAAATATTTTTAAAACTAATAAGTAGCGTAATAGGTAGATTAAACTTAGCCTATATACTAAATAGTAGTATAAGAAAATTATTTAAGTATTTATAGGTTATATTAATATAGAAGTTAAGAGAGAATACTATAATAAAAATAAAGGATTAGAGAATAAGTTTATTAACTTAGTAAAAAAATTCTCTTTACTTATAAAATTCTCCCTTTTAAACGCTAATTTTTAGAGATTATTTACTAACTTCTAAGTCCTTATTTTTCTATTATACTATCTAGTTCTTTAAAAAAAGAATATTTTATATAAAACTATTAACTAGAAAATCTAGCACATTATAAATACTTAAGAGATAAATTATAGAAAACTACTAAATAGTACTTAGCTTATAAATAACTTTATTATTAAGCTTACGAACTATAGTTAGATAATTTCTTAAATAATAAAATTATTTTTTATTAGTAAAATCTTTTAGACTATTTTATATTAATACTAGACTTATATATTTCTTAACTATATTTTTTTTTACTAATCTTATCTAGATTAGTAATAATAAAACCTTATAACTATATATTAAACGTCTTAAATTAGATAAATTTATAAAATATAACTACAGCGATTATCTTTAGCCTAAGTATTTAATTTTAGGTCTTAATAAATATTTACTTAATATAAATAATACACTAAGTAGTAGACTTTTATATATATTTTAAGTATAAATAATAATATACTGCTAACAGGAAACTGCTAGAAGTAATAAAATATATACTAACCTTAGGTATAAGAAGGACGATATAAAGCCTATTAATAGTATATTTAAGGTTTATACTATTTTAAAAAGTACTAGTATTATCTCTATTAACCTTAGCTTTAATATTTTAGTTCTAAACTTATTTTAAAGTAATAATAGATCTTAAAGCTTAGGTAAAGTTAATCTACTCTTAAAAGTATCCTAATTAATTTTAATATAATATTTAATTCCTGTTCTATAGATTATTTACTTAAAAGTTTTTATTTATAATAGGGTTACGTAGAATTAAGTTTCTATTACTATTTTTAATATATTAAAGCTAATATAGGGCCGCGTAGCTAGTAAAAGTAATTTTATTTAAGACTACTTTTTCTAACTCTTTAGACCTTTTAAAAACTTAAGTCTTTTATAAAAATACTATATAGCGACTATATATAAAATAATAATTATTTTATCCTTTTTTTTTACGCCCTAAGTAGTTTTCTAATTTCTAAATTAATATTTCTATATATATAGTTACTATAAGCGTAATAAAATAATTTTAGTAAAATATTTTAAATTATAAGGCCTAAAGCCGGCCTTAAATAATAACTAGTTAATATTTTTTTAAATCTAGATTAAGCCCTCTAGACTATCTAAGTACTTAAGCTATTTATTAAGTCTAGTAGAATAAACGGCTCTTAGGCTTTTTCTTTTATAAATTAGCTTTAGATTAGAATATTTTAATTCCTAAATAATTAGAAAAAAAAAGTAGTCTATTAGAACCCTTAAGTAGGTTTATTTTATTTTTTTATAAAATAAGCTTTAGAAGTTACGCCCCTGCTATATATTTATTATATAAAACTTCTTTTTTTTTTAAATTATACTCTCTAGACAGTTAAGCGAAGTAGTATATTAAATTATTTTAAAAAAAAAGTAGCGGGAGCTTTATTAGCAGTATTTATAGTTTGTTAATTTTAATAAAGTATACTATTAACTATAGCTAAACTTATTAATAATATATTACCTCTATATCTATAGGCTAAAATAGTATACTAGTAAAGTATTTTATTATACCTTAATATAAATTTTAATTATTTTAAGTATATTATATATAACTTCTATTATTACTATAGAGATTATAACTAGAAGTATATACTAAGCTTTTATTAGTAATTTTAGTTAGATAGTATAAGTAAAAGACTATATACTTTATATAGATAACTTTATCGCTCGCACTTAGAGAACTTAGTATAATATAAGGAGTACAAACTTATAATTTAGAAGATTAATAATTAGTAATATTTTAGATTACTCTTACCTATAAAAATCTAGATTTTTTTATTTAGAATAGTTACTATATATAAAATTTTTTAATTATAGAGTATATTTCTAAATATCTAGTAAAGACTTAAGCTATACTTTAGAATTTTTTATTTTTAAAAAATAAATTAATCTTAAGTTTTGTGTAATCTTACTAATATATATTATAATTTTAATTTACTAGAAAAGACTAAAGAACTAATAGACCCTAAAATTAAAAGAAAAATAAAGGAAGTTATAAATATAAAAATATTTAAATATCTCTTAGTTTCTATAATTAATATTAATATTTAATAATAACTCTATAATAACGTAAGCGCTATTATGAATAAAATTAAAAGTATTTTTAATAAATTATATAATTTAGATATAAGTAACTAACTATTATATATACGTATACTTATTACTTTAGCTTAAATCTATATATCTATTCCTAGTTTTTTAAAGCTATTTAGAGATAAAAATTTATATTATATTATATATAAAACTATAAGAGTTTTAAAAAGAAGAAATTTATATATACTATTATTTATCTCTCTAAGTTACTTATATATTTTAATATTAGTAAGCGTAGAGAAGCTAGAGTTTTTTTTAACTATAAAAAGAAGATACTATATTAAAAAATATACAACTATTAGATACTAACTTTTATAGCTTAAGTAAAAAATATTTAGTTAAAAATATAATTAATAACTAAATAGGTCTAAGGTCCCTATAAATATTATATTAGTTAAAAATAGTAGTATATATAAACTTCTTCGTACCTAAATAGTAACTAAGTAAGTTTTACCCTTAATTAGTAATTCTGTACTTATTTTTAATTTACTAGTATAAAGTCGCCTTTTACTACTAGACTAATACTAAAACTAGTAAATACTAAAATAATTTTTTTATATTTATAGCTAAAGCTTTACTAACTAAATAAATTTTACGCAACTCTTTAGTTTCTTTTAGTAACCTAAAGCTATCTAAAATTTTATATTTTATCTATTTTTATAATTATTAAGATCCTGTAAATTTATAAGAATGTATTTAAATATTCTAATTATTAACTTTAGCTATTTTCTTTACAGATCTATTAAGAACCGTTAATAAACTATTTTTAAAGTTAATAACGTACTAAAAACTATTAGCTTTTTTTATCTTTATAACTATAGTATTAAGCAGGAGAAGATTAATATATACTTTAAATAAATAAGTTAAGTCTTTTATCTACAAATATTGTCTAGACTAATTATAAAAAAGTTAAAAAGTAAATAATTCTTTAACCTCTTAAAGTATAAAAAAAAAATTTTTTATTTAATACCTTAGTTATTCGACCAGGGATACTTTAAAAAAAAATATATAGCTAGATATGTATAAAAGAAAATTGTAATTTTAGTAATCTAAAGAATAGTTTATTAAACTCTTAGTTAAATAAATAGTAGTTACTAAAATTCTATAATTTTACTATAAACTTTTATTAGGTATATTCTCTTACCTATATAGGGTCTAAAGTTTCTAATAAGAAATTAGGCTTATACTAAGCTTATAGACAAACTGTTAAAATATCTATTAATTTTACTTAACCTACGCTCAGAGGAATTACTAGACTAGTATTATATAAACTTAATATTTATATTTAGTCTTATTTATTACCCTACTATATTTACTTAGCTTATTTAATCTAGTAAAGTTATTTAAAATATAGTATACCCTAATTTTAATATCTTAATACTTCTCTTTTAGTAAAATATTAGCAGTATTAAAATAGCTAATATAAGTTTAATAAATAAAATATTAAGTGCTGCTATTAAAAAAAGTGGGAAATTTATATACGTTAAACTAAAGCCTAAATTAATTTTAATTAATATAGGGTATCTATTAATACGTTAAACTAATAGGTAATAAAAAAATACTATATATAGAGTATTAAAGCCTCTTTACCTAGTTAATAATAAGGTAGCTTAAAAAATTAGAAACCTAGAAATAATCCCTAAAAAATATAATATTACTTTTTTTAGTTTTTCTAATATAGTAATAATTATTAAGTCTTTTATAAGCTACTATAGTAACTAAATACTAAAAAGATAAAATCTAATAAACGTAGGTAAGTACCTTTTTAAAAAAAAAGCAGTTTTATACTTCTTAATAGATAAACTATAGTTTATAAAATTATTAAATTAAGTATTAAATTCCGCTACTAAAATATAGTTACGTAAAATATCTTATCCCTAGCTAAAAAAAAGTATTTAAATAAGCTAAGAAATTTACCGTAGCCTACTAAACTAAAAAGAAAATTTTTATTTTAAATTAGTTATATTTTACTAACTGTGTTTTATATACTTATTAGTTTAGAATATTAAATAGAAGGGCTGCCCGTATTATATTTTTATTAATAATATTATAATAACTTATATTACTTAGTTATTTTATATAAATTGCTTTACCCTATTTACCTAAATACGTTATACTTTAGCAAATTTTTTAATAATCTAGTAGATATTAAATAATATAATTATATAATTAAAAATTTTTAAAGAATAAAATAAAGGCGAGGTAAAGGCCGAGTTAGAAATATTACTTAAAAATAAATAGAAGTTAAATAAAGAATAAATTTAACTTAAAAAGATATACTATTTTAAAACCTACAGTAAAGTCCTAGTAAGAGATTTACTCTACTATTATAGTTTATTTAATATTTTAGTATTTTTATAAATATATTAGGATAAAAAGTAAATTAAAAAACTATTATTTAAAAATAATTACTATAAGTCTTATACTTAGCTAGTAATATCTTAATTAAGGGTTATATAAGTATAGAAGTTTAGATCTTTTATTATATACTAGATAATATATAAACTCTATAGTCTTTTATTTAAGAATACCTTTATAGCGAGATACTATAATAAGTAAGTAAAGCTTATTAGAACGGTAAACTAGAGTAAGACTTAAAAGTATAGCCCTTTTTTATTTTTATAAATATAATATTACTAAACTTATTTATAGTTTATATTTAAGGTTTTTAGGATAATAGAATAGAGAATATAGATAAAATATAAATAAAATATTAATAATTAATATTCTTAAACGGGCGTAGGCTCTCGATATATAGTAAATTTTAAAAAAACTAATTTTATTTTAGTATTAATCGTGTATTTACTAATAAAAATATATATATTTATAAATTAGAAATATAAATACTTCTATAGTATTAGGCGCTATATACCTATACTTTATAGCTTACCTATCTAGTCTATATAAGGAGTTTTAATAGAAGTAATAATATAATTATATTTAAAATGTAGCGCCTAGCTTAGCAGCAGCTTAGTAAAGCCTTAAATACTAAAAAAAACTATCTTTTATTAAGTTACTAACAGTCTATAAGATACAGGGAATTTTATTTTAATTAAAACTATTATTTTTTTTAAGCGTCTCTAACTATAGATACTTAATTAAGCTTAAATTTCTTAACTACTAGCGTAAAAACTGCTAAAATATATTAGATATTATTTTCTTTAGCTTACCGCCCTTAATCTATATTAATAGGTTATTACTCGCTACTTATTAGATTGAAAAAAACTTATAATATAATAATAGTACCGCCTATATAACTAGCTATATCCCCTTTTTTATTATTAGTACTAATATATTAGTGTTAAATAACTAGTGTAGGTCTACTTATAGTAGTATTTTATTTAGTATTAACTAAATCTTTAAATTACTACTTTTATTTATACTTCCTCTTACCTAACCGGTAATATAGAGTACTTAGTAAAACCTAAAATAGACTTATATTAAAATTTTAAAAGTAGTAAACTTAATAGGCGTAGATATTAGATAAAGAGATTATAAAATTAATTTTAATTATAAGAGAAATTATCTATATCTATTTACTACTAGTTATATACAGAGAGGTTATATACGTAATAAAAAATTAAATAATAAATTAAAATAGTTTTATACTTAGCGCTTACTTTTTATAGTATTTTTTTTTAGTTTTTTTAATATACCTTATTTAGTAAATAAAGTGTCTAAAATAATATTTTTTATATTAATAATTTCTAACTAGCTATTATATTTTTTTAATAAATATTCTAGCTCTGTAAATAATTATAAGAGATAATAGCTTTTTAAATTTTATAAAAGTTTAGATTCTTTTTGTAGTAGCAGAACCTTAAAATTAAAATTAGATAGTAACTTATTAATAATAAAATAAATCCTGTCTAAGTGTATTAGTATTTATATATTATAGACGTTTTTAGTAAACCTATATACTATTTATTTTTCTTTTTTATCCAGCGCTGTAAAACTAAATACGTAAATTAAATAGTAATAAAAAATAGTTTAGCTTTTATTAATTATAGGGTAATAGCCGTAAATTTTTACTAATTAGTAGTTATAGGAGATTAAAAAGTCTAAAATTTACTAGTAAAACTCTTATTCGCGCTTTATAAGCTAAAAAAGCTTAATAATTACTTTAACTATAAGGGTTATACTATAAGTATTTTACTAGTTTATAATATTAAGTGTTGTAGCGCCGTATTTTACTTTATATATTAAAAATAGGAAGTATATATAGTAAATAACTATAAAGTAAAATTAGTTACTAGTAATAAAGTTACTAATAAAAGGTAAAAGTTTATTAAGCTAATTTACTATAAACGCCTCGCGTTTAAATTCTACTAAGTAGTTAGGCTACGAATAAGTACTAGCTAAAAAGATAATATTATTTTAGTCTTTATTAATATTTTTAATAAAATATTTAAGTTTAGTACTACGTATAGCTAGAGCCTAAGCTAATAAAATAAGTAACTAACTAATATTTTAGATAATCTTCGCTTTATTTTAACTATTTATTATATTATAAGTTTTACTAAATATATTGTTATTAAATAGTAAAGCCTAAGGAATATTTTAATCCGTTTCTAGTAAGGTTTAGTAAAAATACTTACTATTCTCTTTAATTTTTTTTTATTTATATTAATATAATTACGTATAAAACTGCCCTTAGTTTTAAGTAAAATCTTATAACGCAGATCCTAATATAGTATAGTCTTTTCTTTTTTTAGTTTTAGATTACTTAGTATACTAGAGCCTAACTCTAATTATTTACGCTAAAGAGAAGACGTTAACTTTTTTTTTATAAGTAGGTAACTTATTATATCTAACTTAAAATATTCCCTTAATTAAATTTATTATTTTAGTTAATAATTAATAAAATTAATTTAGGTACTCCTACTATAAAATAGTATTTTTTAATTACTTAGCCTTTTAACAGTAAAGTTTAAAGATATTTATAATTATTTTTAAAAAGGCGCGGTTTAGTAGTTATTAAATAGGTTTTTAATTTTACGTAATTATTTTTAATTTTTAGATAGTAATATAATTAGTCTAGTTTATAGAAGTTATTTTAAGTTTACTAAAAAAGTATAGTAAAATAAAGTTATATACCCCTTTATATAAAATTTTATTTATTAAGAGAAAATATTAGCGCTTAGTATACTTACTATACTTTAAATTTAGATATATATTTTTATAAATAGGACCCTACGCTTTTATTTTACTAGTATTTTAAAAATATATTTTTACTAATAAGTTAGCAGTAGGTATTTAGTTATAAAATTAATATAAGATATACCTTTTTATATAAACTGTTACCGCCTATTCTTTTAAATAGTTACGTTTTTATAATATTTAGCTATATCTATTAGTACTTATAGAGGAAGAAAAATATTTTTATATTATTACTACGTTTAAAGCTAGTAGAAGGATACGGGGAGCTAGAAAACTAAATATTGTAAAAAATATAAAACTAATACCTTTTAGATATAGTATAAAAGAACGCTTAGTAATAATAATTTATTTAATTTTAGCCTTAAGTATAAGTTCGCAGCAGCTTAAAAGCTTAAAAGTAATAAATTATTATAACTTTATAATTATATTACTAAAGGTTATACTATTAAATAATATATATTTAGACTTACAATTTCCTAAATAGTAAATATTATAATTTTTTAAAAACTTAATCCTATTCTAACTTAGATAACTCTAATTTTAATATCTATAAAAATTCTATTATCTAACTCTTTAGCCTCTTAAGTAGCTATAGATATATTTTTTAAAGCACTAGATCTATTTAAATACTTAAAGATAGATTATATACTATACTTTTATCTAGTATAATCTACTATAATACGAATCTCTTTATATATAAAAATTAATATTTACTTATAATAGTACTATAGTAAAATTAGTTATTAGCTCTTTTTTAAATATAATATAGGCGGACTGTATATAGTTTAGTAACTTAACTTTTAAAATAGAACTAGTTAGGTTATACAGCTATAACTATATACTACTATAAAATTACTTTAATATTTAATATATAAGATCTGCACTATTTAAGTTATTTAAGAATAGTTAGTAATATTAGTTTTAAAGATATTTATATATAAGTCTAGCTATAATAATAACGTTAGCGTTACTTTTATAATTGTAGAGTATATTCTAGTAGATACTACTATAGATTCTTTTAGTAGATAGTATATATATAAGGGTAAAACCCCTCTCTATTTTAAGGTATAATTCTATACTATAATAGCTAGAATATAGATACGTAGTAGATAATTAATATATAATATTAAACTTATAAAACTAGATTAAAATAGTATTAGTACGTTTTCTAAGTATTAGAAGTATTATTTAACTTCTTAATAAAACTTATTCTATTAGCCCTATACCTAAAATAGGAGGCCTATTTAACTTAGCAGCAGATTTTTTTAAGGCCTAGGTAAAAGAAATAAAATTTTCTTATAATAAAAATATAATTTAAAAAAGAATATCTATTAAGTATATTAATAAGATTCTAAAGTCTATTAAAGACTTTCTACTAAAACTTTTAAATTTTACTTAGTATTATTATTTTTAAAAAGGCCCCTTCCTGATCGTTTACACTAACTTATATAAAAATAATATTCTTATAGATTCTAAGTACTATATTTAGAGTATAATTAACTAGGAAAATATAATTATTACTCTTTAAAAGATAATTAAATTTACTAAAGATTTATCTATTATAGTACCCGTAATAGATAGACCGCTTTATTATAAAAAGAAGTTAGATTAAAAAAAGTTTATTAAATAGATAAGGTATATTAAAGTAGTTAAAAAGATAGAGAAGGTATTATACCTTAATAATAAACTTTTTATAACGTTTAAGAATTAAAACACTTAGAACTTAGCTTTAGTAATTTAATTATATTTTAATAGTAGAATTAGTTTTTATTTAAATATATTTAAACTGTTTAAGTAATTTAAATTTACTAATTTATAACTATATATTATTATCTAATAGCGTAGTATACCTAAGACTATATTAATTATAAGTAATAGCTAGTCCGAAAAGCTTAACGTTATAATTAAAAATTTAGATTTAGGCACCTTACTCTAAATACTATTTTTTACTAATAGCTAGTCTACTATTTATTTGCCTATTTATAATTAATTAATTTACCTACTTTTATAACTACTACTATATAGTATTCTATAATTATAGTATTAGTATACCTATTATATATAAGTAGTACTATTTAGTTAGCGCTATTTTAACTTATTATCTAGCTTACTAGTACTAAGTTTAAAATACTAAACCTTCTTAACCTATATTTATTTATTAATTATTTTATTATATATCTAGCAGCTATACTAGTATTATATTTTTTTTTTATACCTATAGCCCTATAATCTATTTCTACCCTTTTCTCTAAAAATAACAGGCGCTAATCTATAGCTAAACTTTAAAAAAAGAATTCTATTATAAAGCCTGTATAGTAAGCTAGTACTTAAAATAGTATATAACTATAATATATCTAACTACTTTCTACTTTTTTTATATTTACTTTTTAGCCGGCCCGCTCTAAATAAAAGTACTTATAATAAGACTCTAAAGCTAGAGCTAATAAGCTAAAAAATATATACTTTTTAAAAGAGTTCTAAGAACTCGCTCTTTAACGCTAGTTTACCTAACTATCTTTTACCCCTTCTATATAAAAACACTAAAACCTACGCCTCTAAAATATAAATTTTATTTATATAACACCTAACTCTATTTAGTAAGTAAAAACGCTAAAATAATTTTAAAAAAATAAAATTTTATCTATTTTTTTTTCGCTTAAGCCGTTTCTAAAAAGAGTATAAATATTAGTTAATAAACTATATAAGTAGAATATACTTAGTAAGTCTTAAGTTAACTACTAAAGAAAAAATAAAGTCTAGCCGCTAAAAGAATAAAAGGTAATAATAGATTATTTTTATAAGCTTATTAATTAAGTATATATAAGGAAGCGATCGCTAAGCCGTAAATATTTAAATACTTTCTTAATTTTAAAAATAACCCTAATATAAATTATATTATAAAATTAAAAATATGCTTTATATTAGTATATAATATTTTAATATTAACTAAAAAAGCGCAGCAGTTTTATAGATAATTATAAATTTAGTATTACTATAAAAAGTAAAAAATTTTACTAGCGTTTCCTAATAGAACTATAGCTAGTACTTTAATATACTCTTTTCTCTAATAATAAAATATTTAAAAAAATATATAAAAGAATTAAGGCCGAAAATAAGATAAAAGTAATTTATAATATTTTACAGCTTATTATTTTATTAACTAAGATATTTATAAGCGGCCGTACTCTTAAATCTATAACTTTATTTTTTTTAGTTATATTTATATCCTTACTATCTATAATTAAGAAGATAAAAAAAGTAAGTATAGTACTTAAGCTCGAGTACTACGTAGTTAAGTAAAAAGTTTAAAATTTATAGGGCTAATATTAGGCTAGCTAGAGGATTTTATTCTTACAGGTCTTTATAATTAACGTAAAATAAAATAGTTAAGAGTAAGAATTAATTAATTTAGAGGAGTCTAATTACGTTCTTTTATAAATATAAATATTCTCGCCTACCTCTTCTATTATTTTTAAATATATTACTAAGTACTACCGCACTTTATCTTATTTACAGCTAAGTTTTTTAAGCTTAAATAAATTACTATCTATTATTTTCTTATAACTATAGTATTACAGGGGGGTGACATTGAAAAAGGGTTAATCTAAAAAGTTACTATTTTGAAAAATTAATATAAAATTAATTACTAAGTCTAATAATACGTGTATTATACCGTTTTAAAGAGAAAATAATAGAGATTTATATTAGAATTTTAGCTACGTTCTATTTATTACCTATAATAAACTAAAATTACCTAAACATAGCAAATTTTTTAACCTCTTTTTTAGATTTCTATAACTTTTTAGTTAGTGAATATATTTAACTAAAATTTTAACTATACTCTTTTAGGCCTAGCATAGGTCACGTGGCTAGTGTTTTAAAGTATATTAGTAATCTAATAATAAAATTATATTAATAAGAAAAATATAGTCTATACTTATGTAGTCACTACTTACGTAATATATTACTAATATTATAGTATATAATAATATCTTTTTAATATTATAAACCTAGACTTCTATTCCTTTTATATAGCATAATATTTAATAAAACTTAAATTTAAAGTTAAATATCTTTTAATAGTAAATACATTTATACTAATAATTATTTTTACTTTAAAAGGACGCCTAATGGTATTTATAATACTATATAATATATTAAATATAAAATAATAATAATAATGCTATAAATAAAGTTAAATGGAGTAGAGTTACTAATATACTTTAAAGAGTAAAAAGAATTATTAATAGAGACTTAATTAAAAGCCCTAAACATAAAAATTAATAAATATTATTAGAAAATAATCTAAATATTATAAAAATATCCTTATTAAAGTATTTTAAAGAGAAGTGTTATAATATTAATATATATAGAAAAAACCTATAATTACTATACAAAACGCTAAAAAACAATATTAAAATACGCTAATAAAAATATTTAAAATATTAAAAATATAAATTATAAATAAATAATACTATTTAATTAGTTAGCACTATAAATAGGAGAAATTAGAAAGTAGTAATATAGAAAAAGGAATAATAATAGAGTTAGAAGAATAACTAGCCATTACCTAATTAAAAAGTAAGTTATTTTAATATTTTATTATATTAAACTGTGTTACTTTCTATATATTTTTATATTATAGTTTTACAATTTTAATATTAATTATAGTAATTATTTTATTAGTTATAATTTAATATTCTAAATTTAGAACGCAATTTAGTTAAAAGATAAAAGTAATTTAGTATTTACTATAATAACTAATTTATCTATTTTATTTACTAGTAAAGATTATATAAAAATAGTTTCTATATCTAAAGTTAAATTAAAGATAAAAAGCAGTAAGTAAGTTTATAGATTTTTTAGTACTTTTATTAATATATTAATATAATAATATATGTACTATAATTATATTATATTACAATTATAATCTTTATATTAGTATTAACTTATATAAATAATTTTAATAATATAATACTATTATTTATAAAATAATAGCCATTGTAAACTATTTTAAGAATAATTAAAATAGAATTTTTTTTTACCTAGCCTATAGCACTAAAATAGGCTATATAATAAATATATAGAATTATATAATATCTAGGCTATATATAAATAAAAAGTCTAATTTAGGTCTAGAGTTAAGTTTAAAAAGTATAGAGGATATTAAAGAGCTATTTTTAAATTATAAGATATAAAATTATAAAAAGTTTTTAATAATTATATATTATTACTTTCTAACTATTATAATATACTTATAGAATCTGAGGAGTACTATACTAAGTACTACTAATATATTATTTACTAGTTTATTCTTAAAAATGTAAAAATTTGACTTTTACTAATAATTATATAATTAATATATTAAACTATAAATATAATTTATATATTAATATAATAGAGTATTAATTATACTATATATAAAAATAAGCTAATTTTACACCTTAAATAAAAAGTTGTACTAACTTAAAGTATAGTCCTAAAAATTCTTAATATTTAATAATTTTTTTTTACCCCTAAACCCCTTAGTAAGCAGCCTATAATAAAGTGAATTGAATACACTAGTTTCTCTTTTTAAAATAGTATTATTTTTATATTTTTAGCTCTTATAACTAAAAAGTTATATTATTGTAAAAAAGGTATCTTTTTAGATTAACCCTTTTTCAATGTCACCCCCCTGTATATTATAAAGTAAATAAAAACTATAGTTATACTAGTAAGTACTTATTTCTAATTTACGTAGAAAGAGAAGTAAAAAAAATACTATAGTATAGTTACTAGAGTTAAACTCTTAACTTTTTATAAAAAAATAATATAAACCTATACTAGATTTTAGCTTTTACTAAAATCTAGTATAGGTTTATAGTAAATTTATTAAGAGGAATAATATTTATACTCCTTTATAATTTTTAAAATTATAATAAATTTATATATTTTGCGCGCTATATAATTAGGGTTATATCTATCTCTTTTACTATTATTTTAGTAAGAAGGTGCGCCTTACTACTTATAATTATTTAAGTAAATTAATCGTAATCCGCTTAGTTAAAGAAAAGAATATACTTAGTATATTAAATTTAGTTATAAAATAGAGATTTATAAAGTACTTAGTTTTACTATTAGATATATAGTTAATTAATTTATTTTTTTAGTAACTTTAGCGTTGCCTAAATTAATAGTTACTGGAAAAAAGTAAAGGATAAGAATCCTATTATAAGTTAATTATAAGAGGACAACGTAGGGGAGATATTATAAATTTAATTACTTATAAATTAAAATATTTATACCGTACCTACTATAAGCGTAGTTACTAATTATATAAATAAAAATAGTAGCTATTAGATCTTAGACTTACTATTAGTATAGAAGCGCCTACTAATATATATACTTACTATATATTTTTCTAAAACTCTTTATTAAAATAAGTGCTTATAGTAAAATAACTGGCGAGTAGTAATTAAGTAAGTATTAGTTTTTAAGACTTTTAGAGCGAGCTAATAGTAAAATACCTATAGAGTATATTATATTACCTACTCTACTAGTACTTTTCGGGTAGAGTTAACTTATTTATAATTTTATTTTAACTACTGCCCGGCCACCGTATTTAAGTAAAAATATATAATTAATAACTTTTATAGTAGCTATAGACTTAATTATTTTATTTAGCTAAATAGTTTTAAAACTTTCTAGCCTCTTACGCTTTACCTAATAAAGTAATTTTTTTTAATTTAACTATTTACTAATTAATATATAGACTAAGCGATCTCTAACTTATTATATAAAATATTATTATTTAGGATTCTACTGGCTATCGCCTAGCCTATATAAAAGTAATTTTTAATTTTTTTTTTTTTTTTAGACGCTATCTCTGCCCTATTTTACTTTTTAGTCCTAAGTATACTAGATTTATTAAGTAGTATTTATTATATAAGCTAAGAGGGCTAAAACTAATTTAGGTTTACCCTAAGTAATAAATAAGCTAGTTCTAATAGTCTACGCTTATACTATTTTAACGTCTTAAACTAAATAACTTACTAGACTAGACTAGACAACTTACTAGACTAGACTAGGTAACCTACTAGACTAAACGACCTCCCGGGGCCTAGATTAAGGCCTATATATATAGCTTATAAACTATATAGTAGAGTATCTTATCTATATAACTCGTAATTTGTATAAGTAGCACTTATAGTCTAGTAGATATTATAATACTCTTATCTATAGTTTTAGTTTCGGCTCTAAGAAGATTATTAGTAATAATATAGTAAATAAAAGGCTTTTTAGTTCTATTTTATATTTAGATAATATTAAATATTAGCTACGCTACACTGCTCTATAAAATATAGTTATAGTTAACTTATAAGGGCTATAGTAAAGTAGTATTAACTTAGTACTACTAATTTTATAAAGAATTTTTACCGCCCTAGACTTTTTATAATTTAGTTTAGTATAGAACTAGCTATTATGTAAGTACCCTAGTTTTTATAATTACTAATTATAAATAATAGAGTAAAAGTTATAAAGCTTCTATAGCCTACTTTAATTTTATATAAGTATATATTAGCGTATTCTCTTTTTACTTATAAGTTAATTAGTTACTCTATTCCCTTAGGACCTAAGTTATATCTAGAGATTAAGTACTTATTAAGCAGAAGATACTGCCTAAAATTTAAAAAGTTTAATAATTTTAACCTTATAAATTATATAATATAGATTAGTATAGATTTATAGTAGTTATTTATACTATTTAAGTATTATAGTTTCCGCTTTATCTATACTAGTTTAAAGGTTTATATTATTTTACTAGAAGAAGATAATATAAAGTAGTATTACTAATACTTTTAACTTAAAGCAGTTAACCGCGACGCCTTTAAGAATAATATTTATAAATATATATTTTATAATAACGATACGCCGCTAGTAACGCTAAATTATTTATAAAGAAGAATAGAGAATATTTATAAAATTACTAAAATATATAATAACCGTAAAAAGGATAAGAACGCTAGATAAGTATAGTAATAAATTTACTTAAAAAAGGCTAGTTAAAGGATACTCTAGCCCCTAAAAAACTATAAGACTAATAAAAGAAGATAGTAAGATTCTATACTTCTATTTACTAATTTAATAATTTAGGGGTACGGTATAAAAAAACTAATAATAAAAAAAAAGTCTAACTAAGAGCTTTTAAAGGGTTTTAAAATAGACTAAACTACTATAAAATTATATTTAGCTATCGTCGTATCGTATATATATAATATCTAGTAATAAAACTAAATATATTTTTAAAATCTTTTATTATTACTATAGTTATAAGTCTAGTAAAAGACACTTATCTAAATACTTTATAACTACTTAAAATCTATAAAGTTATATTATTTTTAAATCCCCTAACCGTAAGTACTATAAACTAATAATAAAACTTATACTAACTTCTCTATAGGTTTACTTTTACAGTAAAACTAGTTAGTAATTTTATAATTTAGTATTTATATTATTTCTAAACTATACTTTAACTAATAATATAATTAATATTAAATTAATCGTAATAGACCTTAGTATATATTATTAATTTTATAAATACTTTTACCCTTACTAATACTAAAAGTTTATACTAATTATATAGTAATAATAAGTATAGTAAAACCTATAAAAGATAAAAAGGAGAAGGGGTCTAGTACTTAGGAAACTATAAGGTAATATAGAACTTCTAGCGTAAAGTAAAAAACTATTAGTGCCTAAATAGCACTTTTACTTACCTATTAGCTAGAGTCTTAAAATCTAGTACCTAAAATATAGTTTTAACAGTAACCTCTTTAACTATATACTTTACTTATTAGAATATTTATAATAATTAGCTATAAGCTTAATAGGAGGAAGTAGAAGACGTAACCTATAAATAGTAAATAGGTAAGATTAAAGAATAAGTAGATACAGTTCTTAGGGTAAAAATAACTTTTTTAATAACTAATATCTGTTACTATTAGTTAAATAATACCCTACGCTAAAATAAATTAAAATTATAAACTTATAATTCTTTTCCTATAAGAAGGCGCTGCTTATAATTTTAAATTTTTAAAAATACCTTTCTACGATCTGGGTTAATAAAAGCTTTAAGAAAAGCACTTTTTTTAAATTTATATAAACCTTATAAACCTTAAATTTATAACCTTAAATTTATATAAACCTTAAATTTATATAAACCTTAAATTTATATAAACCTTAAATTTATATAAATCTTAAATTCGAAGCTATGCCTATATAATAGGCTAAGCTTAGATTCTTTATAGAGATAAAAAAAATTTTTTTAAAAATAAAGTCTACGTCTGTTTATACTAAAGATATATTAACGTCTATTACTCTATAGCGAAAAATCTAATACGTAACTACTTATAACTTTTTACTAGTCTATATACTAGTAGTAGTATCTCTTATACTCTTTATAAGTAAATTAAAATTCTTAAAAAACTAATTTAGATAGTTCGCTTAAGCCCTTTTAAGATTCCCTTATAAAATTAATAAGAGGTAAATTACCTATATAGAAGCTTCCTTTTTAAAAATAATAAAAAATAAATTACTTAGATAGATACTTAGTTTTACTTTTAGTATACTATAAGAAATAGTCTAAAATACGTTATATAGAAAGCTTAAAGTATAAAAAAAATATAGGTTTTAGTTTATTAATATTAGTTAGCGGACTACTAATTCTATAAATATCTTTTAAATATAATATTTTAATTTTTTTTTTTAAATTATTCTAATCGCAGTACCTAGTCTATAAATCTTATTATTTTTATAAAAAAAGATAGCTAAAGTCGTTTTTATAGATTTTAGGATTTATAAAAGAGCTTATTATAAAATTAAACTAGTCTAGTATAAATAGTCTATAGCTACTATAGATTCTACGGAGGCTATCTTTAAAGGCCTTAAATATATATAAAATATTTTTAGTATAATTAAATATAATAAGTACTAAGTAAAATTATATAAAGCTCTCTTTAGACTTACCTAAAATATTTAGGTTAATCTTAATTAGTATAATATTTATATTATATTTATATTTTACTTTGTTTTCCTTAAAAACGTAATCTAGCTAGTCTTTTTTTTTAAAAACTATATTTTATACTTTATTATACGCTTCGTCGCGCGCTCTATATTTATAATTTATAGCCTTAGTACTCTAAAGGTAGATATAGTAAAAAGCCTTAGTAGTATAAAATAATATACTTAAATATACTCTAATATTATAGAAAATCGTGCCTATACTAAAAGTAAGCTAGCTTAAGAATAGTCTTATAAATAATTATTATTATAATAGATACTTATTTTACGTTTAAACTTAATATTTTAAAATAAAGCGTATATATAGCTTATTTATTCTATTTTATAGTTTTCCGGCGCCTAACTAATTATTAGATAACTTAGGAGTAAAAACTTTTTTTTTAAATTATTAGACTTACGCTGCTTAGCACTACTTTTATTACTTTTATATTTTTTATATTTATACTTACTATTATACTATTTTTATTTAACTTAAGTATATACTGTAATTAGTTCTATATATTTATATATATAGTATAATTTATAATTAATTAGCTAAACTAATTTTTTAAATAATTTTTATTTCCTATTATATTTTCTGTATTTATATCTCGGCTTAACACCTAGGCGCGGGGGCTAATAATTTATTTTAAATAAAATATTATACTTTACTAATAACGTTCTAAGACGTATACCTAAGTTTAATATATAGCCTTTATTACTAACTGCTATACTAAAACTATTAATATTTAGTTATATCTCTTTAGTATAATCTGGTTTTACTTTAGTATAACTATATTTATTAGTAATTATTTATCTTTACTTTATAATATTTTAGTTTTATTATATTTTATAGCTTCCACTTTCTATTTTTAGTATTTAATAATATATTATATATTTATAAGCTATCCCTAAGTAGGTATTTAATAATACTTTAGCTATATTAGAATTATTATAATTATCTAGTCCTCTATAATATTTTTTATATTCTTTTTTTTTAGGGACTAGGAAAAATTATAAAAGAAATATTTACTTTTTACTAATTTAGCTATATTATTATATTTAATTTACCTTTTCTAGATCTAGCTCTACTATTATAAAAAGTATTAGGCTTATATTATTATATATATATATTTTAAAGGTCTAGTAATAGCACTAGAGTTATATTATTAGTACTAATCTTATATACTAAACTAATATATAAAACTTTTACGGCCTTTTTTAGCCCTTATAATAACTAATAGTGCAGGTAGTAGTATTTATATAATAAAACTTTTTAACTAGACTGTTAGAATTTTGCTAGATATACCTAATTTTAGTTATAATCTTATATATGTTATTATTATTATTAGAGCTTATATATATAAGTATAGCTTATTATCTATTAGGTAAGATTTATAAAAAATATAATAAAGTAGGATATCTTTTAGTATTAGTAGTAATAGAGTATTAGTAGTATTAAAGTATTAATAATATTATAGTAAGTAATATTATTATTATTATTTTATAAAGGGCTAGGGAGATTTATTATGTTTTAGAACTAAAGAGATTTATATTTAATACGTTACTAAGCTAGTTAAGAAAATAGATAGACTGTAATTAAATACTTCTAAAATAGGTAAGTATAATAAAGGAATATATTCTATATTAAATTTTATATTTTAACTTAAATAGGTGTTCTACTATTTTATAAGTATACTAATTAAAAGTTTATCCCCCTTTAGTAATCGTAATCGCTAATCCTAAGGTAGAAGGTATAGGGTTATTAAAATACTTTAGCCTTAATCTAATAAAAGAAGTATAGGAAGAAGTAGGCGTTAATATAAATATTTAGTTACTAGTTAGTATAAGTTTAATAAGATATTCTTAATAACCTTATAAACTATTATAAGATTTCTTAAAAATACTTTATTAACGTTATTTATAGGTAAGTTATTAGCTACTTCCTTCTTAAGAGAGAAAAAAGTTTATTAAAAATTATCTACTCCTGTCTTATATATAGTCTAGACTTAGACTTTATAAGTAATTTTATAATTATAAAATAGATATCCTAAATAATATTAAGTTTACTTATTTATTTAGTAGCGTTATTAGCCTAGTATTACTAAAACCTTAATATAGTTAGGGCAGATTTTAATATTATTTATATAGATTTTTAACTTGTATTTTATCTATACTACTATATAGGCGGGTACTAGCCCCTACGTTAGTTAAGAATAATATAAACTAAAGTCTTTTATTCTACACTTGTACTATTATATCTTTATTATTAATTTTTTTATAATTTATAGTCTACTATTTATTATACTATAAGTAAATTTTATAGTTTTAACTATTTTAAATACTAGAGTAAGTGTTTTTATAAGTACTAGTATATAATAACTAATAGGTAACGATTTTATATTTATCGCTATAGACTATTCTAAAAGATAAAAATTTACGCCTATAATACTATACTAGACTATTTATTTTACTACTAAAATTAAAGATAAGTATAATTAGTTTCTACAGCCTTTTACTAAATTACTAAAATAATATAAAGAGTTTGTGTACTATTTTCTTTTAAAATAGCTAACCTATTATAAGTTTTTAGTTTTTCTAGCTAGTTTTATTAAGGGGGGGGAAGCTGTATAATAATAATTAGATATAGCTTTTAAACTATCTCTTTATCTTATTACTATTAATAATCCCCGCCGTCTATACTAAAATAATAATAAAAAATTTATATATTAGTAAATTAAGTAGGAGCTTTCCGCACTTAAATAAGCTAATATAATTTATTTTTTTATTAATATAACGACTAAGTCGCCGGTTATACTATTAAAACTTAAAAAATATACTAATAATAAAAAAACTATTATTTATTATAGCTAGAAGTATTTCTGTTATATAAATATAAAAATAACTTATAATAGATACGGAATCCCTTTTATAAAAATATTTATAAAATTACTAGATATAACTATAAAAATGCTAAAGAAGAAGGGGATAGAACTTAATATAAATAGTAACTTAGTTAGGGATAATATATATATTATAAAGCCTAAACTAAAATTAAAACTTAAGTTAGAATATAAAAATATAGTATTAAAAAGATAGATTACTAATTTATAAGTAAAACTAAAAAAAATAGTATAGGAGTTTAGAGCTAGCGGGTTTATAAAATATATTAAATAGGTAAATATTAAGATAAATTACTAATCTTACTAAAGCGATTTGTAAGGTTATAATATATATTTTAGGCTATATAACTTTTAAGTCGCGTAACTTACGTTAGGGCCTAATAATTTTAAAATTTATCTTTTATATATTAAAGCTACTATAATAAATTTTCTTACAATATAGCGTAATCTTTTATATATTTATTAAAATTAAAAACGTTAGAGTAATATATAAAAATCCTAAAATTTTTTTTATTACTTAATATAATTTATACAATTTTTTATTTTTTATATCTAGTACTCTTTATATATTAAAAAAGGCTAGTAATATATTTTTTAATAATATAATAAATAACCCGTATATCCTGTTTAGTAGATATAAAATATTAAATAATAGTATTATTATCCGTTTAGATAAGTAGAGGGTATTTAAGTATTTTAGTAAAATTAAGGAAGTACCGCTTAATAGCTTCCTTTATATTTATATAATAATTTTAGTAAGAAGCTATAGCTATAAGTTAATTAATATAAATAGTATAATAAAAATAAGTAATATAATATTAATTATAGACGTTAAAAAGTAGTAAATTAATAGGGTAAAGAGTAATACTAAAAACTATACTAAACCCGAATAGAGATTACTATAGATAAAAAAAATATAATTATTAGTCTAAATAGGTTAGAATAGTTTCTATACTTTATAAGGGCGAGCGTTAGCTTATTAATTAAAATATATATTTTATATAACTTTATTTTAAGTAGCGGCTAAGTACGCTATATAATCGCTATAGTAAACGTTAGTACTTAAAATAAAAAAAGGGGTATATTAGCGCACTAGGTATTAAAAAAATAAAATACTTAAATAGTAATACGCTAGACGTAGTAGATAAAATTATAATATATAATTTAGTTATTTTAATATTTAGTACTAGGCGTAATATTCTACTATATAATTTTAGCGTTATTATAAAAACTAAACTACGTCTTACCGTTATATAGAAGGCGGCTATTAAAAAAGTAAGTACCTAATATAGTACTACCGTTAGAAGTAGCTATAAAAGTAGATAAGATAGGTACTAGTATTAACTAAAATTTAATAAAAGTATTAGAGTTAGTAGCTGTAATAGGAGTAGTTACTATAATAAAAGTATAAATTATAAAAGTAATAGCGTCTAATAGCAAAGCTAAAGCGGCTAAAATAAAGGGGATAGTAGATATTTAAGAAGTTATAGGTATTATAGTAGTACTACTTTTACTAAGGCTAAAGGTATAAAAATTATTATTACTAAAACTACTAAAATTAGTTTTAATAAAAGCCTTACTATCGTAAAAGTTAATAAAAAAGCTAATACTAATCTAGTTAATAGTATTACTATTTTAGCTAACTTTAGTAAAAGTGTAGTTAAAGCCCTCCTTAGTCTTATAAAAAATATCTAAGCTAATATTAATATTAGTAAAAGCTATATTTAGAAGCTTTTTAAGTTTAGATATATTAAATATACTACTTATAACCTTAATATTAGCGTAATTTATATATATTTTATAATTACTAATATAGTTAAACTAAGTCTAAACTATAATTAGGTTACTATTAGGTAATATATTTTAAATTTTAAAGTTAAATATAGCGGGCCCGCCGACGCTAAAGTAATTACTTTTAATAAAATAAATAATTTTAAATTTAAACTATTTTATAGGGTTTTTATCTATAGTAATTATAATTTAGTATAAACTATTACTGTAGACTACTAAGCCTAAAATAAATAACTTTTAGGTTAAACTAACTATCTATTTATTTATAAGTCTAGCCCTAACTATAGCGGAGGTTATTTTATAAAAATAGTTAAATTTAAAGGGGTTAAGGGGCGAGTTATTAAGTAAACTAAAGGGCTAAAAAGTAACTATTATTATATATAAGCGTATAAAGGGAGCTAAAACAAAAAAGCTAATTATTAAAATTAATATATAAGAAGACATTTTAGTAGTACTAACCTTAATAGTTATAGATTAAAATAATATATTAAAAATTTTTATTAGCTAAATATTTATAGTATACTTTTATAGAGATTTTTAAGCGTAGTTATTAAGTTATTAGGCTATTTACTCTATCCGGATCAGCCGCTTCGTATAAATAAAAATTAATATAATTTAATAGTAAAGTATTAATATAAAATATAAATATAGAGCGAATTAAAAATAAAACTTACTAAATAATAACTATTTTATTCTAAATACCTTTTCTAATTATTACTTATTTAATAGATATTCTATTATATCTATAAATAAATATAGTAAAATTAAAATAGTTTTTTAAATAAAGGTACCTAAAAACTAAGTATTAGTTTATAGGCTAAATATAAGTAAGGGAGTTTAGTACTAGAAATACGTAATTACTAGTTTAAAATTTAAAATAAAAAAAGTATTAGGTACGCTACTACTACGTTATAAATAATTAAAAGTGCTAAAGTTCTTTAGAGTTAAATAGTCCTAATCTACCTAAGGAAAAAACTAAGCCTAAGTATAAAAAATAGTCTAATTTTTTAAAAAATATTATAAAAGACTTTAAACTTACTAAAAGTAGGGCGGCTAAAGTACTTTTATAGCCCTAGTAATTAATATCCCTTTTTAAGGATATATATAGGGAATAAAGGAAAGATAAAGGGTTATATTAAAAAATATTATAATAGATAGTATACCTAAATAAAACTACCTTTTAAGATTATACTTTTTAATAATTAAGATTTTTATTATCCTCTTTTTATAGGGAAAAATTTAATACGTAGTATAATTTTTAAAATAGACTAATCTATAGTATATTCTTATAAAGAAATCTATTCTATTATTTTTATAAAAAGTTTAAATATCTATAATAGGGGATATAAATAAATTATATAATTTATACTATAATTCCCCTTTTTACTACCCTCTTATTATTTAAAATTTATATTTATAACGCTTTTTAACACTAGCTTAGTTTTTAATCTAAAATATAGACTTTTATTTATAAAAGTCCCTAAATAGAGTTAGGGATAAAAGATAACTTTTTATTTTTTTAGGTTATATCTTATGCTTAGTATAGTAAATTTTAGATATAGAGTTTAATACGCTTTATATATAAATTTTAAAAATAACTTAGATTACTACTAAGAAGGATACTATCCTAAAAAATTTATAAAATAAATAGTCTAAAATAAATAGTTACTAGCTAACTATAGAAACTAACCTATAAATTTTAGATTTTTAAAAAGAGTCTAAGCTAAACTACCTTTTAGTTATATATAAGTATATTAACTATACTAATAGAAAACTTTCTATAAAAGCGTTAGTATATTTAGCCTCGTACGTACTATACTATCTATATAAAAAGTATATAGATAACGGACCCCCCTATAAACTTTATAATAATAATATTAATTCTAATATTAATATAAATACTAATAATATAAATACTAACGATATAAATACTAAAAGCCTATACTAAAAGTTTAAGAGACTAAAAGTTTTAGATAGTAATACTAAAGCTAGTAATAGTAATCTAGATAGTAAATAACCTATTTTTAAAAAAATAGTTAATAATTCTAAAGACTATAGTTTAGCGCCAAGCAATATAAATCGCAATTAGCTTATAAAAGTAAAATAGTAAAAACCTAGTACTAAAATTAAGTAGTTATTAAAAGTAGGAAAGAGTAACAAAGCTATAATTTAGTAAAATAAAAAAAGTAATACTAAAATTATTATACAGCAGAGATAGAAGGATATAAAAAAAGAGTATTAACTTATATTTTATAATTTATTAAGAGCTAAGCTACAAAAAATTAATTTTTATAATAGTAAGCTAAAGCCTTAGAAGGCGCGTGTATTCTATATTAATATAGAAATTAGTAGTAAGGTAAAAAGAGTAAAGTTTAAGTAATATATACTCTTTATTAAAAAGTAAATTAGAATTTAAATAGTTTTAGTAGACTAGAATATACTATATAGTATATTTAGATCTTAAATAAGCTTATAAGAGTTAACGTTCTATATTAAAGTCTATAGCTTAAAAAGTTAATTATACTATGTTTAGATAATTCTTATACTATTATCTTTGTAAATTTTAAGTAGCGCTAATTTTTTAGTGCAGTTTTTTAAAATTTTATATAGTAATAATTAGCTAGTATAATAATATTACTATAGTAATAACCTTTTTATAAAAAGTTCTTTATTAAAATCTATTTTAAAGTTAACTCTTTTTTTCTATTAAGCTTTTTGCTTTTTATCTAACTATTTTTACTATTATTAAATAACGTACGCTAATATCCGCGGTTATATATATTTTAAAAAAAATAGTCTTTAATTTATAAGTCTTTACCTTTTTTAAATATAGGAATATTAGTGTAACTTAAGTAAAAGGAAGTAACTTTTAATAATAGTATTTAATAAAAAGTTACTAAGTCTTACGTAACTAAGACCGTATATTAGCTTTATTACCTATTCTGCTATTAATCTTAGGCTAAGGTAGTAATCGCCTTTATTTAATAGGAGGCTCACGTCTAGTGCCTTACTAATAGCCTAAAATAAAGCTTTTATTATTAAGTATATAGTCGCCTACAGTTTCTATAATTATTATTATTAAAATTTAGTACTAGTTATCTATATATTTTATATAATAGACTCTATAATTCTTTCTCCTTTATTAAACTACTATATATATAAAGCCCCGCTAATAGCGCTACTATAAATATATACTATAAAAAAGATATATATAGTAGTAATAGGATTATAGTTATAATTAGTACTAATATATTATAGTTATAATTTAGGTACGTAGTATCTAGAATAATAGGAGACTTAGAATAGATTTAAACGTAATCCTAAAAGGCGCGATTAGTTAGACTAGGGGCTATTATAAGCTTATATTAGAAAATCTAAAGTCTATTTCTACGTAATAAGAATTTGCTACTATTCTTTAATAAAGCTTTATTACTAAAAAATACTAGTAAGTTTTTATTACGTAGGAATTCTTATCGCGTAAATATAAATATTATATTTTATAAATATATAGCTTTTTTTAAATTTAACTTCTTATATACTAGAAGCCCTCCTATATATAGTATTTATTTTATAACTTATCTACTATAAACTATAATTATAGTTTTTTTTTTAAAAGCTTATATTATCTATATTGCCCGTTTTTACTACGTATAATTTTTTATATAATAGAGTAATTAGGTCTCGTTATATACTAAATATAAAAGGGTATATCTTATTTTTATATATTAGATTAGCTTATAAATTATAGCTACACTTTTATAGTTAAGATTAATAATAGTATTATTTTTATTATAATTAATCTTAGTCTATACTACTACTTCTATAGGTATTCTTATAATTTTTAAATATTTATATACCTTACTAAATATTTAATTAGTAATTTAAACTGCACTTTTACGTATTAGAGGTAAAGTAGTAAAGGAGTCTAGTATCTAAAAGCTTTTTTAGTAAATAAAAAGTTTTAAAAAAGTATTAGTAGTTATTAGTGCTTATAAAGCACGTAGGAGTACCTACTTAAAAGTATAAAATTAGATACTACTATTCTAACTAGCACGTATAGTACTTTATTCTAAATAGACTATAGTATAATAACTTAGTTACTTTATTTTTAATTTTAAAGTTTTTTTAGTAGTTTATACTACTATAAATTTTAATTAAGTTTTATTTTAGTTTTATATATTAGGTATACTACCTTTTTATATATTTCTTAAATCTATTACTATTTACTCTAATATTCCTTTCTAAAAACATAATCTTTATATTATAAGCCTAATATTAAATAAGGTAAGTAGTATAATTAACCTACTATAGTGTAGAGTAATTTATTTACTAATATTATAATTTTTATAAATATTATAATTAATATTATATAGTTATATTACTCTCTAAACTCTTTTTGTATAATACGTAAAATATATTATCTTTAACCCTATTTAAACGCACACTATATACAGTATTTAAAAAAATTAATAATTATAAATAAAAAGCTTTTAGCAGAAGCTTACGCAGATATATTTTTATAAATAAAATATTTTAAAATTAGATTCTTTAAACTTATAAGTATAAGCGGCGTACTAGTTTATATAAACTTTTATTTTAAGGCTAGAAGTAGAACTAAGAGTATAAGTAAGTATAACTACTATATATATTGTCTTAGTTTACTATTAGACCCCCTAGAAAAGAAAGGTAAGTAAATAAAAAATAAAATATTACGCTATATAAGGAGCGGGTATAAAAATAGTATTTCTACTCTTATTTAGATTTTATTATAAATTCTTACGTAATAAAAGTACTAATTCTAGTTTTTTTTTATAGATTTTAGCTATAACTATATAGAAAGGCGTTATATATAACTCTATTTTAAATCTACGCTTTCTAATTAATAATTTATAGTTTTTAATTTCTAGGTAAATGTTTAGTATAGATTTTACTAATTAGTACTATATTAATATAATAAAATAGTATACTTATAATAGTGTTAAATACTTAATTAGTAATTAAAAGTTATGTATATTTACTACTAGACTAAACTTAATTTATATTTTATTTAGGTCTATTTATATCTAATTTATATATATAATACTAAGTTTATATAGCTTAAATAACTGTTAAAAATATTAGGAGTCTATAGAGAAAAATTTATACTTAATAGCTACTACTATATAGTTATGTTAAGGGTAATAAATAAAAATAAATCTATATAAGGTTTAAGTATATAGCTTTTACTACTACCTATTTAATAAGAGTTTTACTTTTAGAGATTAGTAATATTAATTATAAAGTCCTAGTATTTACTAAGCCTTAAACTATAGTGTTTATAAACCTACTCTACCTAATAAATATCTAAGATACTTAATTAGATACTTCTAAAAATAAGTAATTGTTTTATACTTAATAATATATTTTTAGTAATTATAGCGGTATAATTCCTACTATAGTATTATTATACCTATAGCTAAATATTCTAGAAATAAGTATTTATAGTTAAGAATATTACTATACTAGTACTTATATTAACTCTATATATTTAAGTCCTAAAAAGTAAATAGTCTAAAAGTAAATATATATATATATACCTATTTATAAGAAATTAATACTATTTCTACTATTATAAGTATAAACTTAGAAGACACAGAAAGGCATTTATTATAATTTTAAAAAAATAGGTATAGCTTATAGAGAATTTCTAGATAAAATACTAGTATAATAGTAAAACTATTATTAATAAGTTACTATTAATATAATATTAGTAAGTTTTACTACTAAATTTTTAAGGGCTATTATAATATCTACGCAAATATTAAAGCTTAAGCTATAAACTATATAAACTATCTAGATCTATATTTTATATTTAAAAAATTAACTTATCGTAGTAGGCTAGTCTATAATATACCCTCTTTAGACTTATATATAATATAGAAGAGTTCTAGAATACTATTTTTTTAAGCTTATATTTATTTTATAAATATACTTATTTCTAGGCTATACTAAATATAGTCGAAAATTACTTAAATATAGTAGATAAGTCTTTATAAAGTAATAAAGCTAGTTAATTTAATTTTATTATTCTTATAAATTCTAGCGTTTTATAAAAATAAACTAACTCCTAAAAAAAATTAGTAGTAAGTATTAAACTCTAAATTACTAAAACCGTAATTATCCTTAGGTAGTTTTAAACTTAAGATTTTAGTAGTAGAGTTTTAATTATAATATTTAGTATAGCTGCTAGCTTTTGTAGTTTTAATTAATATTAGTAAATATAATAAAAGAGGACTATATAACTTCTATATTAAAAAATAGTAGATTATATTTAAAGTAATAATTAAAATAAATAAAACTATTTAACTAATATATATTATTTTGCCGCGAGAGTTTTAAACTAAAAAAAATAGTAAAAGTAAACTAGTTTTTATTATATATACCCCTACTAAAAGGTGTATAAGTACCTTTAAATAAAATATATTATTTTAATTATATTTATTATAAGTTGGGATCTCCTGTATATAAACTATCTATAATAGAATAAATATTAGAAGTTAAAAAAAATTATAATAGGTAAAATTACTATATAAAGAAGTCCTAAAATATAGTTAAATTTATTTATAGAGTAAGTAGCTTTATACTAATATAAGTAAAATTAATATAAATAGGTATAAATATTTCCTATTTAAAATTAAATAAAACTCTTTTTTTTATTATCTATAAAACAGTACGGTTTATTAAAAAACTAATAATTATTAAACTAATTAGGCGGTTAATATAAAGTAGAAAACTAGTACTAATAAAAAGCGCCTAAAGTATAATATATAATAAAAAGTAGTTACTAGCTTTAGGTAGGTTTTATATTAATATTACTATAATCTTACCTCCTATAACTATTTTAAATATAAATATAGTAATTCTAGCAGATAATATTATACTAATAGTAACCTAAATTAGTAAAAAAAAAAAGTAGTAGTCTTAAATTATAAAACTAAAGAGACTTTTTAGAGGAATTTTTTACTTTTAAATAAAAAAGACTAGGGCTACTAAAAATACGTAAAATAGAATTCTTAAGTATATAAAAGGTAGTAGGCTTTAAATAACTTTTAAAAACTATTTAGGAAGCCTCTAAAGCTAGCTTAGGTAGTTAATATAAAATAAATAAATAGCCTAAAATAAGAGACTTAATAGTAATATTAGAGCAGTATATACTATAGTAAAAAAAATAATAATTATATTATATATAACTACTCTAATAGTTCTATACTACTAAGATATACTTATATTATTTTAAATAATATTATAAGGTAACGTTAAAAGCGTTTATAGTATTATATATACTATATTATAATAAATTATAAATTAGTATACTATATTCGCGGTAAGAGGCGTCTTAAAAGTAATAAATATAAATAGTAAAGTAGGTAGCGTAGTAGTAAGGCAGTTAATATTTTTATTTAAAGCTATTAGCTAGCTACGGTAAGACTCTATATATTTATAATTTTTTAAAAAAACCTTATATAGATCTTAGAAGGGTTAATTATTTTATTTAATTTTACTTTTAATTAATTATATTTTTACTTTTTTAAGTAGCTAAGTAATCTAATAGTACTAGTAAAGCTTTTAGTATATAAAATAAGTATTCTAGTTAAAAAAAATTAAAATAATTTTTTTAAAATAGACTAGCTTTTTTTAAAGTTTATTCTCTAACGCCTAAGATTCTAAAATAGAATCTATAAATACTATTTATAATATAGAAGCTTACGCTCTTTAATAAAATTATATATAAATATATATTTTACTTTATATAATCTAGTAAACGTAGAAGAGTAAGTTTAAAAAAAGTAGTAAATATACTTAGTAGTAATTAATATAATTTAAGCTAATATTTAATTATTTAAGTATATCTAAACCGCTAATATCGCCCTATAGACCCTTTTCTTATAAAAGGTTAAGTAATATAAAAGTTAGAGTAATAATAAAGTAAAAAAAAAAAATATAAATATAAGGGTTTTTAGATAGCGTTAAAAAAGGTATATATTAAAATTATCTCTTAGTTTTTACTAAAATTATATAAAACTTAATATTATTTTTTTAAATACGGTACGGTTTAGCGGCTTACTTAAACTAATTTATTAGGCTTTTAATAATATAAAGAAGTAGGTATATACTATAGGTTAAAAAACCTTTTATAGATAAAGAAGTAAAATAAAACTTTTATTCTAAATACTACTATAGAAGTTAAGATAGAAATTATAAAAGTACTTAGCGAGACTTTATAAAGCTTTTAGGCCTTTTTAAAAAATTAAGTAGTACTTATTAATATAATACCTAAGTATAGTGTAATTATATTATTAGTAGATAGAATAACTATATAAAATAGAAGAAAAAGATACTATAAAAGTTAAAGAAAATACTAAGAATTCTAACGCTACTAATATTTATATATTTATATAAAGGCTTTTACTGTTACTATATTTTCTAATAACGCTACTAGTATATTACGTAACTAATATATATATTTTATTTTTATAGGTATAGTAAGTATAGCGTAAGAGTTTTTTTATTTTTAGCTATACTAACTAGTTTAATTTAAAATTTCTAAATTTACTATTACTATATTAGGTAATATATCCGCTACAGAACTAGTATATTTAAAAAATATAAATATATAAATAGATTATTAGAAAAGCTTATACTACGTAGTATATAATAGAATTTTTAAAAATTTTAAAATTAATTACTATAATTTTCTAATCTCCCCTCTATAAGAGATACTATTAATAATAACTAGTATTATTACTAAAGTTAAGATACTATAATACTAGCAGTAAGCTTTTAAAAACTTAAAATTCTAATATTAGCTCTAAATCTCTAGTTAAGGACTATTTAGAGTATAATAGATTTTTAATTTCTAAATATTTTTAAATTTTACTAATAAAAAGTACTACGCAGTAAAGTAGGAGAGAGTATATAGTTTTTCTTATTATATTATAAAAGGTCTCGTAATACTCTAAATAAACTAAATAAAAATTTTAATAAAAATAATTTTAATTTTAATATATTATTTGTTTCCGGTTTAGTATATAATAATTTATAATATTTAAGAAAGAATACTAATTTTTTATTTAGCTTAGAAATAACACCTAATTTTAAAATAATTATTAAGATTAATAAACGTATAGCTAACTAATTATTAGGTAATAACTAGGGGCTATTTACTACTAACTACTTAGAGAGTAATTATTAAAACTATTTTTAGGAATAAATAGAAGCCTTAAACTATATTAAAATAAATTATTTAGAAGATTTTATTAATTTTAATTTAGGTAGCTTTTAAGATTTATTAGTATTTCCTCCCCTAAGTAATCTTAATATAAGTAATACTAAAGTTATTAAGTTATATTTAGTAAATATTTATAAAATTAGCTTCTATCTATTTTATTTTAAAATAAAGGAAGTTATCTCCTTTACTAAATTATATAATATACTTAAGCTACTTTTACAGGGAATACTAATAATAAAAATATTAATTTATAATTTTTTTTAAATATTATTACCGATACCCCTTATTTTTAATTTAAAATTAAAGAAATAGACGGTATAAAAGAATATAAAAAAACTTTTAATAATATTAAAACTATTACTAAATCTTCTTTTAATTTTTACTAATAGAGGATACTAAAAAGTATTTCTTATTAAATATAAGTCTTTACTTAAAATATTTATAAGTATTTTTACAAATTCTCTATTATTAATTAAAATTAAAAATATACGTTTTACCCCTTTCTAAGCCGGCGTAAAACTTACTAAAAATAAAAGCTAGCCTATTTTTAGTTAAAAGTTAAGAATACGCTTAGTATAGTTTACTTAATAATAAATTTTGTTAGAACCCCTTTAGAATTTACTATAACTTATAGTTTATAAATAAAACTTATTAAGATATTACTTAGTTTATATTAAACTAAAAATATACTCCGGAGCCTTAATATAAAAAAAGATTTATTTATTTATTAAAGCTTTTTTTATTTAACTAAAAACTAGAGTCTTTAACTAATACGCTAATAGAAGATCTATTTTAATTAATAAATAATTATAAGCTTATAATAATACTTAATAGTATAAAGAAAAAAATCCTTTAAATACTATAATATATTTAGAAAATTAGTTCTACCGTAATTTTAAAATTTTTAAAAATAGCTACAGCTTAATTTTAAAAAATATTATTTATCTCTAAAATATTTTTTACCTATTTCTTAAAAATATATTAATACCTTAATACTAAGGGTATAAATAACTATTTAAATATTATATTAATCTATTACGTTAAGTATTATTACTTTAGTATTTTTTAATCTAAAGTTTAAATTTTAATTTTAAAAAAAAGACAGAACTATATTAAAAGGAATTATAATAAAAAGCGCTTATCCTCTTAAACTAATAGTAAGTTTATACTAGAAATAAATTAGATTACTTCTTACTATTCTAATATAAAATATAGATTCTATTTATTTTATATTATTATTTAGTAAGCTATTGTAAATAGTATAAAGAATTAATATAAAAGAAATAGTAATACTATTAAAAAGAATTTTAATAAATACCTTTATTATAGAGGTATTCTTTATATACTATTATAAAAAGCAGACCCTAGTTTTTTAATTTTATTTTTTAGTAAGTAAGCGTTTCTTTTAGCGCTTAAGTATTTACGTTTAAAGAATATAGCTATAAGAGAGAGCCTATAAAAACTAATTAAAGTTAAAAAATAAGCTAGACTCTTACGTATCTAGTTTCTCTTTTATTAATTTAAATAATTATAACGTAGTAATTTGCTAATAATATTTAGTATTAATATATTAAGTAAAAAGGAGGCTAGATAGTTTAGATAAGCTATATAGTTACTCTGCTCTAAACTTTTTTATATATATACTATTTTTTTTACGCTTAACCTTCTTTATAGATTATTATTTAAGGCTAATATAAAGTTACGTAATTATAACTTAAATAATTATATTACTAGACTCTTAAACTTTTTTATATAGTTAGGGGACTTAAACTAATTTTAGTACGTAATAAGTACTAAAGCTAGTAAGTATTTAAATTAAATAAGAAGTATAGGTAGCCTAAGCCTATTATATAGTATTTAAAAATACGTTATCTTTTTTTATATTCTATTTAAAAACTATAATATTATAAATAAAATTATATTTTTTATTATTATATAGCCTTTTTTAACTATAACTATTTCTACTATTTTACTTTATACTATTTATATTACTTACTAATTATTTACTATTTAACGTTATAAATATATTACGGTACTCTTATTACTTTTTATTTTTTTTATTTTTTATATAATAAATACGCTACGAGTCTTTCTTTACTATATCTCTAACACTTGCTTTAGTAATTCTACCTTTTATTACTTATAATTATATTCTACTATACTTTATCTAACTTATTTATAGTTTTTTAAACTAATTACTTTTATTTTATACTATACGGTTATTAAGTCTTTTAAATCGCTTAAGCGAGTATAATTCTTAATATTTAGTATAATTTTTATAATATATATATACTATATAATCGGGTACCTATATACAGAACTATAGTATAAAAATATAAATATTTTATAGTTTTTACCTAAGCTTAGTATTTACTAATAAAAGTATAGATTATATTTTTATTATTATATAAATTTTTACTACGGCGCTATAGCTAAATATAACTTAAAATATAATTATTAACGTTTTCCTTATTATATTTTTAATAGTTTATTTAGTACAGGCAGGAATATTAAAATATATTAAAATACTTACTATATCTTAATTTACTTTTCTAGTTCTTATTATTTAGGTTTTAGTAGTATAAGTAGCCAGTAGCTACTAGTTTTATAACCTTAATAAGGTTTTTTAGTTATACCTCTAGAGCTTTATCTAGAACGTAGTAGCTTTTCTTATTAATTTAATTATATATTTATAACTTAAAAAAAGAAACGTAGTATATATATTATATAGACTACTAATACCTAATTCTGTCTCTAGTAAACTAATTTTTTTTTAACTTTTTAAAAGAATATCCTACTATAAAATATAAAGATAAATATTTTATAATATTAGTTTATACTATACGTTGCTTAAACTAAGTTAATTTTAATTTAGCTATATATATTTAGGATAGAGAGGTAAAAAGGGCTAGTTAGTACTTTTAGCTAGTCCGCTAAGATAAGTATTTAGAGTAAGTTTTAGTATAACTATTATAAAATATTATAATTTATATATTATATAGTAATAGTACTCTTACTATAAATTTATATAATTAAGGTTAAGTTTAGGATTTAGGAGTCTTAACTATATAAATATTATATTATATTTTTTTATAACTATATTATACGTATTACTATCCTATATAAGATAGTATAAGTTATAGGACGCTAATATACTAAGTAAAAAATAGTTAAATAAGACTAGATTAATATTCGTAATAAAAGCGCTTAGATAATATATAATAAATATTATACTCTTATATATAGGCGTAAAGGCAGCTTTTAACCTATAGTTATTAAAAGTATATATAGTATCTACTCTATAAGTTTAAATAAAAAAGTAGTTAGTAATATTAATTATATAATAATAAGTAGTACCTTTTTACTCTAAATAGTTATATAAAATACTTAGTAGTCCTGCGTTATACGCGTAAGCTATTTAATAAAATTTTTTTAGACTTTATATACTATTATATAGCGCTATAGCTTATTTTAACTTAAAATTCTAGTCTTTTCTAATACTATCTATTAATATTATTTTAATTATTTTAAGCGCGACTAGTATAATTTTTTTTTTATTATAAAATTATATAAGCTTTAAATTAGTAATAGTAGCCGCTAACTTATATATAGCTATTATATTATTATTAAAAAAAATAAACTTAATAGTACGCCTACGTAGCTTATAATCTCTAAAATAAAAATTTTAATAGTATCTATTTTAAAGAGTAAATTATTTTTTTTATATATTAGGGAGCACGAGCTGTTTAGAATTTTAATATTTAAATTTTATTTATAGTGCGTTAGTATATTTATAGAGGAAAATAGTATAAGTAGATATATAAATTATTAAAGCTTAACTAATTAAATTTTACTAATTAATTTTACTATATTAATCTATCTCCGTAAAAGACCTTATAATTTAACTTATAAAATAAAAATTATATTATATTATATTATAATACTTTTTATAAAAGTGGCTTCCGTACTTCTCTATTAATATTTTTTATTTATAATATAATAAGCGATTCTTTAAACACCGCCTTAATATATTACTAATAAAAAAAAGCTATTTATTTAATTTATTTATTTAGTTTAGTAGTCTACTAGAGTCCATATACGTTTTTTATTTAAATAATTTAAAGTATTAGGCTGTGCGATACTTTAAGAAGTATATTAAGATATATAAAATATATAAGTTATTTTATAGATAGCTTTATCGTATTAGTATAGTTTATATTAATAAATAATATAAAAATAGATTACCGTATTTACGTACTAATATATCTAAATAGTATTAACTACTATATATATTTTAGTAAAAACCGTGTTAGTAGTACTAGTAATAAGTAAATATAGTTAGAACTATTTAGGTATTTTACTATAACCTAAACGCTTTTAAAAATACTATAATATAAATATCCCTAAACAGTAAGTAGCTATACCTATTATCTAAAAGGCGAGAAGCTAATATTCTTAAAACCTATAAGTTCTAGAGAGTATACAGATATAATACCTTAATATATATATATATATTAAATATAATAACTATTTATTTTCTAGTACTATATAGTTTAGGTACGCTTAGGAGTCTTATTACTAAAATTTTTATTAGATAATATAACGTAATTATTATTAACGTTTTTAGATATAATACTTAGAAAGGTTAATACTACTTTATATAATTTATATTTTAACTTACTAGGCTTTTACTACTTAAAATAAGAACTTTTTAACTTACTGTCTAACTAGCGCTTAACTTTAGTATATTTACGTTTAATAGTAATTAGCGCCTACTCGCGCTGTACGTAGTATTCCTATTTAGTTAAAATTTAAAGCGCCCCTAAAGCTAGCAGTATCTAAAATAGATAAAATTAGTTAGTTAAAATTTAAAAAGTTTTATTTTAGAGCTTTTTTAAAACTATAAAATCTATACGGCCTACTACTATAGATATATTTTTAATAAATTATACTAATAGTGCCTCTACTTTTATGTAAAAATTATTTCTCTTTAATAATATATTTACTTATAAAATTAGTATCTCGTATTATATAAGTCTATATTAATTTTTTACTAAGTAAAGAAATATATTAGATATTATTCCTGTAAGGCTCTATTACTTAATAGAAACTATTATTATTAAATATATAAAATAATAATTACTTAATCTTACTAGTTTTTAAAACTTAAGCCACTATTAGTATTATTAAGAGATTTAAAGGCTTTAATATAAAAGGTCTTAAAGTATATTTTATAAAATAGAACTAGATAAAATTATAAAAAGAATTATTTAGTTTTACGCTATATTATTTTACTAGTAGTACTAATTCTATTAAAACTAAATAAGTAATATTCTAGTATAAAATAAATACGCTATATACTAATTATAAAAAATATAAAAAGACTTAAGCGTCTTTTACTAGATTAAGCTTAAGTAGTTAGTAGCTATAGGTATTAAAAAGTTAGACTAGAATAGGGGCTACTTATAGATTAAATAAAGAAACGCTGTAAATATTATTTTAAATAATAATTATTATATCTAGCTAGTAGGTAATTTTATACTTTATAATAGTAAAGCTAAGTAATATTAAATAGGTATTCTTTATTTATATAAACGTATAGTGTTATAAATATTTTATAACTTACCTTACTTCTAGAAATAGCGCTATATAAAAAAAAATAATCTATAAGTAAACTTCTACGCGTTAAAGCCGGGTAGTAAAAGGCCTATAAATAAATAAAAATTAAATATTTTAAATATTTTTAGTATTAATACTACTACTAATTAAAAATCTTTTACGCTTCCCCCGTACTAAATAAAATAAAAAGTTAAAAATATAATTACGCGTTACGTTAAGTAAGAGTTTATATAATAGTAATCTATATTTGCTTTATAGTATAATTATACTATATAGATTTTTTTACGTAATCTATTTTAGTACTACCCTAATTACTAGTATATAGCCCTAGAAAAATAGATATAGAACTTTTATACTAGTTAAAAGAATAGTTTAAAAGAAATACTGTAAGTAGGTTATAAAAGTTTAAGTTTAGCTAAATTTTATATAGTATTTAGGTCTTCGCTAGTACTATTACTAAAAAACCTATACTATTATCTACTATTTTTTATTATTTACTAAGTTAGTTTATATTTATAAATACTAAAAGCTCCTAATATTAGAGTTTAATCTAGTAAGTTAAGGCGAGCCCTATAAAAGTATTATATAACTTATAGTATAGAGATAATCTATTTACTATAAGGAACTTAGTATAGTTTATTATAAAAAGCTAAGCGCCTTTAGTAAGTCTTTATACTTAGTTTTTAGTTATCTTTTAGGTTTTTATACGTAAAAGGTTAGAGTTTGAAATATAATTACTTATATTTAGCTTACTTTTATTCCTAATACTAAATATTTATAAAATATATATTAGTAATAGTATAGAATTAACTTTTTATTAAATATAAAATTTAAATAAGTAGCTATTCTCTCGCGCTATCTAGAATAAAATTTATAATTCTTTAGTTAGTAAATCTCTCTCTTATATAATATATATATTTCTACTTAAGATTTAGCGTATATATAACTAAAGCTTTTCTTATAGCTTATATAGTTTCTTTTAAGTACTTTAGAGTAATAATATAGATTTTGCTATTAAGCTTATATTTATTATATAGTAAGCGGTTTATATAATCTAAATAAGTTATATACTAAAATTTTTATAAGCTATTACGCAGTAAATAGGCTTACTAAATATTTATTTATTTTTTTTTATTTAGTATTCCTTATAGGCCCTAAATACGCGTACTCCTTTTTTAGTTTATATATAAACTATACTTTATTAATACGTTTTAAGAAATACTAGGCGCGCTTTATTACTATAGCGACTAGACTATTATTATAGCGCTTAGATTTTATTTTATAATATAAAATTTAGTGCTTATTACTATATAAAATATTTTTTATAAATTAGGCGTATTTTTTATAGAACAGTATATTCCTTATTATATAGTTTATTTATTTTTATTTAAATAATATTTTACGCCGCTTTGCGATCGGTTATAAATATTTTTTTAGTAAAAAAGTTAAAAAATATTTTAGCTAAGCTATAGAATTAGATTTTTAGTTTTATATATTTTTATATACTTCTCTTATTATAAGAACTAATAGGACGTAGCTAGATATTAGCTCTTTAGTATTATTTTATTTTATCCCTAAACACATCTATATAATAGTATAATATATTTTTATAAATACATTATACTTTCTATTTTAACGTTTAAAGATATTAACTATATATATATATTACTTGTAATTTAAGCCGTTTTAAAAATATAAGACTATATATACAGTATAACTATTATTAATATAAATATACCTATAAAAGTAATTTCTACGTAAAAAACCTCCTAAAAAATTTACTTATAAGTACTTATACGTTAAAAGAGGGTAACTAATACTAAAAAAAACTATTTATTTTACCTACTCGTATCCTTAATACTTAGTAAAAGACTTTATATTTTTAAGTAATTATATAGTTAATCTAAATATAGATTTTATTAAATATTTATAAATATTTATCTGCTCGGCCCCTTTTAGTAAAAATCTTAAAATACTTATTTTATATTTAATAAGAATTTTATTTCCTTTAGGCTATAATCTATTATAATCCTTAATACTAGCTATATTTTATAAAATAATTTCTAGTATTCTATATTCTAAAAAGCCTATTTAGACTTAGCACTTACGATATTATCTTTTTTTATTTAGAGTAGTTTTATAAGTTTATTTAATCCATTTTTTTTAGACCCTCTATATTATAATTAAACTTATAGAATCTCTAAATATATATTTTAAATTCTAAAATATTTTTTTAAGTCTTTAAAAGAGTAATTACGGAGATACTATTTAGCTATTTTAATTTAAAATAGCTTACTTTAAACAGTTTTAATATATAGAGTCTCTTTAGATTAATCTCCTAATTAACCTATATTTAGTTCCTTACTTATTTTATACTATAAAACTACTAGTATACTAACCTATTCTTTTCTAAGCTTACTAACATATTTTTTAAATTACTTTAATTTATTAATTTATAGAACCTTACTGCGACGTTTAATTATATAAACTAATAAAATATTAATAAGTATTTAGAAAGCGTATTTAAAATTTATAAATTAATTTTAGTATATATTATATAGGAGAACTCTTAAGGCTATTTAGTAACTACGTTAATAACTATACTACTACTTATAAAAAGTCTTTAATTTCTTTTTTTTTTACTAAAAAAGCTATATTTATATAGTAAAAAAAGAGGTCCTTTACTTTTAGGAGGGCTTAGATATAATTATTATATTTTATTATAATCTTTTTTAGCTTAGTATCTAGGTTAATAAATACTATATTTTATTTTAGATTTAGGATATACCGGTTCTCGGAGCTTATATAAAATTTAAAATATATTAGTATTACTACTAATTTTTACTACTAATAAGTTAGAGCGCGCTAAAAGATACGCCCTATTTAATAATTTTATATTTTTATTAATATAAATTATATTAATATCTATAACTAAAAAGCGAGAAAAATATTATTTAAAATCTAAAATACTTTATATCTAGTCTGTTTATATTCCTAAATTATAAAAACTACTATCTTAGGCTTTATTACCTTATAATTAGTATATAACAGCCTTTAGTCTTTAATTATATTTTTAATTATATCCCCTAATACTACTTTTTAAAAGTAAAATAGAGGGTTAGTTTTAATACTAAAACTATAGTAGTAGTTTTTATCTCGCTTAGTAAGTTATAAATAAAAAAGTCTATAGCTATAATTTTTAATTACGATCTAAAGTATAAATAATAAGGTAGTAGGTCTAAATAGTTTTATATATAGATTTTAATAATATTAATATTTACTACAGCGTTATAAAGCTAATTAATATAATAAAATATAACGCAATAGATACTAATAAAATAACTTAAATATATATATTATACGCTATAATTATCTACTAGCTTTATAGTCTTCTACTTATCTATATATATAAAAAATATCTTTTAAATATTTACTTAAAAAATTCTTTATATTAGCGTAGGAATAATAAAAAATTTTTAGAGCTTATAGTTAATTTTATAAATAAATAATAAATTACGGGTCTTAGCGTACTCTTTTTAGTTATATTACTTTAGTTAATATAAGTAAATTTTAAAAACTAGATAATTTTAGATTTTTTAAAACGTTACTAACTACGCGTTTATTATTAAAATAATAAAAAATTAAATATACTATAGACAACGTCTGTAGTTAAATAAAAGTAATAAAAACTAAAGCGATTAGACTTTTAGTATATTTAATTAAGGAATCTATATATAAGTTTATCCCCTTACTAGTTATATTATAGTATAGAAAAATATACTATAATTTTATTTAATACTATTTTATACTAGAAGTTACTTCTATCTATATAGTAGAATAGTAAAATAAATTACTTTTTAACCTATTAAAAAAGACAGATAATATAAGCGTAAGACTTTTAAATACTAAAAAGTATAGTCTTAGATTTTTTTTAGACACTACTTTTACTATACGTAGTAAGTATAAGTAATAGTAGTTAATTTAACTACGCGATCCTATATTACTTTTCTAAATTATAAAAAACTAGACTAACTTAAAATACTATTTAAATATTACCTGTGTAGTATACTACAGATAAGCTTTTTAATTAAAAAAAATTTATATAATTTTAAAAAGAGCTTCGGGACGCTCCTTTCTTATATTTAAATAAATATTAAAAATATTTATATTATATTATCTTAATCTTAGAATTACTTTTATTTTAAAATTTAGATAATTAGCGGCGCGTATTAGTTTAATAAGCTACCTAAGGCTTTTAGAAAATATATAAGGTATATATAGTAGTATACTTTTACTTAGTTAAAAAGTAGTAAGAAATAACTATAAATAAGCTAGTTTTATTACTATCTATCTAGCTATACTAATTTAACGCTCCTCCTTCTTACTATATTAGACTAGATAATAAGATTTAAGATAGTAAAAATCTTTATAGTAATACTAGAATACTAACTTTATTAAAAAATATATCTTTTTTTTAGGAAGTAGTTATCGTAAGACTAGTATAAAAAAACTAAGTATTTTAATATATTTAAAGAATATAGTAAAGCTAAGTATAAATTCTAATAGTTTATTTAAGTACTATATAATAATATTCCTTAAGCTCTTATTAGCTCTTAAAAGCACCTTATAGGAATAAAAAAGTATTTTAACCTTATAATAATTTATTAAATTTTAAGTTAATACTAAATCTTAAAGCTATTACACCGTAAAATAATTATACTAATAGGGGTTTTTTAGTATTAAAGCCTCCTAGATTTTAGTTATTTTTAAAAGATAGGCCTTAATTTCTTATCCCTATTAGTATATTATTTTAGAGTCTTTAGCTAGAGTAACTATTTTATAATACCTTTAGCTAAGAATAGGAGGAAACGAATTTAGTTAAAAATTAACCTAAAGCTTATAAAATAGTTTTAAACTATTAAGAATTTTACGTAAATACTATATATATAATATCTAATTTATATTTTTCTATTTTAACTTACTAAGCTTAGAGACCTAAGCTGTAGACTCCTTAGTAGTATATTACCTCTAGTAATATTATACCTAAAAATAGATCTTACTATTATAGAGAGTAAAATAACCCCTATAAATTTAGTAAAAATAGTTACTTACTTTATATAGTATATCTAATATAGTTAGTTAATAAATAAAATAAGAAAAGTATTCCTACTAAGAAAATAAAAATTTACAGTCTACTACGCTAAGGGATTATATATATTATTTATTATATTTTATAACTAGAATTTACTATATAAGTAGAAAAGTAAAATTAATTTTAAGTATAATAGCTTTAGGTATTTAATAATATAATAAAGCTTACTAGACTAGATTTTATTTTTTTTAATAGTATATATAAGTTAGTAAGCTATACTAATACTAGTAGGTTATAGTATATATTATTTAAATAGTAGCCGGTATAGTTATTTAAATATAATTTTAATTATATATAATATAAGTTTTATAATAGTATAAAGGCTAAGCCTAAATAGTATTTATAAAAGTCTATATTTATACGTTAAAATGTGTAGAGTCTATAAAATATATAAATTTAAATAATTTTTTTAATACCGTACTTCTTTTTATAGTTTTTATTTTTAAAATATTTCTAAATTTCTATAAAAGAGAAAAAGGGTCTAGGTAATACTATTTAACTTAAATATAGATACCTTAAGAGACTATAGGTTAGTCTATGTATATATTTAAAATAATAAACCCTACCTTAAACTTAGTTAAAAATTAAAGAAAGTAGTTAGTTAACTCTATAATTTTTTTATTAAGTATTCTACTATTATTGTATTAGTTGGCTAAGGTAATATAAGCTAGTTTAGTAATTAAAATTCGCAACTGCTAGCTAAGATTAACCTTAGCTTATTTTTTAAATAACTAGTATTTATAATTAAAATAGACGCTAAAAATCTCTATAGTATATTATTATTTTAAAATAAATATTATTACCTAAATAGTTATTATGTAGTATAGGTATAGAGATTTATATAACTTAATATGTATAGTTTAGTAGATATAATTTTTAATTAATTAGTTTTATTTTTTACTAACGTACTATTTTTTTTTTTTAAATAAGTTTAAATTTTTTAAAAAAGTATTAGAGATTCTTGTATAGTAGTTATATATTTTAGTAAAATTAAAAAGGCCTTAAAAGCTAAAACTTATTATAGTTAGTTATAAGCGCGTTAGACCTTTAGATAGTAAAAAGCTCTTTTTTTTTAATATAGCTTTACTACTAAGACTTTCTTATATATAGTTTAAGGCGCTAAATAGAGCTATTATATACTATATAACTATAGTATATAGCTATTAAAAAGCTTACTAAATACTTTTTTTAGTCTAGTATTTTATTATATTCTTTAAAGCTATATTACGGTATATATATACCCCTTAAAGATAACTTAATAACTTTAACTTTATTATAATAACCTAAAATCTAAATTTTATTAAACTTAATTTAAGTGTAAATTTATAGATATTTCTAGACCTATATACTAAAAATTAAATAAGTAAAAAGTTTACTTTCTACTATATCACCTTAGTGTTAGTAATAAATAGTTACCTACTAGAGATATATTATAAATAATAAATATTAAGTCTAGTTATAAAAATTAATATTTTTAATATTTTTTACTAATACTATATTTAAATTACTATATACCTCCTATTATTTTTAAATATTTATAAAAGTTAACTTTTTGCCGTTTAACTTCTATAAGCTTTTTAAAGCAAAATATAGTAAATTTTATAATTATTTAGAGTTTAGTTATACTACTAAAAGTTATTAAAATATAATATAATCTTTTACTATTAATTAAATGGGCTTTTAGACTACTTATTTATATTTTATTTATATTATTTATATATTTAAGTATACTTTTAGTTACAGTTACGTACTCTATAATATATATATATATATTTTAGAAACGAAGCTTAAAGATAAAAAATATACTTATCTTTTAACTATTTATCCTATTTACCTTACCTGTAATAGTCTTATAGTTAACCTAAAATTATTTACTATAAGTATATAACTATTTATACTTAATAGAGGGGGGATCTATAAAATCTTTAGTATATTAGCTATTTAAGCCCTAGATTTAGTAAGAAAGCTTCTCTATTTAATTTATAATAATTTTAATCTCGCTTTAGAGATAAGTTTAAATATATTTTATTAATCTACTATATATAATACTAATTAACTAATAAAAAGTTTAATTATTTTTATAATATTTCTATACTAAACGATACTAGAGTACCTTTTACTTTTTAAAATATTAGTACGAAGGGTATTCTCTACTAAGTATTAAAATAACTACTTATTACAACTTTACAGGATTATACTATTCCTTATTATAAATAGTAGATACGGCGTAAAATAGATAAAAATATATATAAATAAGATATACGGAACGGAAATACCTCTATTTAATAATTTTAGTTATATTTTAAAAAAATCTATTACTAAATTTATAGTTACTATAATTAGCGTTTCTATATTATAGCTATATATTCTCTTAACCTATAATAGATAATAAGATTAATCTAGTAGATAAAAGCGTAATTTATAAATAATTAATTACTAATTTTATATAAAGTATACCTATTACTGTTCCTTACGGGCTAATAAGAAAATTTTAGTTAATAAAGCGTAAAACTCTTAAAAGTAGTATAGCTTAACTATTTATTAATTTTTATTAGTATAAGAGTAATATTAGCTATACTATTTTATTTTCTGGTAAAGCTTATTTATAAATTAAAATACTTCTAGAACAGCAGTGTAGGTAAATATAATAACTTAATTAACCCTACTAAGTAAAAGGTAAAAGCTATCTAAAGTATTACTTTTAACTTTATTATTTTAATTAGTACTAGATATTCTCTAACCCCTTAACTATTACTAGTAATTATAGAACGACTTTAATTTTATAATTAATTTTTTTTTAGGTTATTTTGTATTTTTAATATAATAATTAATATCTAAAGTAGTTAAACTAAGTATATTAATTACTAAAGTAAAGAGGACTATAAAAAATATTTTTAAATTAATATACCTTTAGATTAGGCACTAGAGCTAGATAATTCTAGTAAAATTCCTAGTATAAAACGGAGCTCTATCTTATTTTTTAAATAATTTAATTTTCGATCTATAGTTTAGGCTTTATTCTTAACTACTTTTTTTTTTAAATTATACTATATACTAGTAGCTGGAAAAAATAGTCTATAATACTTTAAAGTAATTTAATATTAAAGCTCTAATAGCTATACTCTTCTTAATAAAATACTTAATAAGTATTTTACTATATATTTTAGTACCAACACTAAGAATATACTTAGTAAAATTAAAAAAAACTAGAGTCTATACTAAAACTGTAGATAATATAATAAAGAAGTATCTTTTAGAATTTATTATATTAATTAGCTACTAGAAATTTATTTATTATTTAATATATTATAGAAATACAAAATTAGCAGCTTTCTCTAAAGTATATTAGCCTTAATAAGAAAGTAGTTAATAGAAGCGGTATTTAGGCGTCTTAACTAAGAGTAATATATATAAGAGCCTATTATTACTTTTATAAAAGGAAGCGTTCGCTCCTAATATTAGAACTAAATTAAAAATAAAAAAGAATATAATAGTTAAAATAAAGTATATATTATAGAAAACTTATAGGTAAGTAAGTATAGAAAAGGCTAGTAGAGAAGAAACTAAATAAAATAATTTAACTCTTCTTAATACCTTAACCTAGTGCCGTATTACGATATTTTTTTTTTATAATAGATAAATTAACTTTAGAATATAGTAAATAAAGTCTAATATAAAAATACTAGTACTATTTAAAAATAGTTCTTATAAATTAGTCCTAATTACTAATCTTATTTTATAAAGTTTAATAAGCGTTAATTTTTAGTAGAATCGGTAGACTAGCTTCCTTAAAGTAAATATTATTAAAAAGCTATATTATACTTTACTAACCTTTAGTACTATTTTTATACTCTTTTATAAGTATACTATAGTTACTATTAATATTTAAATATAGGTCGTAAACAGCGTAAGAATACTATAATAAAATATTAGACTCTATATTTCTTATTTATATATAAGATTAATTAACACTTAAGGTATTACTGCTTTGTAACTAGACCTCTATAAATTAATTTTATTCTAAAATAAGCTTTTTATAGTTTTTTAAAATTGCGCTAGACTATTACCGTAAATATATAATAAGAAATACTATACTACTAATTCTAAAGACTACTATAGTAATAAAAATAATAATAATAAGTTTTATATTTTAATTTAATAGTGTTACGGGTAACTATTAAAATAGATTATATAGATTAGTTTAGCCTAGTTATAAAGGACTACTACACCTTATAAAATATAATAATAATATAATTATTCTAAGAAAGAAATTAGTTAAGTTAAGATTAGTTATTAGAGTAGTAATATATATAGGTATATATAGTAAAATTATATTAGTTAAATTCTAACTAGTTTAGGTATTTATTAGTAGAAGTGTACTTATTACGTTTAGCGCTATTAATATAAGAGTTAATTAGCGCTATATTTAATAATACTCTATATATTTTAACCTATTTAATTTAGTAGCAGATTAACTAAAAAGTATTAAATAAAGACTAGAAAAGATCTAAAATATTTTTTTTTTTTTTTAGTTTATTAATCTATCTACTAAGAATAAAAGTATTTAGTTTAAATTAAATTATATATACGGTAAGACTATAGATATAGGTATTTAAATTATTTTAAGATAAGTACTAGACTTTCTATACCTTATTACTATTTAAAATACTATAATAAGCGCGCACTTTAAAATAGCTGTAATACTATTTTACTATAAAATAACTACGTAGCCTTTCTACCGCTAAAAATACCTTTTTTTTCTTTTTTTAAAATATATTTAGTAACTTTCTTATATATTTAGAGATACTATAGTATTAACTTTAGATAATTCTTATTTAAGTTTATAATATTTCTAAGTATTTAAATAAGAATCTTATCTATTTCCTATAACTATTTATTAATAAGCTTAGTTAGTGCCGATATACTAGTTTTTATTTTTTTTTTTTTAAGCACTTTTAACTAAAGTTACTGCGTATATTTTATAAAACTAGCTATATTTATAGCTTTAGTAGTTAATTCTACGGCGTAGTATAATAGCGTAATATACTTATTAAGGGGAAGAAAATTATTTTTTTAATACTAGGTAGTGTTGTAGTCTATTTTTAGAATTAGTAGTAAGCTAGCGTTTAGCTAAAAATATTATATTAATAAATAATTTTAGAATATACTTATAAAGTCTATAGAATCCTAATATAACTAAAAGCTTAAATACTTACATTATTTAATATTTATACTATTTATAAAAATAGTAGTAACTAAAATCTTTTATTATTTTTAAAAGGCCCTAATATTTTAGACTAGTAAAGCAAAAATCTTATATATTCTAATAGTAAACTCTTAGTAAAATCTAATTAGACTTTTATATAAATAAATATAGGATTCTATCCTATTACAAGTTTATTTAAAATTTTAGAATTATTTACAGCTATCTTTTATACCTATATTTAAATATATTATTTTATAATACCCCGCGGCTAAATATACCCCTATATTATTAAAAAAAAAGTAACTTACTAATACTAAAAAGGCTAATTCTAGTATACCTTAGTTAGAAATTCGCGTAATTTATAACTTAACTATTAAAAAAAATAGATAGAAAAGCCTTTCGGCTTTACAGAATAAGTAGAAGAGTATATATTAATATAAAAAAAAACTTTTATACAGGAAAAAAGCGAGAATAAAATAGTTAGGTATAAAAGAAAAAAGCTAAAATAGCTCTACAGTTTACTAACTAGAGTCTTTAAATATAAATAATATAAGTTTTATCTTTATATCTATACATACGGCCTTACCTCTAAGTTTAAATAATTATAGAGTAAACAGTCCTAAAGATAACTATAATATATAGTTATATATAAGACCTTTACTAAATTTTATATAGTTCTCTACTAACTTTATATTAGCTTATTTTTTTTTACTTAGTAGTTCTGCTTCTCTTAGTAATATTAAGTTTCTTAGTAATCTAGATTATATAAATTTAAATTTTATAAAGTAGCTATATTCTATAGTATTTTTATAAGTAATATAGTCTATCTTTAAGACTTATTATATCTTAGCTAATAACTAAAGAGTATTTAATTTATCTAATAAAAAATTTAAAGTAGATTTACAGTCTAGTATTTCTATAATATTATACTACTTCTATTTACTAAGAAATAGGGTATACTCTAGCGTAAAATTTATAGTATAAAAAGAGAACTTTCCTATACTAGTTTAGTAGATACGTATAAGTAATAAATAATAGCTAATAATAGCTTAAGGTATTTTTATTTTATATATTATATACTTATACTAATCCTAGCTAGGAGGCCCTAGTCTCTTAAAATATATTTTATAATATATATACTATAATCGTATATCTATAGTAAACTACGTAGTAAATCTATTAAATAGTTTTTAAAGAGCTTAGCAGTACCTAAAGTAAGTTAAATAAGACTAAAATATAATATATAGTTACTTAAAATAAATTTAATATAACTAGAGAGCACTATAAAATACTTTTTTAATAGTATAGTTATCTCTCTAAATAGCTTAAGGTAGCTAAAAATAATAAGTACCGGCTACAGTTTTACGTTATAAATATATTTAATAAATATAAAGAAATAAAAAAGCAGCTATAAATAGTATAGAAAGAGATATAAAAAATAATTAAAAAATATATTAATTACTAGGGCTAACTAAAGAATCTTTTAAAAAAAAATACTAGCTATAAAAAGGTAGCAGAGTTATAAAAGAGATAATTTAATTACTTTTAAGTAAATAACTCTATAGAATAATATATTAAATTAACTATTTACTTCTCTAATAAATATAGCTCTTTATTTTCCTTTATTATATTTTTTATATTTTTCGACACATTGAGTATAAAGGTATACACATACTCCTCCTTTTTTAAAACCCCTTTTGGTCGCCCTGAGCCACCACAGCCACACTATTTGTTCGATTAATATACAAATATATATATATATTTTTTATAAGTTCTTTTAGGGTTACTATATCGTAAATAGTAAAAGTAACTATCTTATATACTAAAAAAAACAGCTGTGTCTACCGTATAGATAAATTAATATTTAAAAAAAAATACTAGACCTTATTAACTAATAAAGCTTTTTATATTAGATAATAAACCTTACTTAAGTTTTATAATTATATAGCTTTTTTTTTACTAGTTTTTATAAAGTCTACTATCTTATTACTTTTTAAAGGTATTTTAATTAAGCTTAATACCTCTAATAATATATCTGTTAAGACTTAATATTAAAAAGGCGGTTAGTATAGGCTAATATAAATATTGTAATTAAAAGCTACTAAATTATATTATTTTATCTTTTCCAATTATAGAAGTGTATATTAAATTTTATTTATTTATTTTACTTAGATATAAATATATTATAAAAATAAATTTTATAAAAATAATATTTAATTTAATTTAGTAACTTAAGACCGCGTAGAGTCTTCTTAGTAATTAGTATAAAGCTTATATTTTAACAGAATCCTTACCTCTTTATAAATTAGTTAAAAGTCTTAAAGCGCTATAAATTATTTCTAGACTATATTTAATAGTATAACTCTAGGGCAGTTATAGATACAGAATACTAAGTTTTTTTAAATTAAAATATTTTATAGATTTAGAGTATATAGTTTATTTTAGTTTAGTTTAAAAATAGCTCTATTACTAACTTACCTTAAAATTACGTTTATATTATTTTTCTTTAAACTAGCTAAATAGTAGCTGCAGTTATTACTAAGGTTTATTTTATATATAAATTTATATTCTTTATTTAGATTATATTCTCGTAAAATCTTTAGTTTAATAAAAGGGTAGGTTTTAAGCATATACTATTCTACTAGTTTTAGGCACCGTTTATATCTAGTTGTAAGTTATTAACTCTAACTAATAACTAATTAGGTAAGTCCTAATTATCTAGACTATTTATACTAAATATAAATATAAATATTATATCCCGGTCCGAATCTATTATTTTATATTTATATAAAAGCCTATATAGGATACCTTATATATATATTTTTAATATTTTAAAAATATAATACTAGCGTACCCCCGAGAACCCGCTTATTAAAAGTAAATAAAATTAATAATTTTATCTATTACTATAATAGAATAATTATAGCTCTAGAGATAAATATACTAAATATATATAGCTTAAAGTAATAAGAAAATTTATTTAATTATATTTACTATTTATCGTATACTGTTAGTATACTCTAAGCTAAACTATTATTTTATTAATAATATTTCTCCGATTTAGAACGTTTTAAAAATATAATAAAATTATAGTTATAAAAGTTGCTTTATAAGTATATTATTAGCCTAGTTAATAAACCTAATTTAGAAAAGATACGTTTTATAATAATTAGTATTACTAAGAGACTTAAGGAACTTTAAAATTAGTAAAATAAAATTTTATAAACTTTTTAGTCCTTTTTTATAGTATTTAATTAGAACTACTAATAGAAGCCGCTACTAAAAGTCTAGTCTATATTTTAATACGCTAAAGATATACTTCTTTATTTTCTTACTATTTAAGTTATATAGAATAGTTTAAAATTTAATATAACTAGTTTTATATTTTTATTTATAACAGCTAACACCTTTACTGATACTTTATTTATAACAGTTAAAGAGGTATATACTAAACTCTATATAAGAATAATCTAATACTAAATACTAAAAATTTATTAAATATTACTATATTTCTACTATAAATTTTAAGAATATCCTTAATTATTACGGAATAATTAGGCTTATTTTAAATTTTAACTATTCTTAAACTACTATAATTTTACTTTAGGGGTAAGTCTTTATAGTAAATATAAATATTAAACACCTAGTATACGCTCTAATATTAATTACCTTTATAAGTAGTATATATTTACTTATATTACTACCTAATAGAACTAGTTAATCTTTAAAATATTCTTTTATATCTATAAACCCTAAAAACTATTATTTTTTTATAAGCTTTTACGCTTCTATATTAGTATTAAAATATTTTTTATCTATTTTTAAGAACTTATCTATAAATTTCTAAGCTAGATAGTATTAGAAACTATTTTTTATATACTATATAAAAATTAGGTCTCGAGTTTTTATATTAAAATAATTTTATTTCTTAATTAAATCCCTAAGATAGAATAAATATCTAGTAATTCTAATTTTACTAGTAATTAGTATTACAGTACTATATTTATAAAAATTAATAAAATAATTATAGAGTCCTTCTATCTATATATTATAACTATAATATAGTTTAGAAAAAAGGTATAGTAACTCTTCTATAAACCCCTTTTATAGCTAGATATACAGTTTAATACTATTAAAAAGTATAAGTAATACTATTATAAAAGAATATTGCTAAAAGCGAGAGAGTATTCTAGTATTAGTAATAGTAAAATAGATATACTAGCCTAAACGCACTTTCTATAGTTAGGCGAAAGTTATTTATAGCTTTAGTACTTTTTTAGTAATTTTTACTACTATTATAGTTTACTTTTTATTCTACGCGAGGTTCTAATAGAGTAATAGACTATAGTAATAAAATAAACTTAAAGCCTATATAGAGGTACTAAGAAAAAAATTAATATAGGCTAGTTAGTTATAGCGTAATATATAAAACTAAAGAATAATATATATTACAACTAAAGTAGTTAAGTATATTAAATAGAATACTTTATAAGCACGCCTCTAAAATAGCTTAATTAAGGTTAGAGCTACTATAAGTATACTTAAAAAGGCCTTATTATTTATTAATATAGTATAGCCTTAAAAAATAATTCTTACTATTATACTACTAATAAATTTTTTATTTTATACTAAACCCTTACTATATAACTTAAAATAAAAGTATAGAATACTTTAGACTAGTACTATAAAAGCTATAGTAAAATAGACTTTTTTATAAGTATAAAGAAATATTTTAAAACTATCCGCCGTAAAATCTGCGCTTAAAAATAAAATTACTAAATTTATTAAAAGTAAGGATATAACCTATAAACTTAGAATATTAATAGTATATACTCTTTAGTTAGTATAAATTATATTTATAGTAACTAAGATAATATAAAAGAGAATATTCCTAATAGTAAATAGCGTACTTTTAATTAAAAATTTTATTTATATATACTATAAATACTTTATAATAATATAAATAGACTACGTAGCTAAAAAATATAAAAATAAAAAACTAAGCTACCGCAACGCTAGGAGTATTATAAGTATAATTAAAATAATAGAGTACTATAGGGTAAAGTAAAAACTACTAAATATTACTTACTAAAGCTTTAAAAAAAAATATTATAGTTTTTATATAGGCCTGTATACGCTAATCTAAAATATTTAAATACTACTTATACTCTAGTTTATATTATTTTTATATAAATATAGCCTCGAATTAATTATAACGTATTTAATTAAAATTATTTTAAAAATAACGTATTAATTTTATATACTAAGGAAATAAAATTAGCGCTTAATACTAAGTAAATATATTTATTTATATACGTATAAGGGGTTAGTATTATATCTATAATTCTAGGCTATACGACTAAACGTAGCCCCTATTAAATAGTAAGCTTATATATAATTATATACTTAATAAGACGCAGCTATTTATAATAGTTAAGTAAATAATATATTCTATTCCTAATATAAAAATATTAAAGAACTTTAAATATATAAAAGAAAAATATCCTTATAGAAATAAGACTAAAATAATATAAAATCTACTTTTATCTTTACCTATACTAAAATATTTCCTAAAGGAGATTTTTTCGTAGTTAACCTTATAAAAATAGCACTCTTAATTTTACTAAAATATATATATATATATATATAGTAATTAAATACTTAAATTAAATTAAAATTTACTAAAAATATTTTAATATAACTGTATAGACCCCTATAATCTTTATAGTAGAAAAAAATAATTTAAGTCTAATATCTTTTAAAACTTAGCAAGTAAAGTAAACTAAAAAAAAATTAAAGTGCAGAAATGTACGATAAAAAGAAATAATAATAATAAAATAGATAAAATAGACGTTTTTTAATAGCCCTTAAAAAGTACTATAAAGAATATATAATAGCTTTTAGCTTTAAAGAACGCGTAACTACTCTTAGCTTTAAAAAATATATAACTATCTTTAGTTTTAAAAAATATATAACTACCCTTAGTTTTAGATACGTAACTACTACTAGTTTTAAAAAATACATAACCGTCTTTAGCCTTAAATATATAATAGCCCTTTAGCGCGTAATAATTATTATATTTAAAAAATATATAAAACTTATAGAATCCTATATAGTATACTATAGGGGCTAGTATAAAAAATAAATATTAGTAATTTAGACTACTCGGGATCTATATAAACTCTTATAATTAATGAAATAATAAATATCTTACGATTTTTTAAAAGATTATTAAATATAATAAGAAAAAAAGGTATATTATATACTATAGAGATATTAATAATATTAATAAAAATAATTTTAAAAAAAGTATTTTTAGTCTCTAAATTAAGGAGGCCCCTATAAAAAATCTAGTAAAAAAGTATTAGAGTAATACTAAAATTAATATTACCTAAATAAAAAATTACGTTCTAGAATATATTATTAAGTAGTATAGATAGAAAGATAAGCCTTTTTTATAAAATATTTTAAGTTATATCTCTGTCTTAGGAGTAGTCTAGAATAATAAAATATAATTAAAATATAATACTAAAATAAAAGTACTAAATTTAAAATAAAAAATTAAAAATTATATTTAGTGCTTAGTAGCCCTTAAACTAAAATATTATAAAAGTAAAGCTAAGCTTTAGGGAATTACTAACCTAAATAGCTTAAGTTAGAAAATAAAAATAACTATTATAACCTATCTAAAAGGTTAAAATTAATTAAAAAAAAAATTAGAATTCTATAACTTAATTATTAGAATAGAAGATAAATAGCAGATCTTTTTTTTATAAACTAGTATAAAAGACCCTCTAATAAACCCTAATAATACCCTATAAATATTAGTAAAGGCGTCCTCTTAATAGAGTTATTTAAGAAATTAAAAAAAACTATCTAGAATTCTTAACTAAATTATAGTAAAAAAACTAAAAAAAAATATTTAATAGTCTAGCTAGACTAATATAAATTATAAAAAGGAGCTTTTTTAAAAATTTAAAATTATATATAGTATAAGACACGGTCCTTATAAAAAGTTAAATACTAATAAGTAAATAAAGTATTTTATTATATATAAATTATAGAAACAGGCGAAGGCTCGTGCTATAAAATAATATATAAGGGCCTATTTTACTAGCTGCCCTATCTACCTACTAGTATAATAAATAAAATATTAGTTATTTTTTTACTTTTTATATTAGTCTTAATATTTTAGTAGTTATTATATTATTTTTAGTATACTTACTATATCTACTATAGTAAATAATTTAATTAAGTATAGTCTAAAAATTTTTTAAATTAATTCTATTATTTTTCTAGATTAGTTTTTTTAGTATTTACATACTCTATATAAAACTTAAAATAAGTTTTACTAAAAAATTTTTACTACGTAACTTATATTATTAAAATATTAGTTTTAACGCTATATATAGCGATCTTTGTTTTTCTAATTATATATTATATATAGTATTATAAGACCTTTCCGTATATTAGACGCCTCTATTAATATTTATTTATTTAAATAATACTGTTATTACTATACTTTAGATTAATAAAATACTTATATAAGTACTTATTTCTACTTATAGTAAATAAACGCTAATACTACTAAAAATACTATTTTTTATTTAGGTAAAATATTACCGTATTTTTAAAAAATTTTTAAATAGTAACCGGAAACTTATTACAGCGTAAAACCTTATTACTATTTTAAAATTCTCCCTAATTATTATAGATAGAATATAATAAGTCTTAAAATATTTTATTTTAGAGAGTACTAGATTTTATATATTTTAATTATAAAGGTATTACTAAAAGTATATTTTAGTAATATACTTTTCTAAATAAAGAATTTATTAATTCTTAATACTAAAATAGTCTTTAGCTAAAGCTTATATTCTTATTATATTAAGATAGTATATATTTTAACTTATTTAACTATATTTCTTATTTAGCCTACCCGGATCTATTAATAGAAAATACTTATTTTTAAAACTTTTATACCTGCTTACCTTTACTTTACTATAAAATAATTTAGGATACTATAGTATTTTAAGGTATTTATAGTTATTTTTTACTAAGTAATAGAGATAAAACTAGTTTTAAATATTATAATAACTTTCTAAATAACTAAAATATTAATATTTTATAAAAAACTATTATACTATATATAAATCTCTTAGGGCGTATAAAAGACTATAGTACTTTTTAACTTTAACCTATTTAGGCCGTAGTAAGTTATAGGCTTAAGTCTTTTACTATTTTATAAAATAAAAATTATACTAGCCCTTAGTACGGTCTTTATAGAAATATAACTATTTATTAACCTAAAAATATATATATATAACCTATAATAGCAGAACTAATACGCGTTACTATAATATTTATATATATTTAAGTACTATATTCGGCGATAGAGTTAATAGGGGTTTAGTTAAAGTATTAAGTATTATATTATAAAACTTTAGTTTTTAAAGTAAAAGAATAGTAGATAAAGTTTAATTAAATTTTATAGGTAAAGGTAATACTACCTTAAATATAAGTAAGGTATATACAGAACTATTTACTAATTAAATATTAATATTTAGATACACTATATACGCAGCGCTTATAAAAAATAAGTAAGTAATAGCTTTTATTCTTTCTACAGGATAATATATAATTATAAAATACTTTATATATAATAACTATATATTATATAAAATACTTCTAAAACCTTTTTTTACGGCTATAACTAGAATTATAGCTTATTTATAAATATCTTTTTTTTTATACTTAGGGGTCTGTTTTATAGCTTTTCCTAATATAGTATATAGAGCCGGTATAGTATTATCTAAAATACTAAAATCTATACTAATATACGCTTACTATTATTATAATTTTATAAAAACTACTTTACTACTTTATTATATACTTTATATACTAGTAATCTACTAGATAACCGCTCTAAAGTTTTAAAAATATTTTTAGCCTAATACTATAAAAAAAAGATAAAATTTAACGTATATAATACCCGTAAAAATATAAATAAAAATATTTAGTAGGTACGCGTAAAATATAAAATCTTTATTAACTAATACTATATAGCGTAAATAGTGCGGAGATATTACTTATTATAAAAGGTAATTATAAAAACTAGTAATTACCTTACTTAGCCGTAATTAATATAGAAATCTAATGTAATAAGAGCCTTACTAAAGTACTTACGCTAGGCTTATAAAATTATAAAAAATTTAAAATTTCTAAATATATAACGTAGAAATAAATAATAAAGAAATAAAATATAAAATATTTTATATACTACGCCGAATACCTATATAATAGTTAAAGAAATATCTAGTTTTATAATAAGACTTATTAAGATTTAAATAAACTCTTTTTACTAGGTATTCTACGCGAAGAAGATACGCATTATAAGACTAATAATATTATTTTAATACCTAAAAAATAAAATAATTAAGTATATTTTACAGCCCGGGTCTACTATTTTATAATAATAAATATAATAATATTTAGGCAACGCCGCGTTTACTAAAGCCTCGCTAACGCCTAATAATAGAAACTAAGTAATAGTATAAGAAGTATTTTATATTATAAAAGGTAGTTTTACTATATAAAATTAATATACTAAGGTGCTACTATAGATTATTATAATATATAAAGGATTTTTATATATAGTAGAAGACCTAGATTCCTTATATAGTAATAAGAATAAAGACTTGCTACTAGTTTAGTATTATAAGAAGTATAATAACTTTTTAGGAGAATACCTGCTAAATAACTATTAATTTTAGTAGTATAGAGTGCGTATTTAATATACTTAAAAGTATATATTAAGTAACTTTTTAAATAAAGTATCTTTTATAAAATTTTTTTAAAAAGACGGTTACTGTCTATATATTATAGGCTTTTTAGATAGAAGTTTAGAAATATTTTTTTTAAAAGTTTATATACTTTGTCTATGCTTTAAATATATATATATATTATATTATAAACGTATATTATAGAGGTAAAAATAAACTAGTTTATATTAAAAAAACGTAAAAAGTAAGACTTAAATAAGTATACTAGAATATTTATCTTGGGTATAGTTTCTAGAGTTTAAAGTATTTACTAGATTATAAAAATATAACGTATATAGTACTATAAAATTAATAATATTATAAATTTAGCACTTACTATAGCGTAACTACTAATTAATAATTTATTTTACTAAGTTAATTAAAGCCCGGACTACTATAATAATATTAACTTAAAATTAAACTATCCTATTTCTCTTTACTTTTTTTTACTTTTAATAAATCCCGACTTAGTTACTACCTAGATTTTTAAATATTTTTCTTTTTTACGCACTTATAAGTAATAGTAGTCTAATAATTATAAAAGCCTACGCCTACTAAAGAAGATATATTGTATTATACTAAATAAAATAATAATAAATAACTAAAATATATTAATACCTTTTTATAAGAGTAATACGTTGCGCCTAAAAAAGAGTATTAATAAAAAACGTATACATACGCCCTTACTATTAAAAAATAAGTACTAATTTCTTAATAATACGTATTTACCTAATAATATTAATAATATAATACTTTATTTAAACTACTTTATATATAGCGTATACCCTATTCCTAATTTTTTTATATAAAGAGGCTCTTTCTAATAAGCCTATTAAAAATAATAATAATCTCTAGACCTGTTTGCCTATATAATTATATATATAGTTATAATCTTTTAACTGCTTAGCCAGCCCTAAAAAAATTACTTTAATTACTTCTTTATAGAGGGTTAGAAATAAAGTTATATATATATACTTAGTAAATACAACCGCTTTAAAATAGAAATAGCTTAGTAAAAATAAATTTACGCTCTTAAAAAAGCTAGAGGATATAGATAATAGGCCTATAATACCTATAAAACTTAAATAATAGCTAGTAAAGATAGTAAAGCTGTATTAATTTAATATATTAAATAAAAGACTAGTAAATAAGTTAGTATAGAAGCTACGTATTATAAAAAATATTATTTTGCTATTATACTAGTATTTAGTAAATTAAAACTATAAAATTAAGTAAAATAATTACGTATACACTAAGGTACTAAAGCTAATATTAAAAAATAATAAAGTAAGTATTAGGTTTTAAAGCGTATAAGTACTTTTCTGCCTATCTATAACTTAGAACACTTAAAGAGCTTTACTAACTAAAGTATTACTATTTAAAACTATAGCTAAAATTATACTAGAATATTACCCTACGTATTTAAATAACCTTATAACTAGTAAAATTATTAATTATATTATTTATTTTAAGCCCTCCGGTCCCGCTTACAATATTATATTATTTTTTATTAGTATATTAACTAATTCTATTAACTATATTAGCTACGAGGGTTTATACGCTTAACCTATTATTATATTAATTAAAATTAAAACTAAAAGTTAGGCTATAAAAAAGGTAAAGATATAACTAGGCGTATAAATAGCAGCGCAGGTAGTATAAATTAAGATACTTATAAAATAGCTTAATCTACTTAAAGTAAAAAAGCCGGTAGTAAAGATATAATTTAGTTAATTAAAATTAGAAATAGTTATATAAGATTAATAATAAAGTTATAAAAAAAATAGTAAAATGTTATAAATAAAATAGCTATAGACGTAGAAACTAATTTTATTTTTTATTATTAAAATAGTTCTAAATTTCTCTAATATTTTTTTTATAAACTATATTTCCACTTATTAATATTTAATCTAAAGTATAGTCGCTCTTTTTTACTTAAATTATACTCTTAAACGCCCCCTATTTATTAAATTTAAATATTTATAAACCGGTATTAAATATTTAAATCTTTTATTTAGTTTTTTTAGGATATACAGTAAATATAGTATAAATATATTAATTAATTAAAAGCTTAAAAGTACTAAGGAATTAGGTTAATAGGGACTTTTATAAGTAGTAAAATAAATTTTTAGAAGTTTACAACGCTAAAGCGGGCAGTAAATAAAATTATATTTATTATACTTTATATTAGAACTTATTATAAAATATACTAGCGCTTTATATTACTCTTTTCTTATATTTATATATTTTAGATTATAATTTAAAACTATATATTATTTTTATAATAGACATCCTTCGCGCTATAATTAGGTTAATTCTTAAAGAATAAGCTATTTAACTATAAGCTAGCAGTTATATCTATTTTTATATTAAACTATACTCTATAAAAGACTTATAATTTATAAAGTTATAAACTTTATTTTTATATTTATTCTACGCTTTTTATTTTTTATAAGTATTAAATAGACTTCTATAGGTTTATAGCGTTTTTTTTTTAGTAATATATATCTATTTTAACTTTTACTAGCTTTTTATTAAGGCGATTAAGCTCTTCTTTTTAGTAATTATTTTTATTCTAAACGTATATTATAAATAAGCTTTTTAAGATAGGTTTATTATCTAAACGGGTATTAGGTAAGTTATTTTATACTTTCTTTTTTAGTTTTTTATTATATTTATTTAAGAGTAAGATTTCCTAAATCTTAATCCTAACTTTAGTATATTTAGAGGCTAAAAATATTTTATTAATAGTAAAGAGACTAATATAATAGTTACCTATACTAACGCTTAGTTTTATAAAATAATTTTTACTTAATATTAGTAATATATAATTTTAGTATAAAATAGCCGAATAATCTTTAATAAGACTTATTATCTTTAAAAATTAAAAAATTTATTCTTACCTATAGCTGCGTATATACTTATAGTAATATAAAAAGTAAAACTCTAATAAAGTTAAAAATAATAATAAATATAAACTAGTTAAAATCTATTATATTATACTATACGCTACTATTAGATTTATAATTAAAATTTAGTATATTATATTAATATATCCCTTACTACTAAAGTATTATTTTAAAAAGTTATTTTTTATTATACTTTAGGTAATTAATATATTTTAGTAATATTTTTATAAATAATATTTACCTATAAAATTATATATATTTAAAATAAAATTATTTATTTAATAGTACCTTTTAACTAAGTAATATACCCTATACTTAAGGGCGTAATTTTTAAAATACTTTTCTTCTTAAATCTACTCCGAACAAGAAAAAAGCTAATAAAAAAAATTTTTATTAAACTCTCTTTTAGCTTTATAAAGATTAATATACTTTTTTAGTAATTTTTTTTTCTTAAATTAGTAAATCCTCCTAATATATATATAGAGAAAGTAAATAAATTTAGTAAAAGTAATTAGACTATATAAAATAATTGTAATATTATTTTTTTTAATTTAGCCTAAGCTCCGCATTCGATTTAAACTTTCTTAAATAAGTAATTTTAAACTAATCTCTTCTTTTTACCGCTTTATCTGTTAATAAATATTAATAGTAATATTACTTATTTTATATTTTATACCTATTACGCTTTAGTCTTATTTAGTTATAAATTAAATATTTATAGTCTTATTTAGAGTCTTATCCGGCTAACTCTCTATTTAATAGTAATATTTAATAAAATTATAGATAAACTTTATATAAAGTTTTATAGCTTATTTTTTTTAAAATTATTTAGTAACTAAAGTAGTAACTTAGTAATAGCAGCTTATTTTTAAAATTTATATAGTATAGTAGTCTAAGTAGAAAGATTTACTATACTATTACTATTTAGTTATCTTTTAATATTATAATTATTAATAGCGTTATAAAAATTAAAAATTACTTAACTTTTTTTTTATTTATATAAGATATTTATAAGACTATAGAGTCTATATTTAGTATTATTATATTAATTATATAGTTTTATTCCCTTCGTAGCGTTAATATAATAGTATCCCTAATAGCTAATTTTTTATTTATATTATTCTTATTTTACGTAAAGACTAAAAATTTTAAAATATTAATTAAGTTTTAACTTAAATTTAAGCTTTTATTCGTCTGTTAGACCTATAAAAATATACTTATTTTATAAAATATTTATCCGTGCAGTATACTAAATAAGTTTATCCTATAATAGAGTTTTAAAATAAATTAATTAAAAATTATATTTAATTAAATTAGGTAAATAAAACTGCTAGTATATATTACTATAGTAACCTATTATCTAATTTTATTCTTTTAGAGAAAGAACACCTAAAAAGCCTAGTAAATAGATATTATTACTTAAAATAAAATACCTACTATTTATTTTTTATCCTAAGGCTTATTATAGCTAGTAGAGTTTAAATAGTTACTTAAACCCTACTAAATAGTTTAACTATATAAAGTAATCGCGGTACTTACTATAAAATAATATTTTTATATTTAATACTTTACTTTAACTAGCTATCTTTTTAATATTCTAGAATATTAGTCGTTTTAATATTTTTTTTTAAATTTTATATTAAGAGATTATTTATTCGCTAGAATTTTTAATAAGAAAATTTCTTTTAGGGTAGTATATTAACGTTAAAATATATTATTTATAATTATAAGATTTACTAGATAAAAAATAATATAAAATACTAAATTATTTTTAAGTTAGAAAATAAACTGTTTCCTTTAAATTTATTAGTACTTATTAGGCTTATATTTAATTACTTTTACTATATACCGTCTATTTTTACCCCTAGAATTCTTTATAAAGATAAGGCTTATACAGGCGATAATTATAATTTAATTTTAGTAATATTTATTATAAACTTAAAGAATTTTAATATATTTATATAAAAGCGTTTTATTTAAGCCTTTTATATTTAAGCTTTTTATAAGCGCTTAAGGACGTATTAATATAACTATAGTAAAAAGAAGTATTATATCTATTTATACTTAGAAATAACTATAATACAGTTTTAAATCTATTATTTAGTAAATAGTAAATATATAATATAGATTCTACTTATATATTATATACTTTTTTTTTAATATATCTAACCTATATATTAGGGTTAAGTAAGTAAAGATCTACTAAAACGTATTAGCCTATTTCTATAGATAGGAAAATTTAATTATATATTTTATATATTAAGCTCTATACTATTATTTATACTATAGCCTATTATATTTATAAAATAGTAAAATATCTATCTCTAGTATACCTTAATTATACTCTTCTTTTTAATTTAAGAAGTTATTATACGCTATTTAAAATAGATTTTAAACGTATTAGTCTTGTATTAGTAAAGAATTTTATATAGATTTTTATTTAGGTTTTTATTTTTATTTAATTTTAAGTAAAACCTAAACAGTATCTATTAGTATTATAAAATAAACTTTTTATAATAAATAGACCTTTTCTATTTTTTAAACTTATAATTAATAAATATTTATAACTAGTTTCTCCGTTTTAATTTAGCTCTTTTTTAGCTTTTATAAAATACTTTTCTTTACTATAAAAAGTTCTTTTTAAAATTATTATCTTTCTTAATTTCTATATTACTATTTAATTTTATATATAAGTGCAACAGCAACCTAGAATAAAATTTATATAATTTAAAATCTAAGCTAGATAGTAAATTTATTTTTTATTATTTACTATAAGACTATATAATACTTAGAATTGTAAAAGCTTATTTAAGTCTTAGTTACTTTTAAGAGGGGGACAGGTGCTGTTAATAGTAGTATAAGATAAGTAGTATTTAAAAACTATTAAGGTGCGTAGTTACTATTAGAAAAAAAAATAAATTAGTATAGGTACGTATAAGATAGGTTATAGAAAGTATAATAAGGGTATAAGTAAATACTAGTATATATAGTAGAAATTTATAATTAGAAACTATTAATATATTAAATAATTAAAGCCCTACTACGTTAGCTTACTTACTAAGTAGTATATTAAAAGCGGTAAAGAATAAGGGTTTAAGTAAAAAATAAAGGCGTAAGTAAAAGGAAACAGCCTTCTAAAATAAAAAATTTTAATTTTTAAATCTGGCGGCTTCTTCCCGCGTAATTATATTCTAGTAGTTATATATTTTAATATTTTAAAAACGTAAAATAACGTATTTTATAATTAATTACTAACTAATTCTTTTTTAACTCTATTATTACTTTTTTTTCTATAATATTCTTTTTTACCTTTTCCTCTTTATATTACTAACTTAGTAGAAAATATAACTTTTTTTAAATTTATATTTTTTATATTTTTTATTATATTTTTTTATTTTTTATTATATTTTTTATTATATTTTTTATTATATTTTTTATTACATTTTTTATTGCATTTTTTATTACATTTTTTATTGCATTTTTTATTATATTTTTTATTACATTTTTTATTACATTTTTTATTACATTTTTTATTACATTTTTTATTACATTTTTTATTACATTTTTTATTACATTTTTTATTACATTTTTTATTACATTTTTTTTTACATTTTTTTTTACATTTTTTTTTACATTTTTTTTTACATTTTTTTTTTACATTTTTTTTTACATTTTTTTTTACATTTTTTTTTATATTTTTTTTTATATATTTTATATTTTAAATTTTTTTTAGTGTTTTAATTTTTATTTAGCGTTTTTTTTATTTATAAAAAGTTTTTTATACTTATATTAATAAAATACTTTTTTTCTCTTAAAAACTTTTATAAAAATCTTTTTTTAATATTAAAACTATTATTTATTAATAGTCTTTTATATTCTTTTTTATGGCTTCTAGTTAAGATTTTATTAATAACTTTTTTTATCTTTTAGTATTAACTTTTAAACTCGGCCTTTTTTAATTTTATTTATATTATAATTTTTTTTAATATATTAGATAGTATTATAAATAATCTTTTTAGACTTATTTAAAGTAGAAATAATTATAAAAATAATAGTATTTACTTTTAAAAGTAAGTTTACTTTAAATTTAAGTTTTAAAAAAATTTAGCGCTATTTTAAGAAAATAAAAGTCTAGATTTATAAAATTAAAAAGATATTATAATATACTATAATTTTAGTAATATATTACGTAAGTAGTAATTATATAAGTAAAAGTTAAATTTTTAATAATATTATAATTTTATTATTAGATTACTAATATACTTTAAAAAATTAATTACGTAATTTAGGCTAGCCCTAAATAGATATAGTTATAATTTTAGTTAAATATATTTATTAACTAATAAGTTATAGGAACTTAATAAAGGGATTTGAAAAATTATTTTATTTAGGTAATTTTAGTTTATTATATATAATAAATAAGTAATAAGTAAAATTTTTATAAAATCCTTTATAACCTCCTTTTTAAAACGGTATTATTTACGTATTTTTATACTTAGTAATTAATTTTATATAATTTTTTAAAAAAGATAATTTTTTTAAGTACTCTTATTTTGTTGCACCCCCCTATAATTAATATACTTATTAAGTTTTAATAAAGATCTTAAGATTTTAAAATTATAATAAAATAACTAATATAAAATAATTTATTTTATTAAGTTATTTATTAGCGGGGTAGTATAGTAGGCATATACCTAAAAATACTAAATTTTTTTAAATTTTTAAGGTCTTCTATATATTAGCGGTTTAATTCCTTTTTCTGTTATAGTATTCTTTAAATACGTCTACTTTATTAGTAAAAAATAAAATTTTTATAAGTATATAGTACTACTAAGAAATTAATATAAAACTATAAAAATTTAAAATTTCTATATAAAATATATTATATTTATAGGTATATTTTACAATCTAAAGTTAAATAAAATAAAAATTTATTCCTAAATAGAACTAGCGCAGTAAACTAGGCCTAATTAAATAATAAATTCGTAATTTAATATAACTTTATTTAATAATATATATTAATTTAGAAAGTAAAAACATAAATATTAGTTCTCTTAGAAGATAAAGTATTTTTTTTAAATAGTTATATAGCTTTAATATAAGACTTATTTTTTTTTTTAAAAAAAGTTATATATTAAACTATTTATTAAAACTCTTTAACGCTAGTACACAATTATTTTTATTTTAAATATTTTTTTTATTTTAGTTCTTTATCGTTTTTAGTATTAATATTATATTAGTAGTACAAACTTACTATTATTTATTAATTCCTTAATATACTATAGTAGTATAACTATAGTAATTTTAATATTATTATTTTTACTTAGTAGTACTCCTAAATAGTAAATTATTAGTTTTTTATATAAAATATAAATTTTTTTTATATATAGCTAGGCCTATATCTCTTTTAATAAAATAATTTTTTTTAAATATAGACTTTTATAAGTTATTTATAAAAAAAATAAACAGTAGTATAGTAATTTTTTTAATATATTTAAAACTTTATATATATATTTTTTTTACTTTAATTTAAATACTTAGAGTATATATTATAAAATATAATATACGCTTTTAGACTTAATTATAATAAATTAGGTTTAATAAATTATAATAGTATTTATTACAGAGGAGTAAACTAAAAAAAATAATTAAAAAAAATATTACTTTTAAAACTTTCTATAAAATTAATTAATAAGCCTAAAAATACGTAAATAATGCCGACTTAAAATACTAATTATAAAAAAATCTATAAGTATTTTACTACGTATTAATTATATATAATAACTTAAAATTATCTAAATATAATAGTTTTTAAACTCCTATTTTAGGTTCCTATAACTTTTTAGTTAGTAAATATATTTAACTAAAATTTTTACTATATCCTTTTAGGCCTAGTATAGGTCACGTAACTAATTTTTCGAAGTATATTAGTAATCTAATTATATAATTATATTAATAATAAAAAATTAGTATATACTTATATAATTACTGCTTACGTAATATATTATTAATATTATAGTATATTATAATATCTTTTACTCTTTATAAACTTAAACTCCTATTCTCTTATAATAGCGCTAAATCTTTTAAAACTTATATATAAAGTAAATTTACTTATAAAAGTAAATACTTCTCCTTTTTTAATTACTACTACTTTAACAAAGTCTTTTACTACTATTTATAAGGCTATAAAACGTATTAAAAACAAAGAAAAAAATAAAGAAAATAAATATAATATAAAAAAAGTTTATATAGGTGGTATAAAAAAGTTAACTAAAAGGAATAAAAGAGTTATTAATAGAGACTCAACTAGAAGTCCTAAAAAGAATAATAAAAGAATACTATTAGAAAATAATTTAGAGATTATAAAAAAATAATTATAAAAAGTATTAAAAGAGGAGAGATATAAAATTAATATAAGTATAAAAAAACTAATTATAAAGAAAGAAAATACTAAAAAAAGATTAATATAGGCTAAAAAAAAATATAAAAAATATAAAAAATATAAAAAATATAAATTTAAAAAAAATAATATTTTTTAATAAGTTAGTAATATAAAGGGGTTACGCTAAAAAGAAGTATTATAAAAAAAGGGGTAATAATAGAGTTAGATTAGAACTAGCTATTAGCTAATTATAAAGTAAATTATTTTAACTTTGTAAAATATTAAAATATATAATATTTTATATATTTTTAAGTTATAGTTTTAGTTTTTTAATATTAATTATATTAATTATTTTATAGGTTATAATCTTACTATATAAGTTTAGGGTATAATTTAGATAGGAGATAGAAGTAATTTAGTATTTATTAAAATACCTAATTCTTTTACTTCTTTTACTAGTAAGGACTATATAAATAAAGTCCTTATACCTAAAGTTAAACTAATTATAAAAAGAGGTAAGTTTTATAAAGTTTTTTTATACCTTGTTTTATTAATATAATAATATAATAATATATATATTATTATATTATACTATAATTATAATCTTTATATAAATATTAATTTAGATTAGTAATTTTAATAGGATAACGCCCCTATTTATAAAACAATAAACGTTTTAAACTAGTTTAAAAATAATAAAATTATACCTTTTCCTTACCTAGCCTATAGTCCTGACTTAAATCCTATTAAAAATATATAGGGTTTATTAAAATCTAGACTAATTAAAAGATATAAATGTAATTTAGGTATAGGATTAGGTTTAGATAGTATACAGGCTTTTAAAAGAGCTATTATAGAGAAGTAAAATAATATACTATAAAAAGTTATTAATAACTATATTTTATCTCTCCCTAACCGTTATAAGGCGGTTATAGAAGCTAAAGGCTACTATACTAAATACTAGTAATTTATTATTACCAGTTTATTATTAAAAATTTAAAAAAGTAACTTTTATATATAAATATATAAATAATATATAAATATATAAAAATAATTTATATACGTATATATTAGAGATACTATTATAATATATACAAAAATAAGCTAATTTTACACTTTAAATATAAAGTTATAATAGTCTAAAATAAGGTTCTAAAAAAGTTTTAATTTTACTAATTTTTAACTACCCTTAAACCCCTTAGTAAGCAGCCCCTAAGTAGGTGAATAGAATACGCTAGTCTTTTTCTTTAAATTAGTATTTTTTATATATTTTTAGGCCTTATAACTAATAAGTTATATTATTTTAAAAAAGGTAACTTTTTGGATTAGGGTTTTCCTAATATCACCCCCCTGTAATATTTTACTTATAGTTATAAGGTATAAATTGTAAGTAAAGCACTTTTAATTTTTAATTTAATAACTTCTTTATTATATAAGCTAAAATTATAATTTTTACCTTATATTATAAAGCTAAATTAAGAGTTTTAATAAAGGTATATATATACTCCTCTTTTTTTAAAACCCCTTTTAGTCGTCCTAAGCTACTATAGCTACACTATTTGTTTGATTAGTATATAAATATAAATATATAAAAGTTTAAATAAAAGTAAAAAATTTTAAAATAGCTTTTATATTAAAAAAATTATTAAGCTTTAAAAGCTAAAATTTTTACTTACTAATAGGTAGGTAACTCGCCTATATAGGTAACTTATCTCTAAAATATTATATAATATATTAATAACTAAAATATTATATAATATATTAATAACTAAAATATTATATAATATAAATATATAAAAACTATCTATAATTCTAAAAAAATTTTAACTCTAAAAAATTTTATAATAAAAGCTTTTATATAGAGCTCTACAGTCTTAAGTTGTTAGCGGCGCGCTAATATTAGGGTGCGCATTAACTGTCTCTGCGCACTGACTGTCTCGGCACGGTATTGTCTCCACGAGTGGCACACAACGGATATCAAACCACAACATGGTCGAATACTCTCACCTTATCAATAACGAGGTACGTGCCGTTGCTGGTCATCCTTTACAGCTCTGCTAACATACATCACCAGTTCGTTAAGGGCTCTTCGGCCGCCACCTATGAGGTGTTCAATCCGGCCACCGATGAACATGTTGGCAAGATCAATTGCGCGCGCGAAGCTGAAGTCGATGCCGCAGTCGCTGCAGCACGCGCAGCCTTCGAGCCGTGGGCTGCCACGCCAGCGGCGAAGCGGGCTGCCCTCATGAACAAGTTCGCTGATTTACTCGAAGCCAACAAGGAAGAACTCGCCACGGCGGAAGTCAAGGCTATGGGCCAGCCAGCCAAAATCGCCGGCGGGTTTATCGTGCCTGCCACAGCTCAGACATTTAGATACTACGCTGGCTGGGCTGACAAAATAGAGGGCCAGACATTCCCTATAGAGGGCGACCGGCTCAATATCGTGCAGTACGAGCCGATAGGAGTATGTGCGGGGATTGGGCCTTGGAATGTCACCATTTCGTATGTTTACCCGACCATATTCTTGTCCAAGCTTACCAGACGATGAGAACGATGTCATGGAAGGTGGCTCCCGCGCTGGCTGCGGGCAACACAGTCGTATATAAGACTTCGGAGAAGTCGCCCTTTAGTGTGCTCGTTGTAGCGAGACTCATCAAGGAGGCTGGTTTCCCTCCTGGTGTTTTCAATATCCTCTCTGGAGACGGCCCTACCGGTGCACTCCTGGCATCCCATATGGATATCGACAAGATCTCATTCACTGGTAGCGGCCCAAGTGGACGCAAGGTGGTAGAAGCCGCTGCAAAGAGCAACTTGAAGAAGGTCACGCTAGAGCTGGGCGGCAAATCACCCTCGCTTGTCTTCGAGGACGCGGATATCGAGAGCGCACTGACTGGGTATGTATTTGCTTTCCTTCTCAATACGGCATGCCTAACAACCGCTAGAAACTCCCAAGGCTTCCTCTTCAACGCATCCCAGGTTTGCGTCGCAGCCTCTCGTCTTTTCGTCCACGCCTCCATCGCCGACAAGTTCATCGAAGACCTCAAGGCACGCTTCCAACTGTTCGACGGTGCGGTGGGCGACCCTAACGCCCCGACCACTTTCATCGGTCCGCTCGCCGACAAGGCGCAGCTGGAGCGTGTCCTTGGGTATATAGAGGCTGGCAAGTCGGAAGCGAAGCTGCTCGTCGGTGGCGAACGCAAGGGTGACAAGGGCACTTTTGTGCAGCCCACTATCTTCCTAAATCCGGCAAGGGATGCAAGAATCTACAAGGAGGAGATTTTCGGTCCTGTGCTGAGCGTGCTCACGTTCGAGACTGAAGAGGAGGCTATCAAGTTGGCCAACGACACAAGCTACGGACTGTCCGGTAAGTAGGGGTTGTTTTGGACTCGGCTTTGGAGTGTTGCATTTCATTGACTTGTGATAGCAACGGTCTACACTAAAAGCACAGCGCGTGCTCTACGCGTGGCATCCAAGATCAAGGCTGGAACAGTGGGAATCAATACGACTCACGTGCCTTCTGTGAACACACCTTTTGGTGGATACAAGCAGAGTGGTATCGGGAGGGAACTGGGCAAGGAAGGCTTGATGGGGTACTTGCAGGCGAAGAGTATCAGCATCAGCATGAATGTGTGAAACAATTGCGTCCTGAAGTAGGGATAGCAATGAGATGAATAATGTTGTAATTATTATGATTCCGACAGTGTCTGAGTCCGTTTATTGGCCTCAATTTTGTACGCGCTACCATTTCCGTTGTTTCTTGCACCTGCTCCGAAACCACCACTCACGTATACGACCAATACTGCCGCGTATGCCGCTGTGCTGCCGAAGACCTCTGCTCTCCTCGCATTCATTATAAGCGCAACAAAAGCCGCGAACATGAAGATGAAAAGTGATACGAGGGTTACTCTGAGCTTCCAGGAGTGCCCAGGTGACCATCAAGGAGCGAAAAACGCACCATAGCGCCGACAAGCAGGGTGCCGCATATGATGACAGCAATGGCATAGCTGAGTGTCTCCACACGTCGTGGTGGGGGGTGAAAAACGCCAGAGTGGTGAGTGGCTGTTGCGTTCTTGCTGAGACATAGCCAAATATCAATCGAGGACTAATGATGCTATAACCTACCTGGAGGCAATACGCACAGGAGTATCGTACTAGTTTGCTTAAGTTGTTGTCTTCTCGAGGCGAAGTCAGAGTGACCAGGTCGTTGTCTTCTGCAATGCTTCTGTTGCCATGACCAATGAGGATGCTACCACCCCACAGTGAAACATCTCTTGGATGTTGACAAAGCACTACGGGATGATTTGGGGAGTGCTTGCATTTTACATTCATCGATAAGCGATTCGAAGTCATTGAGAATTGCGTTACACTTTTGGTCATAGGAGATGATGCAATTCTGAACCACCGGTTATATGACGAACCTCTCTCATGGGCTTTCTTCGACGAGCACAGTGGGATCTCAAATGAGTTTCTGCATATAACTACAAGGCATGGTACCACAGGTTAGTGGAGAAAGCGAAGGAGAAGTTGGAAAAGCCAGCGATGGCACCATTTCGTGCCCGCATGAACGAGGCTGAAGAGACGGAGCGGCAGTGGCAATAGGACCGAGAGAACGACTATGGCAGGAAAGCCTCGTTTCATTGATTGGATAGACGACTTCTACCGGAGGGAGAATCATCAGAAGACCATGTATCCGGGAGTTGGTATCACAGAGACATCGCTGATAAGATTTGCATGATGTAGTCCCATTCTTGTACCTTTGCTGACCAACCTCGCGCGATAGGTACATCCCGCTCAAGCTAGTACAAAGTGTAGATGAGGACACTCTTAGGTCGCCTGCATCCACAGGCATTTGAAGCTTTAATTGCTGTACTGCTGGTACGGGTTTAGAGCTGTTCGTAAGCTGGAACAGTAGATTAGTACCTTCTGAAACCAATTGTCACTGTATTAAAGGACTATGTTACTGCTAGGTGCTTTTAGGCCGACGATATGTACAAGGACATAGCAGTAATAATTAAAGCGTTCTTTGCTGCCTAGGTCTTACGCACGCCATATAGCCGTTCTAACCACATTTATTAATCGCGTAGGATGATCGCCTATATGTCCTAAAAGCGACGCGTGAACGGGGTTTACGATATTCAGAATTGCAACCTCCTACGTCGTACGCCGGCCCTTAGATATCTTAGTTGTTTTTTAATATCTAAGATTATAATTTTTAGTTTTATAAATAAACTATAAAGTTAATAATTATAATTTTAGATTATATATATATATATAATCTTATATTTAATTTTTATAAAATTAATAAAGTTCTACTATAGTATACTTTTTATTATAAATATTAAAATAATATTATATAAAAATATAATTTACTAATTTTTAAATTAATAAAATATATTATATAAATTTCTTTACTATTATAATTAATACTTTTTAAAAAATTTTTAGTATTTCTTTAATACTATATTAATAAAATTTTTATATATATTAATAATAAACTTATAAAATAAAAAATTATTTTTATCTATCTTCGTTATATAGTATAGCCCTATAGTATATTATAAAAATTATAAGGTACTATTACTGTTAAAGCTTTAGGCCAGCAACTAGTGCTGCCAAGGCAGAATTTAGCGCAAATACAGGCTAGACCGTATCTGGAAGGGCTACGATTTTTAAACCGTCGTGGACACATTGTATAATAGTTTACGCAGCTATACTACTACGGTACTACGCTTCTTATATTCTACTTTACCTTTTGCAGTGATTAAACGGGTTATAAGTGTTTTCTAACGGACGATTTTATTAACTGTAAAGCAGCACATAAGACAGGAGATTAACGAGATAATGACGCGTGCCAAGCCAGCTATACTTAGGACGGATATCGAAATGGAAAGGTTTGCGGGATACGGGCATATATGACCGCCACGAGTGGGGACAAGATCTACTGGGTTCTTTCTTATACTGACCTCAGCCGTGTTTCAATTGTTGCTACCCGATAACAATTGCCCTATGACACTCTTCTACTGCTAATCCCTAGGCTCTTTATTCCTCACCGCCACCATGGCTCCAGCAGAAGCGCTCACCGTCCCTACCCAGAGCCATGGCGTCTCCCTCCGCAGCGGCGCTTCGCCGAGTCGCTCCAAGAAAACATGGAAATCGCGTATGCCTTTCGCGTCGTCGAAAACCCGCCCAAATCCGAACGAGGACCGCTTGGGCCGCGAAAACACCCGTTCTTCCAGGCGCTCGGCGAAGTCGAAGAAGAATGCGTGGTGGAAAACCATGCTGTTCGCTGGCATGTACAATGATGTGCGGAGGAGGGCGCCGTTCTACGGGAGCGATTTTAAAGACGCGTGGGATTATCGCGTCGTGCCAGCTACCGTGTACATGTATTTCGCGAAGTATGTACCCATACCTATATATCACTACCTACTCTCCCGCTATGCCCACTCAAAATGTGAACCCTTGCACCCGAATGTGGCTGACATACGTTGCCAAAGTATGTGGTAGACAGCCATATGCTAATGTTAGGTACAGCATTCTTCCCGCTCTGGCGTTCAGTCTAGACATGTTCGCGAAAACGGAGCAGAGCTTTGGCGTCAATGAGGTGCTCCTGGCGTCCGTACTTGCATCAGTTGTCTTCTCTCTGGCGGCATGCCAGCCTCTCGTCATCGTGGGAGTAACAGGTAAGTCGCCCGGCGCCTTTCAGAGACACAAGCTGAAATTTCCAAAGGTCCAATAACTGTCTTCAACTACACCGTCTACGATATCATAGCACCACGTGGGACGAATTACTTTGCTTTCATGGCCTGGATCGGAATGTAAGCGGAGAGTACATAGATTCTTCCTGAATGTGGCTGACATGGCATAGATGGTCCCTAATATTCCACTGGATCCTTGCCATTACTAACTCTTGCAACGGTCTCCGCTATGTCACACGATTCTCGTGCGATATTTTCGGCTTCTATGTCGCGTTCATCTATCTCCAGAAAGGCATCCAAGTCCTCACGCGCCAATGGGAGATCTCCGACACATCAGCCTACCTCTCCATAACCGTTGCGCTCCTCGTCACAGCTGTGGCATATATCTGTGGCGTCCTAGGTACCTCAAACTTGTTCCAGCGTCACATCCGCAAGTTCATCGAGGACTATGGGACGCCCTTGACTGTCGTCTTCTTTACAGGATTCGTGCACATTGGCAAGATGGCCGACATTGAACTACTCAAGCTTCCGACGAGCAAGGCGTTCTTCCCAACTATAGATCGTGGGTGGTTCATCAACTTCTGGGACATAAGCGTTGGCGACGTCTTCCTCGCCATCCCATTCGCGATCCTTCTCACGATTCTCTTCTGGTTCGACCACAACGTATCCTCCCTCATCGCCCAAGGCACCGAGTTCCCGCTGCGCAAGCCAGCTGGCTTTCACTGGGACCTCTTCCTGCTTGGCCTCACAACCGGCGTCGCTGGGCTACTCGGCATTCCGTTTCCCAATGGCTTAATCCCACAAGCACCGTTCCACACCACCTCTCTCTGCGTAACACGCACCGTGTCCGATGACGACGATGAAGCGAACAAAGGGCACACACGAAGAGTAGTAGACCATGTCGTAGAACAGCGTGTCTCGAACCTCGCGCAGGGCCTCCTCACCCTTGGAACCATGACCGGCCCTTTACTAATCGTTCTGCATCTCATCCCCCAGGCCGTCCTCGCAGGCTTATTCTTCGTCATGGGAATCCAGGCCCTTGAGGGCAACGGCATCACTTTGAAGCTTCTGTTCCTGGCCCGCGACAAACACCTGACACCAAGGTCAGACCCGCTGATGCGCATCGAGCGCCGCAGCGCCATCTGGGTCTTCGTCGCGCTCGAGCTGATCGGCTTCGGTGCCACCTTCGCCATCACGCAGACCATTGCCGCCATCGGGTTCCCTGTGTTCATTCTGCTGTATATCCCGATGCGGACGTGGGCCATGCCGCGGTGGTTCACGCCGCAGGAACTCGGTATCCTAGATGCGCCTACGGCGAGTCCGTTTACCATGGAGAGCGCAGGCGGGAGCCACCAAGAGGCCATTGAGCCGGAAGCTAGTGGTGACGATGTGTTGGATGAGAGTGATGAGGCAGAAAGGGGAGAAAGGAGGTTGTCGAGGCATGAGAGTATCGTCGAGGAAGGGAGACGGAATGCGGAGGGGGCGAGTAGGAGGAGAAGTAGTTTTCGGACTGCGGAGGAGATGGAGCTGGATAATATCGAGAAGGCATGAAAGGAAGAGAGCCATGTGTAACAGAATAGAAGTATTGAGAGGCTTCACAGGGAGAAATGGATCAGCATCGGGAGAGAAGCTGTCTATCTGGCCAAAAGGGACGAATAGAGACTTCGAGCTTGCATAAAGCTGCACTACAAGAGGCGCATTGCTCATATATATGTGTTCCACTGGGGTTGTGCATACCCTGTACATCTGCACGTGTATATTCTACACAGAAAAACTCAAGAATAGTTTTCACAAGTTCAGATTTGAATTTATTTATCGAGATAAACCTCATAAGCCTACACCTAACTCTATAGAACACGAATCTATACCCTATCCGACTCGTCTATCGACCCCATATACGGTCCGAGATATTATCGTTTCAGTGTGCTACCCGGAAACGTGTCATGCTATCTCATGATTCAACTATCGAGCCTCACGTCCGCAGGGGCATCACCTCATTCGCACCACGCAGTGTCGCCCGCAACGACCCCTCACCCCTCACCACCCATCCTTGAGCCAGCACTTGAAGCTCGCCGTGCGCTTGTCGAAACCGATGCTCTTAAGGTCATACAGCGTACGCACATCGTTTCAAGTCGCCTGTTGAATCCAGCGGCTTTCGCCCCAGCAATTGTCATCGCTGTGCAATCAGCCCACGTTGCCAGACACGAACCTTGAGGAGAAACAGGCAGTGAAGGGATGGTGGGAGCAAGACTTACGCATACAACATGCACCCATACGGCTGCATCCCTTCCCACGGCTCCGTGATCGAGTCGAGCAGGATCGAGGAGACGAAGTTGCGCCTGGTTACCGGTTCGTTAGCAATCTTGCTAGGAACCAGAAGAGAGCCAGGGGGTGCTCACGGCGTGGCGAAGCAGACCGCGAACCGGCCGTCCTTCTCCGGGTGCTTGGTTACATCGTCAGTGATCGCGGCCTCGAAGTGTTCGCCGACATGGCCGGGCTGGTTCCAGGCTTGAAACTGTGTGTGTCAGCATTTGTGCTGCTTGACTAAAGGCACGGCGGGGCTTACGAGAGGGTAGGTGTCGGCTTTGCCACGGGGCGCTGCAGCTGGGGCGGCAGCCACGGAAAGGGTGGCTGAGGCCAGGCTGAGGAGAAGAGCGTGGAAGCGCATATTGTCTGTTGCTTCTGTTGAATATGTAGTTTGGTGTTTTGAAGTATTGTGTCGAGTATGAGTGGGAGAAGACATCCAAGAAGAGAGAGGTTATGGGTAAGAACAGAACCTAGAGCCGCGAAAGCAAGGGATTTATACCTGAGAGACGGAACAGGTGTTGACATATGACTCAACTTTGATCGGTGTATGTGGTCCGGAGGTCGAATTGGAAACGGGTTCATGCCGAAAGAACCCGCAAGAAAGCACCACTCACACAGTTATGCAGCATTCGAGTCTAGTGGAGCACAATTTGCATATTGGCTCGTACCGAAGCAAGCCGTGTCTTGCTCAAAACGTCCGTCTGCTGCTTAGTCCTCGAGGTGGCGATTTATTGTTATCAGGGTCGGATATAGCATTAAAAGAGCTTTTGTGCATTCAATTGACTACCAGGTCCTCCTACATTTACCATCCGTCAAGAACATGTTTTCTCTGACGTTCCATCTCCTGAATTGACAATGAACAGGTCAAAGACGCTGACGACGCAGGGCGAACAGATGGAAGTTTTCTCACAACTGGTCTTTGACTTGACTACACACAAAACTTATTTACTCAGATGACGCATCCATCGATACTTCATCCTGCTCGGTATGGGTCGCTTACTATCACTCTCACTGTGGAGAACACGGACAAGGTCGGGAAACCGACAATGTGGCTTTTAGTCAGAGTGACTACCCTTATATGCTAAAGCTACAGAAGAGAGAATAAACTCCGTCCATGCTCGGGGTATCTTTTCCCGTACCAAATGATTTTCGTAGAAATGCCAAAGATCACCGACGCAATACCCTGGTCGGAAAACGCCACCGTAAAACTATCATGCACGAACAGAGCAGATAGCCGCCGCAACAACGAAAGAAGTCGGACATCTCCTGGATCGCAACTTGGCCTGTGTTCCCCCAGGACTTGCAATACAAAGGCAAGGAATTTCTCCAACACCCCTATCCCATACTACAGTGTGATAAGGCAAACCCTAGACCGTGAGCAGCGGCCCGCAGTAGTCCCGTAAAACGGCAACCAAATCGTCTTCTCTGGAAAGCTGCAGCAACAGCTTTTCTTGCACCTTTCCCCACTTCCTCAACGCATCGAGTTCATCTTTCTTGAGGTATTTCGACTCGTTGCCTACGACATCGGTACGGGTCGCCTTCGTCAAGAGTTCCTGGATTTTCTCGCGTTCAAAACTGATGCGCTGCAGGATACGAACTTGGCCCTTGTAAGTATCGTAGAGAATCTTGCTGCGGGCTCTCTGTACATCGAACCACACGAGATGCGTCGAAAACTTTGTCTCACGACGATCGACCTTTGGAAGCTCCTGTGTCTGCAAGATTGAATGCAAAGTGAGGCGAGCCACGTCGCGCTGGATGTCATTACCGGAACACATCAGGATTCTAGCCAATTGATCCTGTTGTAGCTTTCCCTTATTCTTCAAAGCGCGGATGATTTTCCAAGCCTGTTTGCCATACTGCCCTAACACAGTCTTCTCGATCTCTTCTTGGATAAGACTCTTAGCCATCAAGTCGTAGTCGACCCTATACTGCCCACGTGCGTGCCAGGTGACAAAGCGGAAAGGGTGCTCTGCGAGCAAACTGAAGTGGGCCTCAACGATGTCCAGCCGTTCGTGGAAACCCAAAGACGAAGGGTCGATGGGTCGAGAGAGCACACCGTCCTTGCCAACCGTTGTATTACTGACGATACGCGCAATGGCGTTCGGATCCAGTCCGCTGAGAATGTCCAGGTTAAGTATCTTGGCTCGCTGAGCGACGTCTTTGGTATTAGCTACATGATCAAGGTTGGGCTCCCATTGTGGCTGGTCTTCGTCATTTCGCGGTGGGGGGTCAGGATAATCCTGGAAGCAACGAGGGATCTTCTGCTCAAGCGATCGTAGCATGATCTCATAGAGACGCGCAGTGGAGTCGCCAATGCGTTGCTCGACCAGAGAGACGAGATGTTGGTTGCGCATTGCCACGGCTGCTTTCTCGGGATTGACGCGAATGACCAATTCATCTTCAGTAGAAGCATCGGAAGTGCCAGACATGCCATAGTCACCATCCTTGTCCATCTTCACTCGTTTGTTCGGGCCGTCGTGGCGGTCTTCTACAAAGCGAGGAACCGTAAGCCATGCATCGCGAGTACGGCGTTTGTTTTCCGCGATCAGATGGGCAAGCATGTCCTTGTCTTTGGTACCGGTAGGAACAGCACCGCCCCAGTGCTCGTTCAAAGCCTTTTGCCGCGCAATCGTATGCATGTCTTCGGGAGACAAGTACTGCGCCTCGGATACCTGTATGACCCATCCTGATTCCATCAGGGTCTTCACGATTGAATAAAGCTCTTCGGGTGACGCAAGCGATTCTGTGTCCTTCTCTTGTGCAGAGCGACGATCGAGGGTATTTGCGTCGGGATCCGTTTCTTCTTCGCCGTTGACGGGCGGAAAGTAAGCTTCCTTCAGATCGGCGACAGACGTGTGGCCCAGTGTCAGCAGGTTGGAAATGACGTTCGCACTCTTCTTGCCGAAGCGTTCCTCCACAAAATGCGCAATCTTCCCATGGCGTACCAGATCATAGCAAGCCTGGTAATCGATTTCGTAGTGAGTGGTGGGCTCGATGGCGGGCGAGTGGAAGACGAGGTGCTGCTGAGTCAAGACGACGAGCCCGAGACTGATTTGAGTCGAGTTCAGGTAGGACGCCTTGGAGATGTCGGCGCGCCGCTGCCGTCCATAGCGCGCAAGGACCGAGAAGACGCGCTGCAGAGGGTTAGCTTGTACTGGCGGCCGTTGTATTACCCAGCCTGGGGTAACACAGGGTACTGAGATTTCTGGGGGCTTACCGCAGCTAGGTCGCCATACATGTCTTGCACGAGGAGGGTGCAGAGCTCCGCGAGAATCTGGTAGTTTGTGAACGCATGAATCATAGTCGGCACCCAAAGTACTTACCGGAGTCTCGCGGGGGAATTGGTTCATTGCTACGACACCGCAGTCTCGCGCGGGATTGTTTCATGGCTTGCGGGGCATTCTGCAGAGGGGTGCACTCTGCGCTATATAAGAGTCATTTTGCGTACCTGTCGAGGTTCAAGGTGGCGGGCGGGGAGAGCAGCAGGGAAAAGCAGCAAAGGTGGGTGACCACCCAACCCGGCAAGGCGCGACCGGTTATGTCAGCGTTCGAAGGAAACTGCTGCACAGCTCCGCCGGCTACACTCGCCAGCACCATCCTATCCATTGCCGCCTCCCCACACACCGCAGCCCCGTAGCACGGCGTCCGCACCACCATGTTCGCTCGATCGACCACCTGCCGGGGCGCCCAGAGAGCTGCGCGCCAGGCCGCCGTCCGCCCGTCGCAGCGCCGCGGCCTCGCCGCGCCCGCCTCAGGCTCGTTCCAGTACCAGGCCGGTGAGGCCAACGGCGTCAAGTATGCGAGCAGGGACTACGCAGGCCCGGTGACGACGCTCGCCCTGGTGGCCAAGGCCGGCACGCGCTACCAGCCGCTGCCCGGCCTGACCGAGGGCCTCCAGCACTTCGCATTCCGGGTACGACACCATTGAAGGCCAGCACACGCTGTAGGGAGCTCCGCTGACGCCCAATTGCCCTCCAGAACACGGCCCGACGGTCGACGCTGCGCATCGTGCGCGAATCCGAGCTTCTGGGCGCCCACCTCACCTCGTACCACACCCGCGAGAACCTCGTGCTCGAGGCCAAGTTCCTGCGCGACGACCTGCCCTATTACGTCGAGCTCCTTGGCGAGGTTGCTTCCTCGACCAAGTACCTGCGTATGCTCATGCGGTAGCGTCGAATTGGGCCAACAGCGCTGACGGGAACAGCCCACGTCTACCTCGAGGAGGTCCTCCCCATGATCCACTTCGCCCACCAGCGCTTCCTCGCCAACCCGCTCGACATGGCCATCAACTCCGCACACGGCCTTGCCTTCCACCGCGGCCTCGGCAACCCCACCGCGTCCACGTCGTCCCACCCCTACACCAAGTACCTCGAAGCCGACACCATCGAGTGGTTCTCTCAGATCGCCTACGCCAAGCCCAACTTTGCCCTCGTTGCCAACGGCGCCGAGCACACTGACCTGGCCAAGTGGACAAATGAGTTCTTCGGCGGCGTCCGAGATTCGCCCATCGAGCAGCTCACCACCGGTGCCGAGCAGACCAAGTACTACGGAGGAGAGGAGCGCATTGCCCACGCCAAGGCCGACGCTTTCGTCATCGCGTTCCCCGGATCCAGCTCCTTCACTGGCAACTTCTACAAGCCTGAAATAGCCGTGCTCGGATCGCTGCTTGGTGGACAGTCTAGCATCAAGTGGTCGTCTGGCTTCTCGCTACTCGGCAATGCAAAGGCTTCGCCCGGGACCCAGGTCAAGACCATCAGCGCCATCTACTCTGATGCTGGCCTTTTGTACACTGCCATTACGGGTAACGCCGAGTACGTCGCGCAAACTGCCAAGACCACTGTTGAGCTCATCCGGAAGATCGCTGCTGGCGATATCCCTCAGGAGCTTTTCCAGAAGGCCAAGGCGGCTGCCAAGTTCAAGGAGCTTGAGTACGGTCAGGATACCAACGCCGGTATTGAGTACACTGGCTCTGGTCTCGTCAGCAACGACAAAGCGTACCAGATCGACGAAGTTGCCAAGGCTATTGACGGCGTCACAGAGCAGGCTGTCAAGTCGGTAAGTTTCACGCTTCCATTGTAATGCATGTTTTGCTCACCGAGCGTTTTAGGCCGCCAAATCATTACTCGAACAGAAGGCATCAGTATCAGCCGTGGGTGACCTTCATGTGCTACCGTTTGCTGAAGAGCTCGGTCTCAAGGTGTAAATACAATCTAAGAGGAATGTGGATGTAGTGCGAAGCGTTGCTTGGAGAGGGGCTTGATGTAACATTACCTGTGATTAGTCCCAGATAGAAGTGTTTTATATGAAGATTTCTCATTTGTTACTCTTTGTGCTCCTACATGGTTGGTATCCTCGATCACACCAAATATCTAAAAGCGGAAATGGATCATGATTCCAGTTCGTACACTGATTTCGATACACGCTCGATCGTAGAAATTCTTCTACGGGCAAAAGCACGGTCTGGTCAAGGCTCTCTCAAAAGCTTCAGCTTCACATGCAAGCGCGACGCGTGCATCATCGCACGCACCACCTAGGAACAACATGTCCCACCGGAGCCCCAACAACCTTCCAACAACAACACCCAACTCTCACAAGTCCATATAACGATCCGCGTTCCGATCTTCCTTGCGCCACCCGACCTGTGTCACCGCAAATTGCGCACCTCCAGCCTTGACGTCGTCCATCGCCCACGCAGCACAATGCCGCAAACACTCTACCCCCGCGGCACCGTCAAGAAGATCGTAAAAGCGCACGCGAACCGCCCGCTCACCAAGAACGTCGATATCCTCGTGTTTGTAAAATATGCGCTGTTTATGCAGGAGTGAGTGGTGCCGGCATGGCCCGCGATCGTGGAAGGCCACAGGCTGATGTGTATACAGAGTGATTAGGGAAGCGAGCATCGCGTCGAAGCAGTCGGGCGAGCGAGGCGTGAACGCGAGGAGTGTGCGGAAGGTGCGGGAGGAATGTTTGCGGAAGTTCAAGGGATAGATGTGGTTCGGAGCGTAACCTGCGCACCGCTGTTTCGGCAGGATCAGTTACAACGAAAGTGCGTATGCGTCTGGAAGACATGCGAAGAATGATGGCGTTTGGACGGTTATGATTATGATACCCACGTGATAGGCGCACAAAGATTTCCGCTTCCTGTAGAAGCTCGGCTCTATGCAATTTCCATGCTGATGATATGCTACAGACCTCTGTGTGCGTGACACCAGTGAACGGTGCCTACTCCTTCACCACCTTCGCAACAACCCACCCTTCGGCATACCGCTTCCCTTTTCCTGTTTCAGGAAGCTCAAGCTTGACTCCCGTCTTGCCCTCTTGTTCAATCCCTTGCACAGCACTCTTGAGCCCCGCAACAGCAACGCCCAGCGCCACACAACTCGCCAACATACCCTGGACCTCCTTGTTCCACGCTTGTTCTACACCTCCGGCCTTTGAATTCGCCGCCCCATATCTCTTGACTTGCGCGAAGGCGTCCTTGGTAGTTTTGAGCGATGCATCGATATCAGTCCAGAGCTTCGACTCCCGATTCCTCAGATCCTTGTAGAAGGATGGCGAAGGATCGCTGTAGCTCCCGTACGGATGAAGCACACCGTGAAATTCTTCAAAGGGCGGGACTTCGGGTGGCTGCAGCGCGAGGAAAGGTTTCATGCGGAGCTCGTACCGCAGAGATTCCGTGCTAAAGGGCCTCTTGGGACAAGGAACAAGCTGCAGGTAATTCGCGATGGTGTAGAAGCCGTGGAGTGCCTTTGCAAACGCACTGATCCCGGCGGCTTGCTGCTGCTCGGAGTTTATGAACGACATCTTCTTGTCCGTCTCGTTGGCGTCGTGGTAGCGTGACGCCTGGAGGAACTGCATGCAGCGCTCGGTACCGTGGTTCTCGCAGCTATGAAGTGTATCTCTGCGCTTGTCTGCTATCACGCTGAGGAAGTGGTACATGCCTGCGTATTCGTCGGGCAGGTAGATGTCCTGCTCGAAGCCTAGGATCACAATCTTCTCGATCATCCAGAGCTTCTTGGCGTATACCCACGTCAAGAGCGGGCTGACCATGAGCTCTTCCGCGATGTCAAGTTCCTGAGCAGCTGTCATGAGGTCCGCATCGACAGATACGGCGTCTTGTTGCAGCATGTCCCATGCGATTATTACGTGCGTGAGCATCCGGCGGAGACGGCATCTATTCTGGCCAAAAGCTACCCAGAAGTCGAGATAAGGTTGACCCACTCGTTCCACGAACTCGTCGATCAACAGGGCTAACTGTAGCCTGGGCGGTTTGGGCACAAGTGGATTCCGAGGCGGAGAGAGCGTCCAATTGACTGGATCAAGAACAGGAGACTCGTGGAAGACGAATGCCTTTACATCTTCGAGAGGGAGCGATACAGGGGCGTTGAGAATGTGTGGATCGAAGAGGATGTTGGACAAGTATGACCTTGCGTATGGTAGAGGCGTTGGCTGGCGAGACGCGAATGTCCATAGGAAAGACTGGTATTCCAGTGGGTCTGTGAGCAAGTCCTTGAAGCACGCTGCTTCTTCGCAGTCGGCGCATAGCTGTCTCAGGTTCTGTAACGCGTCTTCAAATTCAACGTCGACAATTGGCCGCGGTGGTACGGTTGATGCGAGACGCCTTTGTATCTTCGTGCTGAAAGACCCGGGTACTGTCTTGCCCAGTCGATGTGTGTTGTTTATTTCATCGATCTTTGGCACCACCGGTGGCCAGAAATTAGAAAGTAGTTCCAGTGGGCACTCGGGATCCAAGGCGCATAGGAAAGCTTTCCGGAACTGCAGCCGAGCAATTATGGCAGATCGGAGTGCGTCGTCGATTCCAAGATCGGATCTAGGCATATTAGTATTCATCTCTATTGACAACGGTTGATGACTGTTGACAACTCACTCCCCCATCATTTCTACGCTTGCATCCAACTCCCGTAGGAATAGATCAATAGGCGCCTGCACGAACAGTACCCGATTGTAAGTATGTGTGCAAAAGTCCTCTTCTTCAAAGTACTCCCTCGCCGTGATTTTCGCGATCACATAATCACATCCCTTAATGAGTGCCAGACAATAGGCTCTTAGCACGTCCAGCAGCGTGCCCGGCCTTTTCTCATCCGGAATGGCGCCGCGGTAGAATTGCGCTTGAGGAATGGTTTTAGGTTCCGGCCAGAGTAGCCTGTCGATGTAGACTGAGGTGAAAAGTGTCTGGGAGAGGGGATAACCCGTGTGCCATGCCATCTCATAGCAGAGAAGCTGGTCCATTATGCCAATTAGCTCTTCCGGTAAGAGGGGAGCTAGAGGATCATAGTCGTCTTCCAAAGTCTCGCCTGGTTGGAGAAAGCCGCTGTCCATCTTAGGGTCCATGATCTGGTCGCTTTGTCAGACGTCAACTTCTCAGACTATATTGGGCACGATACCTCGATGGCGCCGATGGACTCGAAGAGCGTAAAATACTCATCCTTAATGAGCTGACCAGCTTCGAGAGCTAAATCACAGCGTTAGTAATTTACCTGCGACTGTAGCAATCGGATAGAGAATACAAATAACCACAATTTGCGATTGTGGCATGATTGTGTGGAGCTACCAAGTCCTCCCTGGACAATTTCGACACGCACCTTGACAAGCTCTCGTAAATTTCTCCGTCACATCGTGAATCTTGGGCGGCGCAGCTCCATGCTTCGGTGCCTGTCGTAGTGGTAACCCGTTATGCACAGAGTTAGAGCTGTCTGCAGATGCATCGGCGGGGTCTAAAGCCTTGTCAACCTTAACACGGGAATCGAGAGATTACATAGACGCCACGAACCTGTGCCATTAGAAGCTTTTATCGCATCGCTGTCGCGTGCGGCTGCGTTGTTGTGGAGGAGAGACGCATCGGCCATGATGTGCGGTGCCCTTGGGTTGGGAGCGGAATTCCGATGCGGAAGTGGTAGTGCGACGGCGTGCTGAGTGTGCTGCAAGCTCTGGTGAGCTTGAGGTACCCAAGCCTACCGCAGCAGTCAATAACTTCACAGGCGAAATAAACTGGTACACGCAATTGGGACTCAGATATTGTCATGCATTGGCTTTTCCAGGTTTCCTCCACGAATGCCGCGTTGGTAGTACAGAATATACATTTCGCCGTCCGTCACAGCCTCCACCGGGTAGCCTCCGTCTGTCTGTCTATCCCTCCATGCAGCCATTGCCCCTGTCCTCCACATCTAAGACGACGCCGCGCTCTCGGTAGCAGCGTTGGCCTCGGCCAAATTCTTCAACTCGCCCTGCTTGCCGTTCTGAACTGAGTCAACCTTTGTCCACTCCCATTCTCATGTTCATATGCGTACTTCCCACTTGGCGAACCTGATGTCGCTCTCGCCTCGTCGCTCGGCAGCGATTCTCCTGTCCTCCTTGAGCGAACGGCGCACGGCGCGGGATGCGACCGCAATGTAGCGGTTGTAGCTGTTTAAGCTGTCAGATCCAATTGCGGATGCACCGAAGCGTGCAGTGAGCGGAGCGCATACGAGAGGCCGGCGGCTTTCCACGCGAATGCCATTGTGATGGTCAGATGTGTGGTTTCGGGGGTTGTGGTGGTTGGGGGGTCGAGCTTGTGGTTGTGGAGGGTTGAGCGGAGCTTGCCCGAAAGTTCGCGGATGCGGCTCGGCGGATTTCGGATCACGTGCACTGACCTAGCCCGTGTCAGCATTACTATGACAACAATGCATATGGAGAGCAATTCTCTTGTATTTTCGACCTATGTATTACATGTCCTGGGATAACACAGGGAAGTATGCGACAAGACAAAGCAAATTGAGTTGATGCGTACAACATGGGAGGCATGTGGAATCATAAGTTTCATTGAGTCTCTATTCATGTCCATAGCGTCCCCGAGCATCCGCCCGAGCTGCCGGCAGAGCTCACTTCGGGAGACATACCCCAGCGGAGCAGAGTTTCTGGTACTATCGACCTTCATATTACCTATCCTGGGGTAACACGGGGTGATTAGGACCTCTTCATGAGTCCGTCTCCATGGCCTCTCCGCCCTCCTCGCCGCCGGCCTCTCGGTTCTCAAAAGTGGCGTCCAACCACTCTGCGATGTCCTGACCCTCGTACAGCTTGAAGTCCTCACCAATGCCGCCAACGCCGACACTTGTGTTGTCCACCGTGAGCTCCTTATCCTGGGAAAGCGACTCCTTCAGAGCCCTCAGCGCATGCTTAATAAGCTCCTCCCGACTTGAGCCCTCGAAGTCGTCCAAGTGCCTCTCCAGATACGTCCTCGCCATCTGACTCCTAGCACCGATACCGCACGCAACCATCTCTTGCGTCACGCCGCTCGGCTGGAACTCGAACAGGTGCGGTCCTTTCGCGTCCACCCCCGCGACTAGCAGGCCCACACCATATGGTCGTCGTCCGTACTGTTGAGTGTTGATTTGTGCGCGATCTGCAATGCGGGAGACGATCTCGGACAGGGGAATCGCGCGGTCGTATGTCAAGCGTGATGACATGGACTGCTGCTTCATGAAGTTGCTGAGGACGCGGGCATCCGATGCGAGGCCGGCGAGGGCGACACCAAAATGGGCATCTATCGGAATGATCTTCTTCTGGTACGAGGAGAGCTCTTCCGCATTTCGCTGTAGTATATTAGTATCTAATCGCTTCCTCAAGTGGGAATGGCGCAATAAGTACCTTGATTGCTGCCAGGACGGCGTGTGTCTTGGAGACGATTCCCACCACGACTGAACCCTGCTTGACTGCCTCTTGTGCGTATTCGACTTGGAATATACGCCCCTGGGGTGAGAAGGTCACCGAGTCGTTGTCGTAGTTGTTTCGGAACATCTTGAAGGCGCCGGTTGTGTGGGGTGGGTTTGACGTCGAACCGAAAGACTAGACGGCGCCGGAGTGCAATTCAAAAGCGACCTTTGTTACGAAAGAGATTTAAGAGAGAAGGGCACCGGAGCTTAGCAGTCGAGTCGGGTGGGGGTAGCGAGGACAATCGGTAGGCAGCGCCGATGTTACGAAGCTCCCGTCGTAGCTTCCCGCCAAGAGATCGTCCGTGCGCGTCCAGCCTCATGGGTGCTACCTAGGTACGCAACAGCTCAGCGGGCAAGCATCAAGCATCTGTACGCCTCATTGCGCTACGACCCTGCTGTCGCATGCTACGAATCATCGAAAAACACCCCGAGCAGCACTACATCTAACTGCATCACAAACTCCAGCATGGCCGGCATCAAGACGATCATTGGACTCTCCTTCGTATGACTGCCTTCGCATGCGCTCCGACAACCCTGTGGGCTAACTCTCATGCAATAGGTTCTAGCGATCGGATTCCTTCTCGTAATTCTCAGCGCTGCTCTCTTCCACAATTACCTCACGCTCCTTGTCGTCGCCACATACGTGATCGCACCCCTGCCTAACTGGATATGCGGGCGCGCAGCAAATCCAGATGACTTTATGGAAAGCTCGGGAAGTGGAGTCGTAGACTTCGGAAGGTTCTTGACTGGTTTCTTTGTTGTCATGGGTATTGGTATGTCTCCTGGCGCAGATTCGTGGTTTTTCAATGTCATTCGAAGGAATGTATGGGCTGCACTGACAGAGCTCTCCAGCACTACCGACCCTTCTGTACCATTCCGCCACTATCCAAGCGGGCGCTGCGGCCATGTCTGTAGTGGGTGGCTTGCTGATCTATGGAACGATCATCAGCTTCACGCTATTCTTCCAGGAGGACCAAGACTTCTGACTACAAGGCCGGAATGATGAATGAAGAGAATGCGGAGGGATTAGGATATGTTGCGGACGGGTAGGGGTCCTGGTTTTGGGACTGTCGTTAAGTTCGAAAGCAGCAGCACGTTCACGAGATACCCAGAAAAGTAAATGGGTCGTGCCTGGGATTGGCGCATGGATATGGATTTCTTCATCTTGAGCGTTCGTGTAGAATATACTGGTTATATTACATCATTTTGGCAGGGGTCCACTCATATGGCTGTGATAACTATTCAAGATGTTTGATATATAGTATTGAAGGATGTTACCATGCAATCAATGGGTCCGCAGTGTCAGTCCTGTAGCGGGCCTCTCCGAGGCTTCCAAACGCCGAGCTAATATTCATACAACATACAATTGGAACCAAAACGCTTACAGACCCGGCCCCGGAGCCTAGGCTGACCATGAGACCCTCGTCGCTTCCGCATCCAATTCAACTTGTTCACCAAAGATCCACCCCGCCTCCACCAACGACACGTTACAACGCGAGGTTGTACGTGTACTCATCCTCCATGTTCTGTGCGACCCAGAGGACTGCAGAACTGGAATACGTTAGCACCTCAACCCTTGGCACGCCATAGGTCCAAACTCACCTCAGCATGACCAACCCGTTCGCAACCACATTTCCGACTCCCATCCAAATCGTGGGCCACACATACTCTGGCACGATATACTTCAGTACCAACACTACCACACTCCCCGCAAGGCCGCCTGCCAGCAGCGCAAACCCCAAGAACAGCACCAGCCTCGCCTTCCACGCAACACCATTCCCGGAGTATGAGAATGAATCGGCAGATAGCCGCGACTTGTCGATCGAGTTGATGACGAGCATGCCCAAAGCAGAGCAGATGCCGGGGATCCAGTCGACGAAGGTAACGTGCACAGGTGGGTCGGAGGGGTTCATGGGTGATTTGGACCAGGACGCGACATCGATGAGCATGAAGAAGCCAAGTGAGAACTGGAAAGCGCATATATTAGCGTCTGTAGCCTTCGTTTCTAGATAGTGGCATCGCCTACCAGAGCTCCAGCTGCGTAGACGCCTGCGGTCCTGGTGCTCGCGCTGTTTAACCAGGCCGGCTTCGGGAAGCGGAAGAGGCGGTGCGACGACATGTTGTCCCCTCGTTATCGGATTCGGTCGCAGACGTTGTTTGTGGAAATAGACGCAAGCTGTGAGGCTGATCCGTTGTTGGAGCTGTGCATGCGCCTGTGCTAGGCTTCGTCAGTCGTTCGCGCCTGCCAAGCTCACGTCGGCAAGACCAACTGCCGATCTTTCACTTCCCAAAAAAAGTGCCCGCGCACTTCTACACCCGCGTTCCTTCGAAACCCACTCTGCAATCTCACAATGGCGGCCGCAACATCTGTAAAAGGCAAGCATTCGAAAGGCAGCAAGTCTGGTGGTTCGAAATCCGGTGGCTCATCGAAGAAGTCGGCAAAACCTAAAGGCAGCGCGCCCGCAGGCATATCGAAGCGCAAGCAGAAGTCGCTCGCCCTTGCGAAACCTGGCGGCGCACAGAAGTCGAAGTCCAGACTACCCTCGAACAAGCCGAAGAAGCGCGTGTATAAGGAGTCGGAACTCGACATACCGAAACTCAATGGCATCGTCCCTGCCGGCATTGCGAAACCTAAGGGTCAGAAGAAGGGCAAAACTTTTGTCGACGATCCGGCGAGCATGATGGCTATCATGAGCGTGGTGAATGCAGAAAAGGACAAGGATGTTGAGAGTAGGATCATGCGCGCGAGACAATTGGAGGAGGTGCGGGAGGCAAAGAGGAAGGAGATGGAGGCAAGGGCGGAGGAGAAGGCGTCGAAATTTGAGGAGACGAAGAAGGGATTGAAGAAGAAAAAGAAGAGCAGGCATTCGAATCCGGCGAGGGTGGAGGATGTGGATGACGAGGCGCCAAAGAAGGCTGCTAGGGAAAAGAAGAAGAGGGTTTCGTTTGGCTGAAGAGACGCCGGTCCATCAGCGTGGGTCACCATAAGTGGTCGCGGTGACCGACACAAGTCATGGCGGAATGCATCCAGAAGTCCCGAACCGGCTCTACATGTCTATTTACGCCAATCTATGATGCTCAGCTACGCGCCTCACCTCATCATTTCGGCGGACAGATCAACCTTCGATTGCACGGATCGAAGATTGGGTACTTCTTCGTTGGCACCTCACCATTAGCAGCCACCTTCTTACCCGCCGGCAACGCATCCACGTCTATCTCATCGTGCATCTTCGTAAGGAAAGCCGTCACCGCATCCGCAAACCATCTCTTCCCGCCAAACTGGAACCAGCTCAGGTGGCCACCCCAATTGGTGCAGCAAAGAACCGTATACGGGTTCTGTTTGAACTCTTCATAGGGTATTGCTTCGACACTGGATATCTGTCCTGAGGTCAACAGAGTAACTTTACGAGAAAAGCATGATAAAGGAGGCTCTACCGGGTCGTCTTCGGCGTTTATAGCAAGGAAGGGTATCTTGATAGCAATGACTGCGTCCACAGACTGTGCGTCGCGATAGTACGCGCCTTCTGTTGGGTATCCCCATGTCGGTGCTTGAACCGTCCTGTCAAACTCATACAAGTACGTGCACTTTTTGACTCTTTCTTCGTCGATTTTCTCGCCCTTGATCAACTCTGAACGGTGCTTGTCAAACAACTTCTTTAGGTTGCCTCCCATGACCCTGCTGTAGACTTCCATTCCCAGCCAGCTTCTTTGCAGCGCTAGATTGGCCGTTTCCAGATTCCACGGATTGGAACACGCGATCGCGGCTTTGAGCACACACCTGTCGCCCTCTTCAGCAATATAGTTGGTGAGTATGTTCGCGCCTAACGAGAACCCGATGGCATACAAAGGCCGGTTGGGAAATAGTTTGCGAAGGTGCTCGACGAGTTGGCGGACGTCCCATGTAGCGCGAGCATTGAACAGTCGGGGTGTTGTAATCTTAGAAAGTGCGCATCCACGGCCGTTGACAACGCAGGATTCCCAGCCCAGGGCTGTGATGGGTGCTACGCATTGGCGGAGGTAGACTTCGTATGAGCCGCCCGACAGCCCGTGGAGACATACTAGCATGGGCCGGTCGTCTTCGCTTCCTGCAGACTCCCACTCTTCCTCGGAATAAAACGTTGTTCTCTCGGGTAGACTCTCGTCGGTTCCGGCCTTGAGGCCCTCCTCTTTTGGTATGACGAAATCAACGGCGAATTGTCCTGGATAGATCGAGTGCGTCGAGTCGTAAATCTTGCGCTTGTAGTATACGGGTGGTCCCTCATCTTTGACGGCTGTCCACATGGTTTGGAGGTGGCCATTGAAAAGAAGGGGATTGAGGTGACATGGCGGAGTGGAGGTTTTGATGAGGTCTGCGAAGGAGGTTTTGGAGCCGGATTTGGTGGGCAGTGATATTGGAGTTGGGTGGTGGGTGTAGGTCGTCTTTGCGTAACCGAAGAGAAAAGACATTGTGTTGTCGAGATGCAGAATCCTCAACGTCTGTCTTGCAAAGACTTGTTATTTCTGCCGTGCAATTCACATAGAGGACAGTAGTTTAGTTTTGGATGTGTATTGCGTCGCTGGCACGGGCCGCGAGGCTCCAATTCGATAACAACGCGACGTCTGCAGCGGGTGTTCTCATGTAAGGATCTTCCAGACTCGAGAGAAGATGCACGGGAAAAGAAAATCCCGAGACAAATGTAGCAATGCCAGGCTCATCCGTACGGAAGTCGGCCTCGGTTCGGCGTTCGTGGTTGATTCGCTGTGTAGACGCGCGCCAACCGCGGCAGTCGCGCCGCGTCCGCCTCGAGCGCATCGCGGAATCGATGCCCTCGGGCACACGAAAGCGACCGCAAGCATGTCCAAGTCACAGCAGCCGCCTTAATCAGCGATCAAGGTGAAGAGCAGGCCGATCATGGATCCACGGTACCACTGGCCACCTCAGGCCCGCCAGGGCTATCCGAACGGCCAGTATGCGCCTTCGTCACAGCCAAACGGCTACACGCCCAATGGATACAGCATGCCATACGGGATGCAAGCACCACCGATGCAGCCGGTGTTTCCCTCTTCGCAGCCCGGGCAGGTGCATCCGAGAGTTCAGGTCGTCATCCCGCCTCGCCCGAGCCAGCAGTCGCCCCCGCAAAGCGCACCGCAACAGCGATTCGCGCACCCGCAAGTCCTCGTACCCCAGCGAAGCCCGCATGCCATGCCTCAAACACAACGTCCGCATATCTTTCAGGGACAGATACCGGCTCAAGCCGCACAGAGACCGGTCCAACGACCAAGCAGCGGTGCAACTGTTGGCCATCAAAGACAGCAGCCGGTACAAACGCCCGCGAAGCCGGCGCAAAGGACTCACTCGTTTCGAGAGAACACGCCAAGGTCACAGCAGCGGCCCGCCAATACTCCCGCACATAGCCAGAACCAACGTCAGGCGCCTCTGCAACCGCAGGGAACGCCGGGCCACGCACACCCGCCGACCGCGCAGTCACGGAGCCCGTCCATCTCGCAAACGTCCTCCCAGGTGCGGTCTCACCCGCAGGTTCTCATCAAGAAGCCGCCTTCCACGCAATTACAGACACCTACGAGGCCACCACATGCCCCTGCACGACCCCTTCCGGCTGACCTTATGGTCCTCATACTGTCGGCAGCAGACGAGTATATCGCTGCTGCGCGAAGCTTGGGATCAGTTGCTGCTATGACACTGAAACCCGCTGATTTGGACCACTACTACAAGCTCATGGCCACTGCAATGGGATGCATGGAAACCGTCCTGAAAAAGTACAACCAGACGCCACGGGATGAGGCTGTACTCAGGCTGAGATACGCAAGTTTGCTTATCGAAGAGACGGACAATACCCAGGACATTGAGGAGACACTGGCAAAAGGGGTAGGTCCAATGTGACAACAATAGGAGGCCGCACTAACAAGTCATAGATCACGCTTTGCAACCGGAGTCGCTTGTTCGACCTCAAGTATGCTATGCTGCATCTCCAAGCTCGGTATCAGTTCAAGAGCAACCACCGTGCAGCTCTCAAACTATTGGATCAGTCCATAAAGGAAACAGAAACCTTTAAGCACTTCGTCTGGGTGTACGCCTTCCGCTTCCTAAAAGTGTCGTTAGCGCTGCAGGTCCCTGGGCGACCAGAGACGGCATCAGCACTGCAGCAATTACACGCGATAGCCAATCATGCCGAGCACCAGGGTGACAGAGCAATATACGTTACTTGCTATGCCCTGGAGGCCATGATCCACTTGAGGTCAGGCGCCGCGGATCGTCTGGAACAAGCTCAGCGTGCCCTTGCCCAAGCGCGCAGTCTTCAGCTGGAGCTATCTGCCAAGCAGCTGGGTTCAATATCCATCTTGATTGACTACATCGATGTTGCGTGCAGTATTCAGCAAGGGCAACCTAACCAAGAGAAACTCACAGCTCTGCAGAGCAAGGTGGATCAGAACGCTAAGCCCGTCAATGGCATCTTTGCTGTGCTCATCGAAAGGACTCCGAGCGCCAACCTAACATTCAACACAGGCGGCGTCTTTCGCAAGGCCGATGATGGCCGCGATGAATTGATCTTCGCTTGGCTGCCGCAGAATGACTTTGGGATGTTAGCTTACTATCTGAGTGGTCTGGTTGCAGTAACGAAGGAAAAAGGTACCAAGTACCTGCAGGAGGGCCACACTCTCACGCAAGGTATGTAGTGTCTTGCTAGGATGGCGCTATCTCTAACATTCATAGGTGCCCTGCAACGTCCGTCTTCTTTTCCCGTGTCTGTACCGAGGTCTGTGGCACACAGAAACTGGATCAGGGTGCTCGATTGGCATATCAAATATACTCTTGGTATTGCCGCCTGCTACCATGGGGACAAATCAACAGCAAATCGTGCTGTTACTATGCTTAGGGAGCGTACATCTGAGCTGCCTTTCAAAGGTCTGGAGCCTTACGCTCGTGCGTTATCATATCTTTCCGGCGTGATCGACCAAGCCAACGGATCGATTGAGTCGGCGCTAGCCACCTATGCCGGCCCAGAGTTCGACCTGCCCAGTGCGGAGGCTGGAACCAATTTCAGCACAGACATTGCTATTCTGGCAGCATTGAATAGGATGCTCATCGTTCGTGATCCTGGGCACCCACAACACTATTTGGCCCAAATTTTGTTTGTGCGGCTCCAACCTCTGTGCCTTAACCATCCAAACCAGTACATTGACTGCGCGTTTCGCATCATACAGGCGGTCACGCAGGAAGAATCGATAAAGGGCCATAAAACATTAATACACACAACAACAAACAGAGCACAGAGGCTAGGCAACACACAATTCGTTTCCATGTGTCTCAATTATATGGCGAGCAAGTTTTTCGCGAACCAAGTCGGCGACCAACCCATCAAGTGCGCTCGAGCCGCAAGGAATGTTAGCAGTCAAGGTCCCGCTCTTTGGCGCGCAGTTGCATGGGGTGTGTGCATCGACACTTTCCAGCGCAACGGTCTGCTTGAGGACGCACGCCACTGCCAGATCGCGTTCGATGCGATCCGTGAGAAGTTGCCCCCGCGGTTGAGGGGCGGATCGCCTGATGCGAAAGGAGACATCGACATGGTGGAGTAGAGTTGAATTGACATGTTCCGCATTTCAGTGGCGTTGTTGTGGGTGCTTCCGGTACAATGTACCAATACTATTTTACTGGCACAATACCATGGGTTATAGGGTTTCGGCGCTCTCAGGGGATCTTTGACGTTATGGGTCTGGTATGCTGGGATCTTTGGGATTTACATGTGTTTCAGCATATGTTGCAGACACTGTGCATGTTGGATGCATGAATGAATGGGGAAAATCCTTAAGCTGTGCATCACGGATAGTGGTCAATTGGAATGCTTCGCGAGCTTCTTGACGCCGCTGAACGGCATATAAAGAGAACCCAATTGGTGCCGACTATGGATTCAGCCTTGAGCCCGGACTTCTTTTTGGGGGAGAGTATGTAGAAAGATCCTATGCATGCGCTATGTTCCGCGGACTCGTTTGAAAGCAGTAGGCTCTCCACCACTACTGCTTCGGGGCCGATAGAGAGCGTAATCACGGTACTTACCGCTACCATATACTTTCTGTACCTAGAGGATCTATCGAGGGTCCTTGCCGAGGCTGTGTTGCAAGGCTAATCACCGCGCAGATTGGATGTGCAGTCAATATTGGACACAATTCCCAGGGCGGAATGCCTATTCGTTTGAGTTCTTTCGATCAGCCTTTACGAGACTCAGCTTTTGATCATTGCCTACACGGGTCAGCACCTAACGGAGTTCCCTAACTGCGTTTATAATCCTGTATCGGGGTCTAGGGACATCCTCCTTGGAGCCGAACGAGCATCTCGCGCGAGACATCCAGACACACACAATGATCATCCAACCCTCTCACTTGTGAAACATGTTCGTTTACCTAACGATATCCTGCATGAAGGGCCCAAGAGCCTTGCTCAGGTTCGATCTTGCCTGTAAACGGAAGCGAGGTAATACGCAAAACCGGACGCTATCATGTAACGCACCTCTATACCCATGCTTTCGTGCGATAGTACTCTTGGGAGAAGGTAGTGACGAACCTGACGAAATCTGCCACAGAGCAGCATTACGCAACGGCCTAATATACGGGGAGTCACGATGTTCCTCTTCGATTAGTATACATACGATAAGCATAACCATGGTTGCGCTCTTGATGAGAAGACTTACCTTTTGAAGCAACACAGTTCGGGTGGAGATGTACTATATTTTTATACTTCTGCCTAGAAACTTAAGAATAAATATAAAAGTCTCAAAAAGCCTCTAAGAACACCGTTAACGAACGCATTGGGCGTTTGGCCGACACCTGTACTCGACTGAACATACGATAAGCATGCCCAAGGGGATATACAACAGAACGACCAAGTTCCGTCTCCTATATTGGAAACAATACCGATGTGTGCCCCTGCTAAGCCCCCTGAACAAACACTGAAGCTACTCTGCGTACAATTGCAGGTCCTTCAATATTTTAAGTAGACGGAGTCCCGACAGCCGATATATAAGGGGGAGTACCCAACGCCTACATGCTCTCTTAACTCAACTCAACCGAGAAAAGCAAGCTCAGCCACGTTGACATGAAATTCTTCGCTATGATTGGGATGCTCCTGCCTTCCGTGGCCGTCGCGACACCGGATCCAGCCCTGCAGGCAGAAATCGCCACGAATCGAGCAAGGGGGATCTGTGGACCTATGTCGCCTGTGGGCAAACATCTTCCTTCTTTCGTGGTTGAGGGCTCACGATGAGATAGTGCCGCCCGTGCGACACGGAGGCTGATAGTCATAGAATATAAGCGCGGAAATGGAAGCAGAGGATATACATAGGTATAGGTATAGTAGACGGGCGAAGAATCTATATACGCGGAATAGTCTTCGTATACCCTTCTTCGCCGTCAACTATAGTTTACACCCCTAGACTACAACCTTAACACCAGCTCGTTAAACTAATCAACTTCAACTCACGTCGCGCACGTGTTATCACCGCCCAGTGAGGAGGCTGATGGTTGCTGCTGCGATGGTTAGACGGCGAAGGGAAGACGGGGGATCGAAACATTATGGGGATGCAATGCCGTGTTTGGACTTCGCTGTTTGGATGGCAGTTTGTTGTTACAGAATGGGACGGTGGTCGTATTCACCGTCGCCCGTACCTATATCCTCCACCCTCATACACTACACGAATGAATCAAGGCCATATTTACGTAATAGCCTTTCTTCACTGCTTATTACTACGGTGCCCTAATCCTTCCTTCCTACCCTTAATCTTGGTCTCGCCGCCAATCCCTGTCTTCCTGGCCGGCTCTTGTTGGTAGTCCGGCTGCTTCGCTGGATGCTCGTCTCCGCTCCTGTGCTCTTGCTGTGAAGCTGTTGATTGGGGATCCGTATTTGGTGTGTCGCGCCGAACAGACTGGTTGAGGGAATCTGGCTGGTTGGCCTGCGGGTTGGAGCCCATGCGCTTCTGGTTGGCCTCAGCCTCGGCGCCCAGGGTGTTGGCGCCTTCCTTGAAACGGAGCGGTGAGGCGGAGAAAGGGCGTATGAGGAGGCGAGAGGTCACGAGCGTGGTGGTGGGGACGCGTAGCGGCATGTTAATAATTTAGGGGAGAGGGAGATTTAGTTGTAGTTGCTGTAGTAAGACTTTGTAGGCCTTGGTTATAGCGCCTCTGTTCTACCCACCTGTGTTAAGTGAGGACGTAGCGTACACCAAGTCGATACAGCTCCCACGGATAAACGTAAAGAAGTAGTAAGGCTTCGTTATTCGTGGTCGGAAATTGCTGGTCGGTATTGGCTGATAAAGGATGTTGCAAGTTCTTCAGGGTTTCACTGGATGTTATAGTGAAGTTGTGGTAGTGAGCAAACGGTGATGTCACGGGCTAGCTGAATCGCCCGCCCGGGCGCGACAGAACATCAAACACTACATGTTCGCATTCCGGATATTTTTCTGGAACTTTGTTAATATATTTTGTATTTCGGCAACCGAGAAGAATTTATCAACATAATGGTTCGTACGATAGTGAGGATGTTTAAGCACCTGATAATAGTAGAACCTCGGAAACAAACACGATTCTTTGCCTAGATTAGTAACATTGCTGAACTAAGCTGTTCACTACGCAAACAACCAAATACTTGGTTAAGGGCGGAACCTTCTGCGGAGTCGCGCGTAGACCTTGGCCGGCGGCGGGTGAGTTGGGGGACGATCGTGTTATTGGGAAGGATGTCTTATGTTCGAGGACATGCCTTAACGCTCCATCTAGCATCGGTACAAAACATCTATTCGACAACCACGTAGGAAGCGACTTTGACTTGCTTGCTATCGTAGCGTATCTAATCGTTGTAGAAAGGTATGATAGGTGCTTGCCGTGGCAGTTCCCTCAGCAGAGGAAGGACCAACAATAGCGCCTTGCGACCGATTTCTAAGGTTGACGGGTTTTCCGGTTATTTTAGTATAATATGTGAACATATATTATCTCTGTATATTGGTCATCCGTTTCTGACACCGTTACCAAGTGATTTATTAGGTGACTAAACTGAGAAGCTCGCCAGCCTTCAAGCTGGTCATGCACAGCGCAACGAAATAAGTTGTTAGATGAACTCAAGAGCCCGGCTTGGTATTCATTCAAATCCAGGCGGGGAAAGCTGCGGCACGGCTTTCCCCAGAAATAGCTTGCCCATATATTAGGGTTAGCGTTCGGTCTCGACAGAGACCTAAAGGTTTTAGAGTTATAATAAAATAAGTAATATAAAATATTTTATATATATTTATATATTAATCGAACAAATAGTGTGGCTGTAGTGGCTCAGGATAACTAAAAGGGATTTTAAAAAAGGAGGAGTATGTGTATACCTTTATATAATTTATTTTATTTTATTTAATTATATATTAAGCTATTTATTTATATTCTCTTATACTAGTTATTTATTATTATTTTTTAGAAACCTTTTTTTACTTTTAAATATCCTTTATAGCGTTAGGCTATAGCGCTCTTTTATATACTGGTAACTTTTACCTTATATTATTTTAATTAAACTTAAATATATCTTTTATACTAGGCACTATAGCCTTTAATATACTTAGTTACTTATTAAATAAACTTTACTATTTCTTTACTCTAGAGCTTTATAATTATTAGTATTAACGTTATTATTAATAGTAAAAAACTAATTTTTATTTATTAATTATATAGTATAGTAGTATAGCTATAGTAAATTTAATATTATTTTTTTAATTAGTAGTACCCCTAAATAATAGGTTTTTAACTTTATTATAAAATATTATAATTTTTTATATATATCGTTAACTATATATTTAGTTTAATAAAATTATTTTACTTAAGTATAAACTTTTATAAGTTATTTATAAAAGCAGTTTTTTAGTTTATACTTTTTTTAAACTAGTGTTTTAATACTATACTATTATAAGTATAAAAATACCTCTCGCTTAAGTAAGAGTACTAAGATAAGTACGCCTACGCTAGCGAAGCTAGCGTTTTAGTATATACCTTTATTTTATTTTAAAGTATTTAGCGAGCTCTATATATATAAATTCTTATTAAATATTAATATTTAATATCTACTTTTTAAGCCTCTATAATATAATTTATATATCTCTTTATACCTATAAATAAAGTATTTATAAAATAATACTCCGTAATAGATTATATAAGCGCTAAATTTTAATAATTTATATTTTACTAATTATATAGTTGTAGTAGACTAATTCTTTATACTATATAAAATACCTATTAGTATAAATAAAATAGTAAAACTTTACGTAAAGACTCTACCTAAATAAACTAATAATAGCGCTGCTATCTAAAAACCGACTAGTAATAGTACTATCTATAAATTAGCTAGTAATAGTACTACTTAATTTTTTAACACATTAAGTATAAAGATATATATATACTCCTCCTTTTTTAAAACCCCTTTTAGTTGTCCTAAGCCACCACAGCTACACTATTTATTTAATTAGTATATAAATATATATAGTACTACTTAAAAACTAGCTAGTAATAATACTACTAAAAAGTATAATACCTAAAAATTAATCTAGTATATACTAGCTAATAATATATTATATAATTAGTTAAATAAATTACCTCTACTATTACTACTACGATTACCTAATATAGTAAAAAAAATTACTTTTAAATTTAAAATTAATAAACTCTATAAGAGTACAATTACTAAATTACTAAATATTTTTTATATATTTAGTAAATAGTTTATAAATAGCCCTTTTTCTAAAAAGATTTTAAAGAATTTAATAGTAAATATAGGTAAAAAACCTTTAAAAAATAGTTACTATAAAAGTAGCTTTAGTATTTTTTATTCTATTCTACTAAATATTAGTAATAATAATAATAAAAATTTTAATATAATAACTATTACTAGTTAATTTATAATAGACTAATAATTTAGGCTTAACTATAATAGATCGGATCCGATAGGTTATAATAGTACTTATTAATAGATTTATAATAAATAGAAACTTTTTTATTTCTTTTTAATATAGACTATATATTTTTTTTATACTTACACCTTTTATATTATTTTACCTATATTTTTAGGTATTTTATAAAACTTCTCTTATATCTTTTTCTTTTTATACTTATATATCGCGCCGTTTACCTATATTATTATATTATATATTAGTTAATATCGTCTATCTTATCTATAAGGCTACTTTTTATAGTTACTCTAGTAAGGTTATTATATACTATAGTTATAGTAGCTGCGCTGCCTTATACTCTAATATTTTTTTTATATTTTTTTACTAATTTAGATTCCCCTAATCGCCTAATAGTTTTTAAAATCTAGCTTTTTATTTACCTACGCGTACTAAATTTTTATTTATATTTTATAGTATTAAGTTTATATTATTAGTAATACCGTAATGTATACTACTAGTAAAAAAGCTACTTATAGATAATATATAAGTAGTTATATTTTTAAATTATAATACTTAGAGCGTATTAGCTAGTAATAAAAATAGTTTAGCCTATAAAAAGTCAAAAATTATAAATAATATATTTTAGCTTTATATAAATATTACTATTAAGTTAATTAAAGATATCTAGTACTTTTATAGTAATATAGTATATAGGAATATATAGCCTATTAACTTAAAGGCGTTTTATATTTACTATATTTACTATATTTACTATATTTACTATATTTACTATATTTACTATATTTACTATATATACTATATATACTATATATACTATATATACTATATATACTATATATACTATATATACTATATATACTATATATACTATATATACTATATATACTATATGTGTTATATATACTATATATTCTATTATTATAGAATATCGCAATAGAGCTGTAGTTTTATAGCCTATTTTTTTATACTATTTTATATTATTACTATAGCTAGTTTAAAAATGCTAGTATATATTAATATTTTATTATATACTATAGATAGCGTAAGCTATTACTATTATATTTTTTTTTATAAATAGATATACTATAGTAGGTAGGAATATATAGCGCTTTAAGTTATTTAGCTATTACTATATATACTAAGTATAACATATTAACCTATATACGTTTTTAGTATATATATTATATAATTATATACTACGTCTCTTATTATTATACTAAGAATACTATAGAGCTATTTTATAAGAACCCCTATAGTAGCTAGTAGTTATTTTTTTTAAAATATAGGTACTACGCTAAAAGTATAGATTTATTTAAAAAAAAAAAAAAAAAAACTAGTAATTATAATATAACTTTATAGTTAACTATAGGGTATCTATTAGGCAAGCCGAGGCTATAAAAGCTAATATTTTATTATTTATTAAAACAGCTATTACGACTAATAAAAAGTACTTTAAGAAAAAATTTAAATATAAATACCTTATTCTAGCGCGCACCCTACCCGATAAATAACTTATAAATAAGTATATTATAGCTACTATCTCTTTTACTAATAACTTTTAAGTAAATATTATAGAATACCTAAAAAATTAGTTTATTACTATTTTAAAATATTTTTACTATTAGAGTACGTTCTGTAGTAACCTAAATACAGTTAAATAAATAATTAAACTTATAAAATAGTTAAATATAAAAATATAGAAACTATAATATACTACTAAAATAAATATAATATAATTAGAGTTATAGATTTAGTAGTAGGAATAAAACCTTAATAGCGCCTCTTAATTAGTTATTTATATTTATTAAGAGCGTAATAGCGTAAGAGATAACGCGCGTACCTTATAAAAAAAGCTAAATACTAAATAGTAGCGTTAACTAACTACTAATAAAACTTTTAGTAAGGTAATTTAATATAGTAATAAGTATAAGTAACACTTTACTATAATAATTTAAGAAACGCGTAAACTACAAAATAAACTAAAATATTTAAAAATATTAGTAAAAGCTTCCTATAGTATTATAACTAATAATAAAACTTCTAAAAAAAATAAAAAGTATAAAAAGAATAGTAAAAATAAAAAGTAAAAAATAGTATTATATAAGTTGCTATAAGATCTTACGTCCTTAAACCTATCTAATAATAATAGTAGTAATAGTTCTAGTAACTCTAATAATTCTTCTTATTATAGTAATATAAGATTAATATTATTTAATAAAATTTATTTTATATTTTATAAGAATCGACAGTAAGGCAGTAATACGCTAGTATTAATAATTAATATTACTACTTTTAAAAAGGAGTGCTGTTTAAATAATAAATAAAAAAATATTAATAAGTTTAGTAGCACCGCTAATAAAAACTTAAATATATAAATTAAAAATATAAAGATAAAGTTCTAGTAATTATATAAGCTCTTTTTTAATAAGTAGTTTAAAATTAAGTACCTTTATTAAGCGTATAAAAATTATATACTTATTTATATTTATAATTATACTATCGCAATATTAAATAATCTATATTAAAGTATATAAAAACTATATAATAATCTATAAAAAGTATTTAGTTTAATTAATTAATAACTTATCGCGCTTATAGAATTTAATTCTAGTAAGTTATAATAACGTAATAATAAACCCTTTAATAAATAGTTAGTATATTTTAAAGATAAGACAACGCAAGTATATCTAGAACCTATTTTAATACTAATTTTAATCTACGTTTAAAAGCCGCTGTAATAAGTATAACTCAAGTATATAAAATTTAAATATAATTTATTTAGTAACTGTCCTAATATAAGACTCTTAAAAATATAGCTTATAGAAAGCCTAAAAAAAATAGTAAAAATAGTAAAAATAATAAAAAGTCTACGTAAGCTAGCGCTCCTGTTAGTAAAAAATCTAACTTTAATAATAGATATAATTTTATTTTTAACCTAAATTATTACTCGTTAAAGGAGTTTCGCGCTATTTAAGTTAAAAAAGTATATATTTATTACTTAAAGCCTAACTATACGTCTAATTAGAATTAGTCTAAATTTTATAAAAGGGGCTTAATAGTCTTAGTACCTACTAAATAGCTTTCAATAATAAATACTTAAAATATTAATACTAATAATACCTATAATAGCAATTACAACGTTAGGCGTTAGGAAAAAGTATAGTTTTTAAAAATAGTTATCCTTAAAAACCCTTATCTATATATAAAAAAGAAATTTTTAATACCTTTTAGTATTATTTTATAGTAAAGCGATATACGCTAATAAGCTAATTAAGTCTATAATTATTTTTTATTTTATTAAGTAATATTTACTATATAGCTTATAGGTTATAAAAATAACTTATTACTACTACAGTATACGGCACAACAGATTATTTACTTAATTATAATAAAAATTTACTAAATAAACTACCCTATAGCGCTTAAATAAAACTAAAAATATAAGTTAATATATTTAATAAAATATTAGTTACTATATATATTCTTCTAAATAGTAGTTATACTAAATAGGTTATTAGTACTAATTTTATATATATTTATAAGCTCTAAATAATTACAGCGTAAAGCCCTATTATTTTAAAACTTACTAATAATAATATTATAGGTAAAATAATATATATAACTAAAATATATATAGTAATTAGAGGATATATTAGTAAAAACTAGTACTAGATTATAAATATTATTAGTTATAATATAATAGTTAGATAACTATAGCTTAAAACTTACAACCCCTTATATAAATAGAATAAAAAAATAATAATATTTAAGTTAAACTATTACTGTAGTAACTATCTATACTAGTTTTTACCTATTAAAATAATATATAACCGGTATAGTAATAGCTACGCTAAAATAATTAAACTAAAAAATAAAAATAGTATTAATATAGTAATTATTTTAGTTAAAGCTATTATAAAGATAGTTTATTATAACCTAAACTTTATTGTCTAGATAATACTAAAAGACTAGATATATTTTAAAATAAATAATAATATAAATAACGCCTAACGTACTTATATAACTTTTATAAAAACTAAATAAATTACTACCGTAGCTACGTAAGCTAATTTTAATAAGTTTTATTTAAATTTTAATTAACTACACCCTACAATTAATAAAATTAAATAAAAATTACTAAAATAATTTTATTATATTACTAATTTATAAAATTCTAAAAAAATTACTTAATTACCTCTACGTTAACCGGGCGTTAATTATAAAATATATTTAAAAAAAGACAGCTAGCTAACTACGTAACGCTATTTTAAAGTATTATATAAAAAAACTAAAATAATTAAGGCCTATATATAGACTAAAATAGTAAAAAGATATATGTATAAAAATAATTTTTTATTTACTACCCTACTATTAGTTATTAAAAAGCCCGGAGGAGGTATCTATATATATATTAACTATTATTACTTTAATAAAATTATAATTATAGATCGCAACGCCCTACTAAAGCTAAAAAAAAATACTTATTTATATAAATAAGACTCGCGTTTTCTCTAAATTTAATATTATTACAGCCTTTAACAAGATTAGAATTAAAAAAAGTAATAAGTATAAAATAGTCTTTTTTATATAGTTTAGTTTATTTAAATATATAAATATATTTTTTAGATTATATAACGCTTTAAGTATTTTTTAGTAATATATTAATTAACTACTATATAAATACTTAAATAACTTTTATTTAGCTTACTCTAATAACGTTATTATTTTTAGTAAAAATAAAAAAGACTATAAATAATATTATTTTAAAGTGCTATATAGGCTTCGCGAAGCTAGCCTATATCTTAATATTAAAAAATATAAATTTTTTATTTAACGCGTTAGCTACTTTAGTATAATTTTATTAATAAACGGGTTAGAGATAGATCTAGCTAAAATTAAAGCCGTTATAAAGTAGTAGTAACCTAAAATAGTTAAAAATATTTAAGTATTTATTAGGTTTATAAACTTTTATTAGTAATTTATATATTACTTTTTTTAGGTCGCGAGACTACTAATTAAGTTAATATATAGCGCTATAGAAAAAGTTATATTAACACCTACTACTAAAAAGGCTTTTAAGTAGCTTAAATACGCCTTTTTTAATATTTTAATACTTACTTACTTTAACTCTAACGCGCGTGCGATTATAGAAACTAATATATTTAATTAGGTTATTACTAGTATACTCTCTTAATATAAAAATAAGGTCTTATAGCCTATTACTTTCTTTTTAATAAAAATAAAACTAGTAAAGCTTAACTATTCTATTTATAATAAAGAGCTTATAATAATTATTTATACTTTTAAAAAGTAGTAACTTAAGTTTACTAGTATAATTAACCCTGTAAAGGTATTTTCTAATTATAATACTTTAGAATACTTTATAATAACTAAGTAGTTAAATTATTAATAAGCCTAATAGGCTAAGTTCTTATTAGAATTTAATTTTATAATTAAATATAGGCCCGGTAAAAAAAGTATAAAACCTAATATATTAATATAATAAACTAAAAATATCCCTATAAACGTATATAATACTAATAATAGGTATTATTATCTTTTAAATAATTTAAACTACCTATATACGCTGCGTATAATAGCAGCTCCTAATATACTATATATTTAACTAAAATCTTAATAAATATAATAGAGTTAGATACTATAAGCTTATTTTAATAGGTTTATAAAATTAGTAAAGAGCTATTTATTTCTAATAATTAAAATAAGGACGCTACTTTAAAACTTTATAATAGTTATAAAGACGCTAATAATATAGACCTATTAAGGCTACTTAAAGTAGTTAGTCTCTATAATAATATTATTAAAACTATAATTAATACTATAAAGAGTAGTATATATTATATACTCTACTAGCTTTATTATAATCTTAATATTTATATTAAATTATAAAAATATCGCCTAAACGATAACCTATTATATATTAATAATAAGGCCTTTATACTCTATAATAATAAACTCTAAATATATTTTATATAGTTATATTATAACAACTACGCTACTAGATATAATAATAAGTATAAAACGTATATATAATTATTATAACACTATTATTAACTATACTATATAAACAGTATTGCGTAATACGTATATAACTATCTTACCTATACTAGGGTAAAATTAAAACGTAAAAGTAAGTACAGCTTATTATACTCTCTATTTATACTAAATATATATTAGATAAGTATATTTATTAACTTTATTACGCTACTACTTAGAAGTTATTATAATAGTTATAACTATAAATATATTATAATTTTAGTTAACTAACTATTTAAAAAAAAAGTTTATATCTTTAGTATTTCTTAATACTAAAACTTACGTCTAGACTTTTATTAAGTACGTCTAGTATAAAGAGGGGTACCTATTAAAGTTTATAACTAATTATAGTACGTAATTTACGTCTTAGTTTTAAAAATAACTATATAAAAAAGTTAGTATAACGCTAAAGTTATTTATAGTCTTTTACTTAAAAATAAATAAATAAATAAAAATTACTAATTAGGTATTAAAAGCCTATTTACACTACTTTATTAACTATAAGTAAAATAACTAAGTAAAATTATTACCTATTATAAAGTTTAAAGTAAATAGTAGTATTACGTTAATAAATATAATACTATTTAAAACTATAAAAAATTATTTACTATATATAGGCACCGAACCTCCTAGTATACTACTAAAAAAATAAAAAATAATTTATAACGCGTAAGCTATAAATAAACTTTTTATATATATAAATTATATAAAATAATAACTACACTTAGTACTAATATAGGCATAAATAAAAATAAAAAAGTATACTAATAACTAATAATTACTAGCCCTAGAGATCTACGTAAATAACTAAGTTATATTTAATATATATAACGTCTATACGCGTCGCTCTAGAGGCCTAAAAAATAAAAATTTTAAACTATTTAAAATTATAAATATTTATAATAGATAACCGGATAACCGCTATAGTATAAATTAAGTTTTTAAATTTAATTTTACTAGTTATACTATATATAAGAACGTCTATTTATAGTTTTACTTATAATTACTTTATCTATAAGATATAATACTATTACTAAAATAGTAATAAAAACTATAAGGGTTAGTTACTATAAAAAAAAAACCTACTAGTTTATAATATTAAAGCGATACTTAATTATAAAGTTAATAAGTATATAATTAATATTAATACTAGTTATAAAGGCTTACTAAAGTTTCTTATTAAGTAAGAAGATTTTAATAACCCTAACTAGTAATTTTATTTTAATATTCGCCGGCACTTATTTATTTAGTTATTATTATCCTTCTTATTAAACTGTCTCTTTATTATTATTATTAGTAAGTTAATTATATAATTATTAAAAGTTTAGTTCTAATAGCTGTTTAATAGTTACTTTTAAAGTTATAAAAATATAACTAACTACGCCGCCTACCGGTTAACTTACGATATTTTAAGTACTTATTTATTACTTATTACTCTCTATATCTTATAAGCTCCTATATCCCTAAATATACTAACCCTATATAGCTACCTATAGCTTTAGTTACTTTTTATCTTTTACCCTTTACGCTCCGCGCTTAGCGCTTAAAATAAAAATAAAAATAACTTCTCTTATACTAGTATACTGCGTAGGACCTTTCGTATCTAGGATTTAGTTATTAGCTTATATAGGAACTTCTAGTCCTTTTTTAATAATAATAATAAATTATTATTAACTTAGTTTTTAATTTTTTAGAGCTTATAGAGCTGCTTTAGCAGGTTTTACTTATTCTCTACTATTTTTACTTTTAAGTATTATTATACTGTCTACTACAGCTTAACTAGATAGAGCGCTTATATAATATTAATATAAAAAATCTCTCTCTTTTAGTATAATTAAGTACGGATAAAATCCTAATAGTTTAAATATTATAAAGTAATTATTCCTTAGACGTCTTTAATATACGTCTTAATAGCTTTACAATTATTAACTTTATTTAGTTTATTTAGGTAAATAGAATAAGCTTCTGGCTTAATTTTATTTTTAGTAGGATTAAATTTAATATAAAAGTTAAGTATTAGTACTTCTATTTTTAGTTAGTTATTACTAACTAACGCGCCCGTAACAGTACGTATATAAAATATTTATTTTAAATAATTTTTTTTAGCTACTATAATAATAAAGTAACTTACGATAGTAAAAACTATTATAAAAGAGGTATTATATAAGATAGCCGTAATTTATCTTATAGCGTGCTTCTAATACAGTATCCTTACTAAACTTTATCTTTTTTATTAAAACTTTTTTAGTAGGAGTATATATACTACTACTAGCTATAATATAGCTAGTAGCTTATTAGTCTTAGCGCAGCGCCTTTATTATTTCTCTTTTTATACGCCTTCTTATACCCGTGTATATAGTAAAAGTATATATATTCTTATACTATTATTTTATTTTTAGGCTAGCCTACGTCCTTTTTAACTTACTTTTAATAATTATCTTTAATATTATAGGTTATTATAAATATCTTACAGAATACTACCGGCGTTATTTATAAATATTTTAATAATTAAGTATATTTTTTCTAAAAACTTATAATATATAAATAGCTATTGCCTAACTTATAATAAATAAATAATTAACTAATAATAAATAGCAATAAAAGGCTAAAAATAATCTAGTAAATAATTAATAGATAATAAGGTATAACTAGTAAATAAGTAGTATAATAAAATTATAAAGATAATACGGCTTAGTATAAAGAGCTCTCTTAGAGGTATAAGTAATAGATAAAAGAAACTATACTTATTTATTATACTTATAACTCTAATAGTTAGATTATAATAAAAATAACTCTATAGCTTATTATTTAAATAGTTATATATTTTACCGCTCTAATAGAAATGTCCTACTCTTATAAGTATCTAACTCTACCCTATTATATAAAAGTTAAAAATATATAAAACTAATTATAAAACTAATTATAAAATTTTAGAGATAAAGCTTTTTAAAAAAGGAAATAGTATTATAGGTATAAAAGTGTCCCTTACTTAGATAAGAGTACTAAAATAGGTACGCCTACGCTAGCGAAGCTAGCGTCTTAGTATATACTTTTATTTTACTCTAAAGTATTTAGCGAGCTCCCTATACGTAGATTCTTATTAAATATTAATATTTAATACTTACTTTTTAAGCCTCCGTAATATATACTTTACCTCTTTTTATATAATTTATAACAGTAAATAATAGTATAGTAGCTATATTAAATATATTTACTATTTTATATTTTTTTTTAATTTAATTTAAAAGTATAGAGTATATATTATATTTTATAATAATAAAGGTATATATATACTCCTCCTTTTTTAAAACCCCTTTTAGTTGCCCTGAGCCACTATAGCCACACTATTTATTAATTAATATATAAATATATACTTAATAATATAGGCTAAATTAAATTTAGTATATATATCTTATTAAAATTTTATTTTTTAACGTACTAGGAGCACGTATTTTAATTATAAAGTAATAGTATACTACTATTAATAAATAGTATTTTAAACGTTATAATACGTATTATAATTATAATATATTTATATCTTTTTTTAAAATACCTACTTAGTATTAGTTTATAATAGTATATGTATAAGTATAAGTTACTATATAAGATAATATATTATACTACGCTATAAATTTATTAAATACTATTATATATTTATATTTATATATTAATCGAATAAAAAGTGTGGCTGTAGTGGCTCAGGGCGACCCAAAAGAGAGTTTAAAAAAGGAGGAGTATATATATACCTTTATTTAAATACTATTAAATAGTTATTACGTACCTATTTTAGTAAATATTACTTTTTTAATTAAACTAAATATAGTACTTTTAAGAGCCGGTTATTAGGTTATATAATATATATAATATTGTCTTTCCTAATTAGGTAGTTACTAATAGCAACTTTATTAAATAAAAACAAAGGGTTAGCGTTAGGGTGCTGTACCCGTTGCCTCTTTGGCAGCCTGGTACCGAACCCGACCCTCAATTGAAGGCCTACCTGCATGAACTTGGGTATGGTGAGATTTCGCAGCTAAAAAGCATGCAAGACGCGGCCGACGCAGTCTACAGTAATATGGTTCAACCACGCGCACTCAGACCCTAAGAGTAGGAGGTTCATCAAATTCCGCTGTAGAAACTCTAAGGGCTACCATAAATCAATGTCCAAAGCTCAAAAGTGTAGAGAGTTCGACGGCGTAAGCCTAGAGAAGATTAGTAACCATTTATACTCTTTTGATGGACTGGCTTAGTCCATCCACGTCGGCAACAACTAGATGAACTACATAGTGGACGAGGGGCATTACTTTGACGTCGCAAGGGAATATGATGCTAATTCCATTACGCATTATTCGACGACGTATAATGGGCACAACTACGATTCCCGCTATATGGCTTGAGACCCTCCCAAAGCAGATCTAACCCGACTCACTGCTGATAGGCAGGAGGAGCCGATTCCGCTCCATTATCGCATCAGGGAGGGCGACATCAAAACTGTCAAACAGTACTATGGTTGGAAAAGAGAACAAGCTCCTGGTTCAAAATGAGCTTGAGATTGGCCAATTCTCGTGACGTGTCCGAGAGAGCCTTGGGCTTCTCGACGTGATATCTGGTGGTTTTTAGATCTCTCCGTTGCTCACATTCCGCACGGTCCTAGTAGAATGTCCAGACATCCAGTAGCTGTAGATATTCATCAATAAATCATGCCTTCATCTGTGGCTGCGCCCTTGCTTCGCTTTCAAAAGATCGCTTCCTCTACCTAGGTACAGTAAAAGCGACAAACACGGATGATCGCAACGGCAATGGGCGTTCCCATCTCACTTAGATAAGTGCTAACAACTCGATACCAGCAAGCCCGTACAAAGCTGCCGCGTTCGTTGTGATCCAGTCCGCCTCATCCACCGGCGTCAACACCTCGCTCCCGTTGAATCTCACGGTCGCCCACGGATCGTCTGGACTCAGCTCATCCGGGCTGTTGTCGTACAGAAACTCGTCACATGCCCTGCGCGCGAGGGTTGCATTGTTTCGCTTGTTTGCCACATATGCTGTCAAGCGCGAGTGACCTTGCCGAAGACTGAGCGAGCCAAAGTCCTTGCCGTAGCGCGCTTTCTGTTCGGCTTTCGACGCGCCATAATAGTAACAGTAGTCAAGCCACGCATTTACAAAATCATTTGATATCTCGGGATAGTGTTCGAATAGCTGGTCCAGAGTCTCTAGAACGCCAAACACGGCTGAGAGATGCGAGACGTTAACAGTGCCGTTGTTGTTTGCATCTGTTGGAGGAGGGGCCCATGAGCCATCTTCGGAGTTGTACAACGCTTCTCCTGTGATGAAGCCAAACTTTAATTTTGGGAAAGTATTTGCTGTCTTAATGAGCTTATCGCGTGCTTCCTTCCAGCGTGGACCGCGACGCTCCCATTCCAAAAGCTGGGCGGCCGCCACGCCAGCCCAATCAGTACCGAAGTTCAGGTAAAGAGCACGACGGTCGGGCTTGTAAATGACGCTAGGATCACGCACTTTACGGCGAGCATCGACGAGGACAAAAGCCTGTTCAGCTTGTAGGACTTCGTGAACAAGATCACCGGTTCTTTCGTCGCCACCAGACAGATAGTAGAATATTTTCCGGTACACTGGTGTAGAAATACGCACTTGTTTCGCACTATCTCCCCAATGTTGAACTCCGTGACGCGTACCCAGGCCAGTGAAGTCGCCCAAGTGATATGAGTCAACTTCTCCGCCATGACGCACCTGCGCTTCAGCAAGTCGGTATACGTCCGCGCGCCCGGTTCGGAGGAACTGATTCCAGAAGAAGAGGTCCGGCGACAATTCGGAATTGTCCCATGCATAGCCACCAATGTCGTATTTCCACTGATGTCTATCGGTGTCATAGCCATGCATAACGTCGCCATAGTCCCAGAATCCGTACCAATGGCGTTGTTCGATCTGATCTCGGTAGAACTGAATGAGAAAATCTAGGTGAGACTCGATAGTCGCTGCATCTGTGCTTGTATTAGATGCGCTCCCGGGAATATTCCAGTATGAACCCAGCGCTCTGGTTTCTTTCATGTATTCAGGTTCCACGATAAGCACAGGTGGTTCATTCGTATAGTTTGTCAGCGTTGAAAGTTGATCTGCGGAAGGCGTGCTGTCAAAAGCGTAAATGAAGACCTCGTTGGTCCGCGCAATCCCGTAAGGTGTATTGTAGCGGTCCTCATAATCTTCATACGTAATTTCAAGAGCATCGAGCTGCTTTTCGTAGGTATCTTCGCCCAAGCCGTCATGGTAAGGACGCAAGTCCATCGGCTCAGCCAAAGGGCTGTATAACCAAATAGTAATTGAGCCTTCGTCCGTTGCTGCATTCAAGATCTCCAAGCCTGTGGGATACTTCTTCCAGAAGTCCCGAAGACCAACAGCCAACCCACCAACTGTAGCCCCTCCGAGATATGCCAAACCACCTGCTCGGGTTCCTCCGGGAATCTTTAGCCAGCTCTGCCCGGCCTTGGTTCGTTTCGCGATGTTGAAACCATCGGCTGAAAGCTGTGCGAGACGGTAATCATTCCAAGTCGGAACCCACTGGAGGCGGCTGGTGACTTTAGTATCCCATGTGTCCTTATCTGGTGTCTTTGTTCCATCGTACTGAGCCGAGCGTGCCGCTCCACCCGGGTCCCGTCGCAAACCTGTAATTCCCTGAACTGACTCATGCAGGATGCCTCCGTCGCTACCAGCTATCCTTATATGGCGATCGAATAGTTCTTCATCTGCGAGTGGAACATCAAAACGGATCCCGAGCCCCGAGATGAAGTCGGATTCTGCATTGCCATCGTAAACCATGGTATGGACTATCCGGATAGCATCGGAGTTGGCGTATAGATAAAAGCGGAGCGTGAAAGGTAGCCAATCCTTGTGAGAGCCGGTTTCGGTGTGGTGGATGCCTTGAACCGTCACAAGTGCGCGAACAGTGCTCTCTTCCGAGACAGTTGTGTTATATATCTTGCTCGCGAAATTGAAGAAGTCGATTCCGCTCGTATTCCCCTCCTCTGCAACTCCCGACTGTGATTTCAAAATCAGGCGACCATTTTTGCCGACCGTCTTTCCACCAGAGGTCTTGATGGAAGAGACTAGTGTGCTGCCCGACTTAGCGAACGAGGCAGTGAGCTTCCCAGTGTTCACTAAAACCTCATCAGCTGACTCGGTGACACGTAACGCCGTTGAGTTGCTGGTTTGTCTTCTCAACCGCTTAGCAGTGCCATTACCGGGTCCAGAAGCCGTTACTGTAAATTCGCTGGCCGGTCTCTCCGATCCAGGGATTGCGTGTCCTGTCCATTTAATCGTTCCATCAGGCCAATATGCTGTTATCCAAGATTGAAGATCTCCTGATGAAGTAGTAAAGGATGTTGCATTTGCCAAATGTTGTCCACGAGCCCATGGGATGCCAAACGTCGTGCCGCTGTTAATCTTCGGTGCACCCTCGAGCCACTTCACCTTTACAGCGCTACTGGTGTCCTGTTGCGCAATCGTAAGCTCGGCGAGGCCGGCCAGGGCAAGCGCTACCTTCCTCATCTTTCGAATCCAACGGGAAGTCCCAGCGCAATATGAAGATCCACGCCAACTATGTTATATGTACCTGCAGATAGCCACCCCTGGCCCGGGTCGTTAAATTCGTGCAGTTAAATTATTCCGTGTACCGACATGAGAGACTAACTACGGTAGATCCGGAGCTAATACAACAAGCCTCGGCGGATATAGCACACAGCGTGAGGACTGGAACACACAGGCCTGTATTGGTGCTGGTTGTCGCATGATCTGTTCAGGTCGTTCACGACGATAAAGGAAGAACATGCCTGTACTTTGACTAGGGTATGGCGCCTCGCGAAGTTGCGGGGAGCGATGGCGTGGGATCAGCCAGCCAGGGTTCTGCCAATGCTGTCGGTGCGATGATCAGCCGAACTCCCCAGGACGGGTTCTGTCCCGGTAACACCCCTATATTTAATTTAACACTCTAGTAATATTAATTAACTATATAATAGATTAAGATCTGTTTACCTTTAATATTTAGTAGTAAAAAAATAGTTAATATAAATTATTTTTTTAAAGTAAAACTATATATACTTTTTTTAAATAATATAAAATTAGATATATGTAAAACGGACTTAATTATTATAAATTAAATTTAATATATTATAATTGTATTTATAAATAGAATATTTATAATAAAATAGAAACTTTTTATTTTATATACTAATTATTTATTTTTTATATTTAAACTATTATATATTATTTTTTTATACTTATATATATTTTATATAAATTTTTCCTCTTTAAACATTATAAATATTAATAATATAATATTTATATTTATATATTAATTACACAAATAGTGTCGCTGTGGTAACTTAAGGCGACTAAAAGGGGTTTTAAAAAAGGAGGAGTATATATATACCTTTATATTAATAATATAAATAATAAAAAATTTCTAATAATTTAGTAAAATAAAAGAGATAAGAATATAAATAATATTATAAAAAAATAATAATATTAAAAAGGACCTAGCTATTAGCTAATTATAAAATAAGAATAAAGGTATATATATACTCCTCTTTTTTTAAAACCCCTTTTAGTCGCCCTGAGCCACCACAGCCACACTCTTTGTTCGATTAATATATAAATATATAAATATATATATCTTTAAGTTATAGTTTTATATTTTTAATATTAATTATATTAATTATTTTATAGGTCGACACCTTACTCTATAAGTTTAGAGTATAATTTAAATAAAAAATATAAGTAATTTAGTATTTATTAAAATACCTAATTCTTTTTATTTTTTATACTAGTAAAAATTATATAAAAAAATTCTTATACCTAAAGTTAAAATAAAAATAAAAAGGGAAATGTAATTTTATAGATTTTATAGTTCGTTTATTATATAATAATATATATATATTATTATATTATATTATAATTATAAATTTTATATTATATTTATATATTAATTAAACAAATAGTATAGCTGTAGTGGCTCGAGGCGACTAAAAGGAGTTTTAAAAAAGGAGGAGTATATATATACCTTTATACTAAATTTTATATTAATAATAATTTAATTTAGTAATTTTAATAAGATAACGTTCCTATTTATATAATAATAAATATTTTAATCTAGTTTAAGTAAGAGGGTATATAGTTTATTAGATAATCTGTCCAGCTATTTATAATAGTAATATTATAGGTTATAAGTTTAAATCTTATTTTTATCTACTTTAATCTACTATTTAATTATCTTATTTAATAGGTTTTAGATCTAATTATATTACATTTAGTTATATTATTTAATTAGACTAGTTATATTTCTAAATAGGCTTAGTTAAAAGTTTTAATTAAGTTAGTGTATCGACTTAACCTAATTAAAAACTAGACTATTTCTAAATAAAAAAAGCTATTTCTAAATAAGTAATATATTAAATTCTAGTATAGAATATTTATATTTTTATATATACTTATTTTTTAACTGTATCCAGAAGAATAACTTTTTTTAGCCTATACCTTTTTTAGATAAGTGTCTCGATACTATACTTTACCTCTCTTTATATAATAAATTATTTAACTAGCCTATATTTAATTAGTTAGTTACTTAAAGAGCCAGTTATTAAATCGCTTAAGAGATAAAGGACCTTTCTTAATAGTTAAATAGTATTATTATAAAAGACTTATTTTTTATTAATAAAAATAAACTAGTTTAGAAATAATAAAATTATATATTTTTTCCTATTTTATAGTTTAGATTTAAATTTTATTAAAAATATATTATATTTATTAAAATTTAAACTATATAAATAAGATAAAAGTAATTTAAATATAGAATTAAGTTTAGAAAGTATAAAAGTCTTTAAAAAATATTATTAAAAAATAGTATTATATAAAAAAGATAAAGTGTAGCGTTAAGGCACTAGTCTAAAAAAGATATAGACTAAAAAAAGTTATTTCTTTAAATATAGTTAAAAAAATAAGCGTGTATAAAAATTATAAAAAATTATTTTTATTTTAAGTTAGTAAAAAATAATATAATATACTATATAACACTAGTATATTAAACTTTAGTACACTAAGCTATATACTATAACTATAAGTTTATTAATTAAAATAATAATTTTTTATTTATAATTTTTATATACGCTTATTTTTTTAACTATATTTAAAAAATTAATAAAGGTATATATATACTCCTTTTTATTTAAAACCTCTTTTAATTATTCTAAGTTACTACCGTTATACTATTTATTTAATTAATATATAAATATATTTAAGGGAATAACTTTTTTTAGTCTATATTTTTTTTAAATTAGTGTTTTAATATTATACTTTACCTCTCTTTATATAATAATATACTATAAGAAAATATTAATAATTATATTTTATTACTTTCTAATTATTAAAAAATAGTTATAACAGGTTAAGAATACTATACTAAATATTAGTAATATATTATTTACTAAATTTTATTATTAATTATATAATTATTATATTTATATATAAATATAATTTATATACTAATATAATATAGTATCTATTATTATATATATAAAAATAAACTAATTTTATATTTTAAATAAAAAGTAATAATAGCTTAAAATAGAATCCTAAAAAGTTTTTATATTTACTAATTTTACGCTAGTAAATTTAATCTAGATTAAAATTAGATTATATTAGCCACCTAGGCGTGTACGTAAGTAGAAATATTAAAGTTATATTTAAAAAGTTAGTAAATACTATTTAAAAATAACTTTAATATTCCTGCTTATATACACGCCTAGGTAGCTAATATAACCTAATCCTAATACTAGTAAAATTTACTGGTATAACTAATTTTGTTTACTTCTAAACTCTTTAGTAAGTAGCCCCTTAGTAGGTAAATTAAATACGCTAGCCTTTTTCTTTAAAATAATATTTTTTTTATATATTTTTAGGTATATCGGCGCTAGTTACTTAAAAGATTTATAGAGAAGTATTTACTATAGATATTAGAATAACTATATTTTACTTATACAGAGTAATAGTCCTTAATAATATTATAATAATTAGGAAATAGTATAAAATAATAAATAGTAAATAGTTATATCTTTTTTTTTCTCTACTATCTATATAATAGCTAAATAAAGGTTCTACTTATTAGTATAAATTATATAATTATATAATTATAGCTATATAATTTATACGCTCTATATTACTAGTAAATCTATTTAAATTAACTACTCTATATATACTAGTAACTCTTTTTGTTATAGTAATACTATACGAATACTCTATTCTCTTTTATCTCTTTTTATATATAAATAAGTAATTTTTTTTTCTATACGAGTATTCTTCTATTTTAATATATCTTTATATAATTAAATTATAGTCTATTATTCATGCGTTATATAATAATAAAAAGTAAAATAATATAGTATTCTGCTATTTATTAATTAAAATTATAGTAAACTAAAATAAAGAGTTAATAATTTTATATATTATATAAAAGTAAGAAGTAAGATTATAGTAAATAGAAGTAAAGAGTTATTATATAGTAATTAAAGAGAGCCTGTCTAAAACTATATAAGATAATCGTATATAAAAAGAAATTTTTTCTTTTTTATAATATTTTTTTTTTATATTTCCTATTTATTATTATCTTCGTACGTAGTTTTAGATATTATTTTATTTTTTAACTTTTTAGCTATCTTCTTTTATATAAAGTTAACCTCTAATAAAATATTTAAAATAGCTCTTATTCTATATAATTAGTAGTAGTAGTAATAGTAGTAAGTTATAACTATTTTTAGTTTTAGTCTTATATAGGCTCCTGTACTTAATAATTAAATCTCAATTATTATTTTTACTAAAACTACTACTAATAGGATATTTTTATTAGCTTTTTATATTAATATATATATATATCCCTATATAATTCTTTCCGTACAGTAATATTTTATAAAATAATAAATATACAGCGTACTAGTTACCTTTATATAATATTAATATTATCTTACTTAATAATACTAACTTAATTCTTTTTACTATAAAAATTATTTACTATAAAAACTATTTGTATACACTTTTTATATAGTTACGCGGAGTATTAAAGCTATAACTATATATATAAAAATACAGCGGCAATACTAAATTTTTGCCCTTTATAAAGTATTATATTTTAGTAATATTTTAGAGTAATACGTATAGTTCTTATATATAATAATTATATAAAATCTAGTATAAATATTATACCTAAAGTATAAAAGCGTTTTTTTTTATTTTTTCTTTTATTTTTTCTTTATTTTTCTTTTATTAGTATAGAGGAGGATTAGGGATATATAAAAAAAGTAGAAAGCTTTCTTTAAATATAATATTTTAAAAGTTCTCCTTTTAATCTTTATATAATAAAGTAAAAGAATATAATGTATAAAGAAAAAGAAATATACTAAAAAGTAATTTATATAATAAAAAATATCTAATTTAAAATATAGAAAGTATATAAAATATTTTATTAGGCTTTTCGTACGGGCTCTAGCCTATTAATTAAAATTTTAATACTATAAAAAAGGGTATTAAATAATAATAATTATATAAAAGAACTATATAGTTTACTTTTTATAAAAGTATCTATAGGATTATTTTTTTTTATTATTTATTATACTTTAGAGATCTCGCGGTTCTTATATAATTAGTAAAAAAATATAATATTTATTATAAGCCTCTTTTTATTTATTATACTAAACTTAATAAAATAATTATATAAAGATTTTAAATCTGTATAGACTACTATAGGGGCTAGTAGAAAATTAATTATATAAAAGACCTTATTAATAGTAGTGCTAAGAGTAATAGTTATATTAAAGTCTATAACTATTTTATATAACTTATTAGTAAGAATACTTTACGTAACTTATTTTTATTTAGTTAAGTTTTAATAAATAATTTTACTATATACGGTAAACTTAGTATCGATATAATTTTTAATTTTAAAAATAATAAAATATCTAAGCTATAAACTGGTGGGGTGGCACAGTGGGCAAGTGCCTGGAAATGTCTTGGGTTCGCGAAATTCTTCAAATTTTCGTCGTTATTCCTTACATTAGGGGTTCGATTCCTCTCCTCACCGCAGCGTTCTTTAAACGCGCCCACTTTGCGTAGTAGACGCAGAGTTTTTCGGAAGTGCGGGGCACCGCTAAGGAATTAATACAAGACTATAAGAAGCTAAAATCCCCGTGCGGAACACGTTACATCCAAAGGTATTTTAGGCTAATATTGTCTAAAGTTAGACGAGATGAAAAGCTATCCCTAAATAGGCTTAGCGTGGCGAACTAAGCCTAATTAGGTTTATGATAGAATAGTAATCTAATATAACTTTATATAATATTAGTTTAAAAATAGGAATAAAAATAGGCTATTAAAAAAGAGAGACGTTTATAAGGACTTTAAAAAAAAAGGGGTATATATATAGCTATTTCCTAATTAGGCAGGTGCGCTAAAATATTAGCGTCTATTTTAAAAAAAAAAAAAAAAAAGCTATAAACTAAAATTTTAGTTATTTATTAAAAATTTATTTATAAAGATAAAAAGTTTTATATATTAAAAGTCTAGTAAAATATATAAAACTTATTTTTTATATTTTTAATCTAATATTTAATTCTTTTATTTAGTATCTTTACTTTTAATATAGTAGGCTCTCTTATTTATATAGCTATAAAGAGGTTAAATATAGCTTTTAGTTAATAAATAAAAGTAATATATATAGTTTTTATATTCTGCTTAATACACTACTATTAAGCTTTTAAATTAATTAGATTTATTATATAGAGGCCTTTGCCCTATTTTTTTTTAAATTATAGTAATTATTCTATTTTCTTTTAAAGTAATTTTTACTTTATTAAACTTTAAAAGTTTATATAAAAAAAATAACTTATCCTTTATATAGAACTTTATAGCTTATAATTTATTTTTTTCTCTATTAGAGAAAGTAGGTAAAATAATACTTAAAATATTATCTATCTATATACCTATTAGGATAAAAGTCTCTACTGCTTTTTTTATTATAAGTAGATATAAATCGTATATAAAGGGGAATATCTTTAGCCTTTTAATATAGTAGTTATAGTATATTTTAAACTAATATAAACCTAATTTAGTTATACTATATAGAGGGTATATAACTTAAAAAATTATATTAAAAGAAAAAAAATAGTTTATTTTTTTAGAGATTTTATATATATATTTGTATACTAATCGAACAAATAGTGTGGCTGTAGTGGCTCGGGGCGACTAGAGATTTTGTATATAGTATATAGAGTAGTAAATTCTTAAATTATATATAGGCCTAAATAATATTACGTAATTTGTACTTTATATTATATAATTTAAAAAGTATTACGCCTAAGACTAAAATAAGTCTTTAGCTTATTCTCTAAATAGTTAGTAACTATATAAAAATAAACTATTTATTATTATTAAAATAACTGGTAAGTATATAGTAGAATTTCTTATATAAAATTATATTTTTATTTTTAACCTTCTGTACTATTCTAAAATTAAATATATAACCTATATAAGTAGCAGAATTATATATAATAGGCTTAAAAATATTACTTATAATAAGAAAATTAATCTCTATATAATTAGATTCCTTAAATAGAACTTTAAGTATTATAATAATATTATTTTAATATAGTTTTATTATTAGTATAAAGTTAAGCTTTTCTTTTTAAGTTATAAAAGCTTTTACTATATAGTTCTTCTTTAGGCGACTTTACTTTCTTAGCTTCTTAGGTTTAGGTTATATAGTTATATTCTCCTCTTTTATAACTAAAGGGTTATTATATAAAAAAATTTACAGTAGTATAGTTTTATATATATTTATTTTATAGTTAGTAGGCTATTTTTTAGATTTATAGTAATATATAGTTTATTAATTAACTATAGTATGTATAGACTTATTTAATTTTTTTTTTAAGTTAGAACTTCTAATCTAATAAAAAAGAATAAAGTTTTTTTATAAATTTAGTCTATTATATATATTAATTATATAGATTAGTATAAGTTTTATATAATTAGTCTATAAAGCCTATAAAGCTTTACAGATAGTATTAGCCTATATAATAATATTTAGTAATAGTAGAGATATTATACTAATCTTTAAATAGGTACTAAAAATAAAATGTATTAGTATAATACTATTTAGGCCTATAATATTATATTATATTTATATACTAATCGAACAAATAGTGTGGCTGTGGTAGCTCGGGGCGACTAAAAGAGGTTTTAAAAAAAAAGGTGTATATATATGCCTTTATACTAGGCCTATAATATTATTTAGTACTTTTATAGCTATTTAAAAAATATTATTATTACTTATATAATATCTAATTTTATTTTTTAAAATATTAAAAACTTGCTGTAATAGGCTGTGCGCTTTTTTAATTTTATTAACTATCTAGTAGGCTTTTACTAGTATATAGTAATACTCTACTTCTATAATTTATACGCTATTCTTAAACTCTTTTAAAATAAAATTAGTACCTAGATTATATATAATAATATCTAGAGAACTTTAATAGGTATTAATTTAGTATTATATAAAAGCTACCTATATCTTTTATATAAATATTAAATTAAGAAAAATAGTAACCTAAAATAATATTTTTAAATTAATAATATAAAGGACATCGCGGTTACTAATTTATATAATATTAATAATAATATTTAGTCGCCCCGAGTCACTACAGCCACACTATTTGTTTAATTAGTATATAAATATATTAATAATAATTTTATAGTTAAAATATATATTATTTTTAATAGAGAACTTAAATCTGTATAAAGCTATTTTATATATTTAGTAGTAATAATATAGTTTTAAAATCTATTTTAGTATAGTAGAGTTAATCTTATAGCCTATATTATAAAGTAGCTTGTAAAATTATTTTATATAAGAGTATTTAAAGCGTTTATAAAGTCTGTAAAATTTTCTTTTAATAAAAGATAAAATAGCTTCTATATAGCTTATATTAAAAAATAAAGATTTTTACTTATGTATAACTAAAACTATTATATTATTTTTATATATAATAACGTTTAATATATTATTGAATTATATTTCTATATATTTATATATTTGTATATTAATCGAACAAATAGTGTGGCTGTGGTGGCTCGGGGCGACCAAAAGGGGTTTCAAAAAAGGAGGAGTATGTGTATACCTTTATTTATATTTCTATATAGTTAGTGTTTACTAAAGATAGTAAAAAGAGTATTAAAGTATTTAAAATATAGTAAATTATTATACTAATTAGGTTTTTAATCTATATAATACTAAAAGTATATATTAGTATATTACCTTTAAAGCTAATAGCAGTTTCCTTTAAAGTTTAATTAATTTTTATATTAGGATTCTTATAAACGTATACTTTAAACTAGCTTTTACTCACTATTAAAAATTTAGTTATATTTATATTTTAAAATTTACCTTAGTACTACGTACAGTATCTTTTTTAAGAGTAAATTATTTAGTTATTTTTCTTTTATTTATAGAGAATATATTTTTTACTATTATATAATAGAAGAATAAGGCGGCAGTAAAGTATTAAATTATTTTTTTCTCTTTTTAAGAACTAAAATTAAATATAGTCTTATTTTCCGATTCCTCTATATTATTATATAAAAATTGTTTAAAGTCTTAAATATAAAAAGTAATATTATCTTAAAAAGGTATTTTCTTATAAAAGTCTTTATATATTATAATATACTAGTTACGTATTCGGGCCTTATCTCGTATAAAATAGTTTAATAACTAGTATTTTTTCTTATAGTAAATAAAATACTTTTTTTTTTTTACTAAAATTATACTTTTAAATTTCTAAAAGGATTATTATATATATTTGTATATTTATATATTAATTAAATAAAAGGGTTTGGCTGTGGTAGCTGTATAGGCGACTAAAAGGAGTTTTAAAAAAGAAGGAGTATATATATACCTTCATCCTCAGTGTCAAAAAAGAAGGGTTATTATATATAAGAGCGGAACTATTAGCGCTAAAAAGGTTTATTTTTATTATTAGTATACCTTTAGTCTATATAAAAAGTCTTATATAATATCTATAACTAAATATAGTATATATATTAGTAATTTATATTAATTTATAATATAGACTTTAAATTATTTAGTAGTTCTTTATACGTAGACTTTATTAAAAAAAATATAACCTATTTAAGCTCTTATTACCTTTTATATACTTATATAATTACTATATAGAGTAGTACTTTTTTTTAAACTAAGGGTCTAGAGCTTTTTATACTAAAGTTAATTTATTAATTATTACCTCTAAGACTTTATACAAAGTCTTATTAGAGTTTTCTTATTTAAATTATATAAAAATAATAATAGTCTAGTTAGTTTAGTACTAGTTATAGTTAATATATATATTAAAATAGTAGTTTAATTTACTATATAACTATTTCTATAAGTATTTTAAACTAATATTATATAGGTAGAACTAGCCCGCGTAATCCTCTAAAATATTTAAAAAAAGAATAGTATATTATAACTCTTAAATATTAATTTTTTACTAAAGCTTAATAAAATTATAAGTCTTATTAGCTAAAATATTATATAGGTAGTTAGTATAGTTATTTACCTTTTTCTATATCTTTTAGAATATAATTATTTTTTATAAATTAAATATCTTTAGCAGTATATCCCGTATAGATAAAAATTAAAATATTAAATTTTAGTAAGTAGCGTATAAAGATTAAAAAATTAATAAATAACTAATTATTAATACTCTATTACTAGTTCCTCGGGGAAATAGTAATATTTTAAAATTATATAATAATAAATATATTAAGTATTATAGTTTATTATTATATATACCTAAAGGCAATACTAGGGTATATAAATTATATAAAATCTAAGGTTATTTAAATTTATATAGTCTATATCTATATTTATATAATATAAACCTAAAATTCTCTAAATAATACTAGTATAGTAGAATTAATTACTTATATAATATATATTATAATAGTTAGCTTTCTTACTATATAGGAGGTATAGCTAGAGTATATAAAATATTTAGCGATTAGCTAAAAATTTAAAAATTTAAATTTAATAGTTTCTGTACAGGTTATTTTATAGTAATAATTAAACTGTTTATTAAACTTCTTAATCTCGCCTAAAAGTTTTTAACTGTTTAATATTCTTTTATAATCTAAAAAAAAGTTTATATAAAACTTATTAGTATTCTTTCTTATTTATCTACTAGAGGTTATACGCCCTTATTTTATAAAATTTCTAGTAGTTCTCTTTAAAATACTTATTTTAGTAATATAAAATAAGAATAGTTCTATTTAGTAAATAAATTATAGTATAAAATAATTAGACTTTAGCTATTCCTTTACTCTATATAAAATTTTATAATAACGCAGCTAACGTACGTAATAAGTTATTTAGTAAATAAGTTATTTTAAATATCTAAATTCTCTATTTAGTATTATAACTTAGTTTAGTTTTTACATACTTGTATAAAGATATTATATTCTTAAATATATTTTTTTATAATAAATCTAGATCCGTCTTTATTATACGCTTTTTGCCTTTTTTTATTAAAAAAGCTTTTTTTTAGTACTATTATATTATTTGGTTTATATAATTAATTATATAGTTTTAGTTTACTATACTAGTAGATTTATATAAAGTAGTTTAGTTTTAAAAAAAATTATTTTTATTTTTTATGCGGATAAGGTTTTAATAAAATATATAATTTAATATACTTTCCTCTATATATAAATACGGGGAAGAGTCGCGTAATATATAAATTTATTTTTATATAATATAAATTTAATAATAACTTAACCTCTTTATACGCCCTTACTAATTTATAGTAAATAAAAAAATTTAATTAATTACTAGTAATAGAGTAGTTAAATAATTTAATTAACTAACTACTAATTAGTATTAAAATAACTATATATTACTTATATAGAGTAATAGTCCTCTATAATATTATAGTAAGTAGAAAATAGTACGAAATAATAAATAATAAATAGTTATATCTTCTTTTTTTTCTCTACTATTTATATAATAGCTAAATAAAGATTCTACTTGCTAGTGTAGATTATATAATTATATAACTATAGCTATATAATCTATACGCTTTATATTACTAGCGAATCTATTTAGATTAACTACTCTACATATAATAGAGGTATATAAAAATATATAAATAAAAAAAAACCTAAATAAATTAAGTACTAATAGGCCTAATATAAAAAGATACAAAAAAGAAATACTAAACTATATAGGTACTATAAATAAAATATATATTTATATATCTTAAAATTTAATATTATAAGTATTAGTACTAAAAAAATAAAAAAATTTAACTATTATAGCTAAGAGAAAAAAATTTATATTAGGTTTAATTAAATTAAACTAGGCGCGGGGTCTAATAGGGATTTATATTAAATAAATATTAGGAAAATAGCTTCTACCTTTAAATATAATCAAAATTAAATAATTTTTAATAAATACTATTAAAATCTTAAGTCTATAGCGCTTTATTATATTACTTCTTTTTTTTTAATTATTAATAGTCTTTTATTTACGTTGTATTAGTTCTTTTTTATAAGTAAAATGTATAAGTTATTTATTAAAAAATTATAAAACTTTATAGTTTATTAGTAATTTATTTATTAAAATAAAAATAGAGGTAAGTTTATATATAATTAACTATTAATTTTTTTACTTTATTTATAGTAATAACGTAAGTAATAATACTAAATAAAAGTAGTATAGTAGTAATACCGCTTTAAAAACTTTTTATAAAATATAAAAAATTATTTTTAAGTACCTTTAATTTCTTTTTTTTTTTTACTCTTCCTTATTTTTATTATAGATATTTTTAATTATTTAGGTTAAGACTTTACTAATTTAGCTATAGCAGAATTTTAAATTTAAGTTTACTTATAATATCTATTTAATCTTTTTTTTGTACTTTTTTATTATTTATTATATAATCTTTATATACTGCGTATAAATATTTAGTTAAAGAAAAACCCTAAATTATAATTTTTTAAAATTTTTTTTTACAAAATATATTTACTATACTACGTAAAATAAGAAGTATAATTTTATAAATAATAGTAATTTATAAAAAGATTTTAAATATTAATATACTATAAAGTCTTTAAGTATATTAAAGATAAATTTAATATATTCCTAATAGCCCTACGCGCGTTTAAGTTAGCTAATAATAAAATAAATATAGACTAGTTATAGCCTACTCTAAATATAATTATTAAAAATTTAGAGTGTTTAGTATAAGTAATATACATAAATAAAACCAAAATAAATTTAATTAAAATTTAGTTAGTTTTATATACGGCGTTAGGTAGACTATATTAAAAACTTTTATAAATAAAATAAGTAGTTAATAATGTAACTATTTAAATTGAATAGTTTAGTATAAGTCTATTTAGTAGTTAATATTAAACAAATAATTAACTACTTAAACTATTTTATTACTGTTATCTAAATGAGATAAGTAGTAGATAGGATTTAGTATTTTAAATATTTTTTTTTTTATATAGTAGAAAAAAAAATTTCTTTTTCTACTTATTTTATATTTCTACTCTAATCTATTTTCCTATTATTTAATTTAAATATTTAAAGCTGCTAGTAGATTTAGCTTATTAAAATATTTTTTATAAAACGTTTTTAGTTTATAAGATATTTAAATAAAATTTAAAATAAAGTACTATACGGGGTTAAAATTATATTTAACTTAGCTTATATAATATTTTAACGTTTTTCTAAAAAATTTACTAATTAGCATTTTTTTCATCTTTTACTCTTTAATTCTATTAATAAAAATACTAAACAGCTTAAAAACTTTTTATATAAGTAATAGATTTTAGAGGTCTTTATAAAATAGCTTAAACATGAATATATTATATATTTATAATTTTAGTAGTAATTCTAATTAATAAAAATATTTTACTTTTTTTAGGATTTTAAAAGGTCCCTTTTACTTATTAGATAGTTTTAAGCTTAGTTAGTTAATTTTTAAGTTATAAGTTTTTAAATATACTATATTACTAATATTTTAGTTAATAGGGTAATAGTATTAATTTATAATAAATTATATTTAGATTTAAGTCTATTTTATTTTATTTTTTACTAGCTACTAAACAGTATATATATACTAAGTAAGAAGTTTTATATTTTAAAAATTAATTTTATTCTACGGTACCCTAAAAGTAGAGATATTTTAATTTTAGTTTTATTATAATTTAGAACTGTAGAGGATTTAATATAAAAATATTTTAATAGTAAAATAAAATAGAATAATTTAAACTCTATTAATTAAAGGTAAAAGGGAGCTCTAATTATTTTAGTAATAAAATATAAATAGACGTAACTACTAGTTAATATATTTATTTATAATTTTTATTTAGCTATTAGTTTCTTTATAGTACGTAGTTAAGAGTTTTACTTTAATATTTAATAGAATTTAAACTAAAAACTAAATATAAACTAAGGACTATAGTTTAAAATAATAGTTTTTAGTATATATTTAAAATAGTATATTTATATATTTATATACTATATATATTTGTATACTATATATATTTGTATACTAATTAAATAAATAGTGTGGCTGTAGTGGCTGTGTAGGCGATTAAAAGGAGTTTCAAAAAAGGAGGAGTATGTGTATACCTTTATTTCTATATACTAGTTAAATAAATAGTGTGGCTGTAGTAGCTCGAGGCTTTAAAATAGTATATTTATTAGATAAATAAGTTTACTATTTCTTTAGTATTAATTATTTTATAATAGGGAATAGATACAGCTTATTTAGAAAAGTAATTAATAATAAATATTATTTAATTATAACTAGACTTATTTTTAAAAAACAATTTAAAATTAATATATAGGTGCTATATTAGTTAATTAAGAATAAAGAGTAGGTTAAGTATATTTACTATTTAAAACATTGAGTATAAAGGCATGCACATACTCCTCCTTTTTTGAAACCCCTTTTGGTCGCCCCGAGCCACCACAGCCACACTATTTGTTCGATTAGTATACAAATATAAATATTTACTATTTAAAATTATTTTAAATATATATAATAGTAGGTAATATAGTTTTATATATATCTTTTATAAATAGTTTTTATACCCTTTTAGTAGTACATATAAGATAAAAGCTAGTAGATTTTAGTATAGTCTAGATATATAATAGATTTTTGATTATATATTTTATAGATAAGGTGCGTAACTAAGACTAATTTAAAATTAATATAAAAATATTTTTTATATAATAGGAGTCTATCTTCTACTTAGTAGTTATTTAGTAAAATATTTTTTTTTAGTTTAAATCTATTTTAGTTCTCCTAAAGTAGAATTTTAATAAAAATAAATAAATTAAAATTTATAATACTTTAGATATTCTCTATTAATAAAACTTTAATATAGCTAGTAGTATTATTAATATACTATTAAGCTAGTTTAGCATTAATTCGGGGATTAAGCCTATATAGTTTAATAAAATATAAAAATAGTTATTTCTTTACATATTTTTAAAATTAATAAAATTCTATTTTTTATAACTAAAAATATTAGTTTCATTGCGTACACGGTTTAGCACTCAACAGAGTTCCCTCACTGCGTTTGTACTCCTGGATCGAGGTCTAGGCGTACTTTTACTTTTCGAAAAATATTAGTTTAAGTATTATTTTTTTTTGTACGTACTAGACTTAGAAGTTAAAGAAAACTAGGATTTTAGTTTAGTAGGTCTATTAAATATTAAGAACTTTAGTTATTATAAAATATTTTAAAGTGTAATAATCTAATAAAATTTAAATTAAGTCTTAAATAAACGCGAGCTTAGTATACTATTTATTAAAAATAGTAATAACAGTAAAGAGTTTCTTATTATTAATTTTTTAGTTTAGTTTAGAACTAGTTAAAATATAATTATAAAACGTAATAGAATAGGTCTTTTTATTTTAGTATTATTATAATAGTATATTTAAAATTATTCTATTAGACGTATCTATTTTTATTAAAATAGAAAGCTTAAAGTTAAAATAGTATAAAATAAAAATTAATAGTAACATCTATTTAATTTATATAAATATAGTATTATATTTTAAATTTTATATAAATAAGACTTAAGGGCTTTATAAAGCACTTAAAGGATAGATAATACAAAAAAAAATATTTAATAAATTAGTAGTAAAATCTAGTAAAGCCTAAAAAGGACTTTATACTAGTAATAGTTATAGGGACTTTTTAATTATAAAATATTTTTATTTTATTTAAATTACCCTCTAAACTAGAGTCTATTAATATATATTTTAGGTATAAGGTACAGTTTATATAAAAAAATTTTTTTTTAATATTTATTTAAAATTTAGTATTGCGAAGTTATTAAAGTATTTTTTTTTACTTATTTAATATATTTTTTATAGGTCTTAGAGTAGATTAGAATATTATTTAAATATATAATATAGAAGTTATCTAAATAGTTAAAAAAAATATTATTTATATATTACTAATAAATTGCTAGGCTATTATATAGGCTAAAGAGTAGGATTTTATATTTATAAACTTTATATTTAATTCTAAAAGTAGTATATTTATTAAAAATAAGATCTATATAAGTCTTATTAAATACCGCTTATATATTAAATTTAGTAAAAAACTTAGTTTTAGAAAAATAGGCTAAAAGCTTATTAATATATAAAATTAAGTAGGTATTTTTTTATATTAAAATATTAAGCTTACGGTAATTAACGCAAATATATAAATTATTATTTAGTTTTTAAATATATAATACTAAAGATACAAAAAAAGCTTTAACTATACTTAATATAACTCTTTTTTAAGTATTTTAGGATATAGGCCTTAATAGTTTTAAGTTTTTTAAGACTAGACTTATATAAAGGGCTATAGTTATTTAAAAATAATTTTATAAAAATAATTTTATAGTTATAAAATTAATACTTAAATAACTAATTAGTTATAGTTTTACTATAAATATCTTAGAATTAGTTATACTTATTAGAAAAATATTTATTAAGAAGCCTTTTATTTTTAGGGTTATTTTAGAGCTTTAAACTCTAAAAATAAATAAAAATTTATTTAATTTTATAAAGGGATATAGTAAAAAATCTATTAGTAGAATACTTTATATTAAAATAAAAAGTATTAGCTAAAATAAAAGTAATAGTTAGGAAATAATTACATTTTACTAGTTTTTATAAAGTTAGTTTTAAAAATAGAGGTACAGATACTATAGTGTATTTAAAAATAATAGTATAAGGAAAATAAAAGAACCCTTATATATAATAAAAAGTAAGATTTTATTATTTTTAATAATTATTTTATTTTTATAGGGTATTATAACGGCGGATATTTTATTTTACCTTTTAATTAGAGATAAGCTATTTTAATTATATTAAAATAGTCTTAGAAGAGTTATATATTTAAAAATACTTTAAAGGCTATATAATTTTATTTTATACTATATTAAGTTAGAGTTAGAAACGCTTTATCTATTTTAGGCTAATAATATAGTCCTAAGTTCTAAAATCTATAATAATAAAGGGGTAGTTTAAGATAGTTTTACTATTAATTTTTATTTATAGGCGAATATAAGAATTAATAAAAATCTAAAATTAGTTAAAAAAAATTTTAATAGAATTTAGTAGGAGAGTTTTTAGATTAATTATTAAAATAAGTATAAAAAAAAGTATATAATAAAAAAATAAAAAAATAAAAAAAATTTAAATACTAGTATTAATAAGTATATAAAGTTAAATTCTATACTTTTTAAACTAAAATATAAAGGAGTTTCAGAAATAGAAATTTTTTAATAAAAATAATAAATTAATATTTAATAAATTATACTTACTTATATTTACAGTAAAACGTTTTTTTAGATATTAAAATTTCTTAAATATTTTTTTTATTAGTATTAATAAACTTTTTATTATAGATTTTCTAAATTTTAATTTTTTTTATTTTTAAATTAGGGTAATTATAAACCAAATATTTAACTTATCTATAATTATAGTAACTATTAGCAGCTATCTATTTTAGGAGTATTAATACTTAACGTAGTTAATTTTAAAGCTAGATTAAAGAGGTTTTTTTTATAGAAATATAAAATATTATAAAATAAGTAAGTACTTTTATATTAGTAGTTCTGCTACCTATAATATATTTTTATTTTAGTATAAATAGCTTAGTGTAAGCGTAGGTATTATTTAGTATTAAGTTAAACTAGCTATAAAGAGAAGCGTTCCGTTATTTAAAATTAAAGACTATAAAGTAGACTATTATCTTATTAAATAAACTATTTTATATAAACTTAAACCCTATATTTAAAGCCCTTAAAAATAAAGTAATCTTTTTTTATAAAAGAGAGCCTATTTATTTTAATATACTCTTCCTTAGATAGCTATACTAATAAATTATATTTTAAAAGTAAAAAAGATTTTAAATTTTTCTATTTTTAGGCATTAAAACTAGATTTAATACTTAGTCTTTTTAGGTCTAGATACAAAAAATATTTAAAATAAAATAATAATTTTTATTTTATATATTTAAACTAAAGTTTTAATAAAATAAATAAATATTAAAATTTTAAATATTTATAAGCTGTATTAAATATGTATTCCTAGACTAATACTTTATAATAGTATTTACTCTAATAGTAGTCTATATTAATCTTAAAATAATTTTAGATAGAGGCCTACTATTATTAAAAAGTAAGATTAGTTCTATTCCTAAGTAGCTTAATTATAAAAGTCTTTTTAAATAATTTATTATATAGAGGCTCTAGGAGAGACAATAAGTATTTACTATTTTAAATAATAAGTATATTATCTTTAGTTAAATATAGTTTAATTAATAATATTAGTTAATTAGGTAAAGTAGATTTTTAGAATAAAAAATCTAATTATGTCTATAATAATCTTAACCAATCTTATAATATCTTTACTAATTTTTTTTAGATTAAGTCTAAATAACTACTCTATTTATTAGTAGATAACTTAGATTTCTTTTATTAAAGATTTAATATTATTTTTAATACTAATAAATTAAATTTTTATTAAGTTTATATTTATTTAGACTATTACGTATAATAAAAATCTAAAAAATTAGTAAATGTTGATATTTAATTTTAAGTCTATAGGTTTTTAGTAGTTATAATTTTTTTATTTTAGTATACTCTAACGCGACTTCTCTAAAGTTAATTTAATATAATAAAGAATTAGGAGTTCTAAACCTAAAAGCTTTAGCTAATAAAATTTTTTTAAAATTTTATCTCTTAGTCTAAAAGTATATTAATACGTAATTAAATAACTCTAGTAGTTATTTTATTTTATAATAATATTCTTAAATACTATTACCGACTAGGGTAACTTTTTTAATATAATATATTAGCGCTAGTTATTTAAAAAAATCTATATAAGAGTATTTATTATAGAGGTATATAAGAGTACGTAAGTAAAAAAAAATCTAAATAAATTAAATACTAATAGGTCTAATATAAAAGAATACTAAAAAGGTACTAAACTATATAGATACTATAAATAAAATTTATACTTATATACCCTAAGATCTAATATTATAAGTATTAGTACTAAAGAAGTAAAAAAATTTAACTAGTACGACTAAGGGAAAAGAATCTATATTAGGTTTAATTAAGTTAGACTAGGTATAGGGTCTAATAGGGATTTATATTAAATAAATATTAAAAGGATAGCTTCTATCTCTAAATATAATTTAAATTAAATAATTTTTAGTAAATATTATTAAAACCTTAAGTCTATAGCGCTTTATTATATTAGGCCTACTATGCTAGTTAAATAGGTTAGAGTTAGGTTAGGATTAGGTTACTATATCTAACTACGATTTACTAAATAAATTACGTAATATATAATATATAAAGCTAAAACGGTATTTATATATAACTTAGTTACTTTTTTATAGTATATTAATATTTTAGTTATTAAGTATAAAGGTATATACATACTCCTCCTTTTTTAACATCCCTTTTAGTTATCCTAAGCTATTACAGCTACACTATTTGTTCGATTAATATATAAATATATGTAATATTTTATATTAATAGCTTTTATATTACGTAAGTTATTTAAGTTTAAAAGAATAATATAGTTTTTTAATAATTAAAATATTTTATTTTATCTAAAATAACTAATGTAATATATAATAAAATATATAATAATGTAACTATATATAAAAATACTAAAAAAAGCTATTTAGATATATAATTTCTATTATTATAGTTTATATATTAGTGAAGATATTTAGTAAGTTATATATATTTATATATTAATTAAATAAATAGTGTGGCTGTAGTAGCTTAGAGTAACTAAAAGGGGTTTTAAAAAAGAAAAAGTATATATATACCTTTATACTTAATATATTAAAAAAGTTAGGTAAGGCTAAATTAAATAAGGTATAGCGCTACGCTAGACTACGCTAGCGCACTTAATATACTCTTCTTAAAAAAATATTAAATTAAAGAAGTCTAGTATAATAAGTCTAGTATAGATATTATATTTATTTATAGAGGAGAGATATATAAAGTACTATCTATATATCTCTCCTTTATCTTATAGTTAATAGTACAGCTAAATATTTATTAAATAAAGAAAATATACTAACTAAAATATTTTTTAAAAGTAAAAGTACGTATCGGAGCTTTACGTATTATAGCTATAACTATTTATAATATATAGATTTCTTTTAGTCGCCCCGAGCCACCACAGCCACACTATTTGTTCGATTAATATACAAATATATAATATATAGCTATTCCTATTCTTTTTTTAGTAGATATTATACTTATTTAGAATAAAGGTATATACATACTCCTCCTTTTTTAAAACCCCTTTTAGTTACCCTAAGCTACTACAGCCACACTATTTATTCGATTAGTATATAAATATATATATACTTATTTAGGTTAATTTTAATATACTTACTATATTAAATATATAAGCTATTTTTACTATATCCTATATATGGAGTAATAAAGTTTAATAAATTTTTTTAATACTACTAAGTATTTTATATATAACGTAATTACTAAGTTCCTTAAAAGTAGTATTTACTATTTTTAAATAATTATAAACGATTAGTATAACCATAAAATAATAATAGTAATTTTATTAATAGTAGAGGTAATAAAATTTAAAAATCTAGAGTTAGTAGCGCTAGCCTATATAAAGACACTAGTCTATATAAAAGTAATAGCAACGATAGCGATAGTAATAAAAGTAAAAATAAAAGTAAAAATAAAAGTAGTAGTACTATACTAGTAATAAAAAATAAAAAAATAAAACTATAAAGGTATACACATACTCCTCCTTTTTTAAAACCCCTTTTAGTCGCCCTAAGCCACCACAGCTACACTATTTATGCGATTAATATATAAATATATAAAAAAAAGCGTATTAATATTAATTTTATATCAAAAATACATAGCCCGGCTTACATAGTATAGTTATATAAGATTTTACTAGATATATAGCGGTAAAAGTAAAGACGTTTTAAGTACAGAGCCTATAGAGCGATAGGTAAAAAATAATAAAATTTTTAGTAGATAGAAATAAAAATACTAGGAGTAGTTAATATTTAACAGTTTTAGGGAGGCCTATATATAATATATATTATTTCTTTAGTATATAGGCTAAATAGATAAATAGACGTACTTAGTATTATATTATTATAGGCGAGGAAGGATTTACAGGGGGGTGAAGAAAAAAAAGCGTAATCGAAAAAGTTACCTTTTTTAAAAATTTATATAAAATTAATTACTAAGCCTAAAAATACCTAAATAATAGCGTCTTAAAGAGAAAGTTATAAAGAATATTATAAATATATTAGCTACTAGTTATTTATTACGTATAATAAAATAAAATTACGTAAACTAATAGATATTTTTAGCTACTTTTTTAAGGCCTTATAACTTTTTAGTTTATAAATATATTTAACTAAAATTCTAACTATACTGTTTTAGGCTAGGTAGATATTACGTAATCTAACGTTTAATAAAAATTTATTATATAATAATAAATTTATATAAATAGTAAAATTTTAGCCCCTGCTTATATAATCACTAATTACGTAATATATTATAAATATTATAGTATATAGTAATATCTTTTTAATTTTAAAATCCTAGACTTCTATTCCTTTACTATAGTAGTAAATTTAATATAACTTAAATATAAAGTTAATCTTCTTTTAATAGTAAATACTTTTATTCTAATAAGTATTTTTACTTTAAAAGTACTCCTTATAGTATTTATAATATTATATAAGGTATTAAAAATAAAATAACAATAATAATAATATAAATAAAGTTAAAAAGAGCAAAGTTTCTAAGGTAACTTAAAGACAAAAAAGAGTTCTTAATAAAACCTTAATTTAATATTCTAGAAAAATAATATAACATACTATAATTAGAAAATAGTCTAAATATTTTAAATATATTCTTAAACAGGTTTAGAAAAGAGGAGAATTAATAATATTAATATAAATCTAAAAAAAACCGAAAATTAATAAATAAAACGCGAAAAAGTAAGTAAAATACGCTAAAATAAATATTTAAAAATATTTAAAATATAAATATTAAAAATTATAATAGTTTATAATAAGTTAGTAATATAAATAAAAAGGACTAGAAAGAAATATTATTAAAAAAGCAGTAAAAATAGAGTTACATATAAATAAGCTATTAGCTAATTACTAAGTAAGTTATTTTAAGATTTTAATATAGTAAAATATACTATATTTTCCCTACTTTTATAATATGATTTTATATTTTAAATATTAATTATATTAATTTTTTTATTAGTTAAAATTTTATCTTCTAAGTTTAGATTGCTATTTATTTAGAAGATAAAAGCAATTTAGTATTTACTAAAATATATAACTTATATATTTATTATACTAGTAATAGTTATATAAAAAAATTTTTAATATCTTAAGTTAATCTAAAGATAAATAGAGGTAAGTAACTAACTAGATTTTGTAGATCTTTTTTTAATATTATAATATTATAATATATATATATAATAATAATATATTATAATTATAATCCTCGTATTAATAGTAATCTACGTTAAAACTTTTAAAAAGATAACACTTATATTTATAAAATAAGAAACGTTTTATACTTATTTAGGAATAATAAAAGAATATAATTTTTTTTACCTAGCCTATAACACTACTTCAGCCCATATAATAAATATATAAAATTATATAAAATTTAGGCTAAATAAAAATAAACTATATAATTTAGTTATAATATTAAGTTTAAATAGTATAAAGTCTATTAAAAGAGCGATTTTAAAAGAATAAAATAAAATACTATAAAAAGTTATTAATAATTATATTTTATCTCTCCCTAGCTATTATATAATACTTATAGAATTTTAGGTATGCTATACTAAGTACTAGTAATATATTATTTACTAGTTTATTATTAAAATTTTAAAAATTTGACTTTTATTAATAATTATATAATAAATATATAAATATATATAAATAATTTGTATACAAATATAATCTAGTCACTATTATTATATATATAAAAATTAGCCAATTTTACACCTTAAATAAAAAGTTATAATAGCCTAAAGTAGGGTCCTAAAAAAGTTTTAACTTTACTGATTTTTAATTACCCCTAAATACCTTAGTAAGCAGCCTCTAATAGGGTAATTAGTATATACTAATCTTTTTCTTTAATAATTATTTTTTTTATATTTTTCAGCTTACTACTTAAAAAGTTATATAACTTTAAAAAACGTATCTTTTTCGATTACGCTTTTTTTTTTCACCCCCCTGTATAATTATAAATAAAAATATTAACTATTATTAAACGCTATACTCCCTATAGACAAAGCGAAAAGTAATAGAAATAAATATAACCTCTATTTTATATAAAAATAAAGTTAAAAAAGTAGCCGACAGGTTATAATAGTAGTTATCAGCTAACTTATATAGTAACTCTAGACTAATCTACGCATTAGATTATTATAAATTAGTTTAGGGTTACTATATAGGTTACTAAATATATAAGCTATAATAATAAAAATTATATACTAAAATAGCTAATTTTTAATAGTTTTATATAGGGCTATATTACAATATATTTTATTATATATTACGTAGCATATTTTATTTAAAATAAAATTATTCTTTTTATTTAAAAGTATATTACTTTTTAAACCTTTATAACTTACGTAATATAAGGACTATAAACCTAAAATGTTAATATATAATAAAGAAAATAACTTATCTATATATAAATACTTTTTTAGCTTTATAGATTATATATTACGTAATTTATTTAGTAACCGGTAGTTACGTATAGTAATCTAACCCTAACTTAATCCTATTTTATTTAACTAGCGTAAGGCCTACTGGTTAAAAAGTTATATTATTTTAAAAAAGGTATTTTTTTTATTCCTCTATAATAGTAACTTTATTATATATATAAAAAATATAAAGGCATATATATACTTCTTTTTTTTTAAACTCCCTTTTTATCGTTCTAAGCTACTACAGCCACACTATCTGTTTAATTATAATATAAATATATATATATATATATATATAAACTATTATATATATATTTAAATAATTATAATTAAAATATTAGAAATTACTTTTTAAAATTTTTCTTTCTATTCTTATCTATATAAATATAATTTAGTACTAATCTTCTAGTATAGTATATACAAAATAAATTTATTATAGTATATAATAGTTTAGGTATAAAAAATAAATAATTAATATTAAAAAGAAATAAAAAAGTCTTTACTTATTATAACTCTATAAATAGGTACTATTATAACTTATTAAACTCGACTTATTACTAAACTCGACTTATTACAGTTAAAACAAAATAAAATATTATAAAAAAAGTTTAAATAACTATACTAAATACTATTTTAGATATTCTAATATTAATTTTAAATATATATTATTAGTATTAATAAAAAGAGAAGTAGTATTAAAATTTAAGGATTTAAGTAGTATTTTTCGACACATTGAGTATAAAGGCATACACATACTCCTCCTTTTTTGAAACCCCTTTTAGTCGCCCCAAGCCACCACAGCCACACTATTTGTTCGATTAATATACAAATATATATATATATTAAGTAGTAATATTATTTTTATATATATATTTATATATATTATAATTAGTATTTAGGTAATAGGCTACAGTGCACGGAGACTCTTAAGGGACTAATAAAAACTATAAATAAAAAGAGTTATATAACTAATAAATATAATAAAGGTCTATTATATCTGTTAACAAACTCTTAGTAAGGTTATTAATAAACTTTTAGTAAGTTTATTAATAGACTTAATAGAGGTCTATTAGGTTTATTATTATACTATATAGGAGCACGAAGACTAAAGGGTTAGATTTTATATTTAACCTATTCTTAATCTATTATTTAGATTACTTAGGCTCTTATTAATTTAATATCTTATAATATTAATACTAACCCCCTATTACTTATTTACATAAGTAATAACTACTCTTTATTATTATTATTACTTCTACCTAAAAACTAACCTTAAGTCTAAAAAGATTTTAATACTTTAAATACTCTTAATATAAGTAGTTTTAAGGACTTTATAACTATATAGGACTTATATAATAAAACTATACTATTAAACTTGTTTAATAGAGACTAAAAAAATCTTAACTACTAACTACTCTAGCTAGATTTATATTTTTACTTTATAACTCTAAATATAAGTAATAAAAATAAGGTCTTATTTACTATAACCTATATATAAAAAAAAGTTATAGAATAGATTTAACCCTATATTAGTATTTACTTAGTTAAAGAGAACTCTAAAAGAGATAAAATTAATAAAATAATTAAAAATTACTCTATATTTAGGAAAAACTTTAAGTAACTTTTTAAAGTTACTAACTAAGTACTACTAGCCGAACGAGCGCTCTAGAGACTTAAGTAAATCTACTTAGCTATAGAGTATATAATATACTTTAAGTATTATATATATTTGTATATTAATCGAATAAAAAGTGTGGCTGTAGTGGCTCGGGGCGACCTAAAAGGGGGTTCGAAAAAGGAGGAGTATGTGTATGCCTTTATACTTAATGTATCGAAAAAGTCATTTAAGTATTATATAGTATAATTAAAATAAAGAAATATACCTTTAATAATATTATATAAGTAAGGACTAAAGAGGAGTATAAGAGAGGAACTCCTAAAAAGTAAAATTTTAATTAATAAACTTTAAAAACTATATAATAAATCTATTTAAATTAACGTAGAATAGTATAAGTTAAACTAAGTATTTTAGTATAAAAAAAGAAGTAACCTAAGCTATAAAAAATCTAATAGGTAAGCTAGCTACTATAAAAGTTATACTAGTTAGTAAAGCAGAGATCTTTATAAATATTAATCTATAAAATTAAATACTTTAACTAGAAAAATAAAAAGTAAAAAAAAAAGCTTTTATAAGCTAAAAAGTAAGAACGACCTAACTAAAAAGAAATAAACTTATTTTATATATAAAAAACTAAATTATATTTTTAAAAACTACAGATGTAAAAATAAAATTAAAAAATAATTAAATATATTAAATACTAAAGATAACTACGCTAAAGACGATAAATAGATTATTATAAATAAAATTAGTAAGTTTAACCTTAAAAAAATAAGAGTAGAAGAAAATAACTTATCCTAATTAAAACTCTATAAGAACCTTAAAAAAAAGAATAATAACTAAATAAATTTTTTTTTATTACTAAGAGTACTAACGCTATATTTAGAGGATAGGGTAAAGGAAAAAAAAGTTAAATAAAAAGTTAATATATAGGATTATTAGGAACAGAACTAATTTAATAAAAAAAATAGCTAATATAATAATACTTTACCTTACTTACTCTATAACTATTTTAAAAAGAATAAAACTAGTCTTTAAAAAAGATCGCGAATAAATAAATATAGTTTATTAAAACTAGCTCTAGAATAAAAAATACCTATATAAAAACTTTAGTTATAAGCTAAAATATAGCTTAGATTATCGTAATCTAATATACTATATACTAAAATAGTAATTATATAAAGTAGACGTATATCTAGTATATTATACTACTAAAAAAAAATACTAGTTTTTTACCTTTAGATAAAGATATAAGTAGATATAGTTTAATTACTTAATTAATAACTATAACTAATACTTATAGGATAAACGGGAAAAAAAGTACTTTTTAAACTATATAGAGGCTAATTATATAGTAATAAATATAATTATTAATAAAAATTATAACTAGAAATATTAGTAAACTTACTTATACTCTAAGTATAATTAATACTAGATTAATAAACAACTAGTTAGATTTAAAAAAATAGAAAAATATCTTATAGAAAAAAGAACTACTATAAAAAAAACTTTTTTAGGTTTATTAGTAAACTTTAAGGGTTTATAAAAAAACTAAATATAATAAATAGTACTTTATTAATTAAGCTACTAGTTAAGCTTAAAAGAAAATAGATAAAAGCTATACTAGACTTAGGGGTATAAGGGAACTATATATTATAAAGAGTACTTAAAGAAATAGGCCTTTTAAGAGTATCTAAAAACAGCTCTTATATACTCTATATTATAAATAGAAACCTAATACTAGGTATACTATAAATTAAATATAAAGTAACTATAAACTTTAAAATCTATTAATACTAAAAAAAATTTACTCTTAACGTATTACCGAAGAGTAATTATAATATTATATTAAAACTTTTATAGTTATAGAAGTATAATTTAAAAATTAACTAAAAAAATAAAGGACTTTTATTAAAGTACTATAAATATATACTATAAATAAAGCCTACATATTCTACGCTAGAAATAGTAAATAAAAAAGTAATAAAAATAATTATTTTAAAAATAGAATTTAAGGAAAATAAATCTATTTTAGTAAATACTAAACTAGATTATTAAATTATAGAGCGTAAGGAAGTAAAATACTATATAACTTATAAAATCCCTAAAAAATATAAGGAATAGAGTTATTTCTTCTAGAAAGAGGTAGAACGCTATATATTACTTAAAAGAAAACTAATTAATTATAAAATAGTTCAGGAAAAAGAGAAAATACTATCTTTTAGACTATTATATCCTTAGACTAAAAAAGAACTCTAATAGATATAAGAATTTTTTAAGTAATATTTTAAAAAAGGTTATATATAATTATTTATATTACTAGTAGTATTACTACTAATATTTATACTAAAAAAGAACGGGACGCCGAGACTATATATTAATTATTAAAAATTTAATAATATAATAATAAAAAACTATTACTTATTACTAAATATAGAAAAACTATAAAATAAACTAGTTTAAGTAAAAATATTTACTATACTTAATTTATAGGACGGTTACTACTTAATATATATTAAAAAGGGAGATAAATAGAAAATAGTATTTTAAATAGGATATAAATTTTTTAAATACTTAGTTATACTATCTAGACTTATAAATATACTAGCTACCTTTTAGGCTTTTATAAATAATATATTAAAAAACTATTTTAATATTTTTATTATTGTATATCTAGATAATATTCTTATTTTTTTAGAAAATAAAAAAGACTATATTAAATATATAAAGACAGTACTAAAAGTACTAAATAAAATAAATTTTAGACTAAAACTAGAAAAATATAAATTCTATAAAATAGAGTTAGAATATTTAAAATATATTATTTTTATAAGCAGAATAAAGATAAGTCTAATAAAAATAAAAATTATATAAAACTAGCTAAAGCTAATAATAATAAAATAAATATAAGAGTTTCTAGACTTTTATAGATTTAACTAATAGTTTATTAAGGGATACGTATAAATTATATATCTCTTAATAAAATTAACTAAGAAGACTATTCTATTTTAATAGGAGAGAGAGTAATAGAAAGTATTTAAATTACTAGTAAAAGTATATATAACGCTACCTATACTCGTTACGTTTATTAGTAAATAACTATTATAATTTAAGATAGACGCTTTAGATAGATAGAATAAATAAACTAAACTATAAAAACTTACTTACGTATATATTATAACTAAAAAAAAATAACTAAGTTATACTACTACTACTAGCTTAGATAACCTATAATAATAAATAATTTATAACTATAGAAACTATACTATTTTATATAAATTATAGAAGGTACCTATACTTATTTTATTTAATAATTTCTATAAATTAAAGAATAGAAAAGGCTATTATAATAGCTAAGAATATAGAAGAAATATACTAGTAAGTAAAAAAGACTATTAAAAAAATACAGGAATAAACAACAATACGCGCTAATAAAAAAAAATAGTATTTTAGCTAAAAAAAAAAAAATTTATCTTCTTACGAAGAACTTAAAAACCTAAAAAAAAAAATAAAAAATTAAACTATATTAAGGTTAGACTATTTTTTATTAAAAAGTAATAAGGCCTAGTTAATTATAAACTAAAATTACTTAAAAACGCTAAAGTATATTTAATATTTTATATATTACTACTAAAACTAGCCGACCTAAAAATACCTATTTAAATAATCTTCTATTATACACCTAAAGAAGAAGACGAATATAAAATAAAAAAGATATATAATAATTATAGAAAAAACCTAAAGTAGTTTCTAGTTAAGTAAAAAAACTATTTAAAGTTAGAGAATATATAAGAACTAAAAAATAACTTAAATAACTATAAGGAAATAATTAAAAAATATTTTAAAAGAAAATAACGTACTATAACGCTTTAAAAAAATTAAAAGTTATAAAAATATTTACTATATTTAAAATAGACTATAGTAAAAATAATAATCTAACGTTTATATTATATATAGGGTAACTAGACGGTTTAAAATTATTAAGTTTAATATTTTTAGTAGCCTCTATCTTAGATAAAAGATATTTAGTTTTCTTATAAATAAAAAGCTTAGCCTATTTTAAAATTTTTTTATTTTATATTAGATAAGCTAGTATAATAGTAAGTAGTTTTTTATTTTTATTTACTTTCTTTTAGTATTTTTTATAAGTTTTATTTAAAGAAGACTATAATAGATTTACGTAAAGTTTATAAGTAGTAATATATGTTACGTAGTATATATATACGTTTAAATTATTAAAGGATATAATATAATAAAGAGTATTAACGGCAGAATAATAATTATAAAATATAAAAGTAATTTAACTATTATAATAAATCTTAAAACTAATATAAAGAGCGCGGGCTTTAGATTTAGATATAATAAAAATAATAAGGTTATAAAGTATAGGGTAAAACTTAGTTTTAACTAATTAAAACTTAAAGAGATACGTAATTTAAAAATAAATTAGTTAAAAAAGGGGGATAATATTATAATTAGTATTTAGGTAATAGGCTATAGTGTACAGAGACTCTTAAGAGACTAATAAAAACTATAGATAAAAAAAATTACGTAATTAATAAACGTAATAAAAGTCTATTATATCTATTAATAAACTCTTAGTAGGTTTATTAATAGACTTTTAATAGGTCTATTAGATCTATTACTATATTACATAAGAGTACGAAGACTAAAGGGTTAAATTTTATATTTAACTTATTTTTAATCTCTTATTTAAATTACTTAGGCTCTTATTAATTTAATATTTTATAATATTAATACTAACCCCCTATTACCTATTTATATAAGTAATAACTACTCTTTATTATTATTACTACTTCTATCCGAGAACCAACCCTAAGCCTAAAAGGACTTTAATAATATATTAATTAAATAAATAGTGTAGTTATAGTGGTTGTGTAGGCAACTAAAAGGGGTTTTAAAAAAGGAGGGGTATGTGTATACTTTTATATATATATATATTACTAAGTATAAAGGTATATATATACTTCTTCTTTTTTAAAACCCCTTTTAGTTACCCTAAGCTACTATAGCCACACTATTTATTCGATTAATATATAAATATATATATAAATATATATATATACATTTCTACTATTTTATAATAATTTTAGTTATTTCTATAGTTACTAGCCAACAACTGCTATTATAACCTATTAGTTACTTTTTTAACTTTATTTTTACACAAAATAAAAGTTATATTTATTTCTATTACTTTTTACTCCGCCTATACACAGGTAGTATAGCGTTTAATAATAATTAACTTTTTATTTATAATTATAAATCCTTCCTTACTTATAAAAATAGTTAACTATAATACTAAGCACGCCTATATATATATCTAGTCTATATATTACCGCACTAAAACTAAAAAAATTATATATAGGCCCCCCTAAACCCTTAAATATTAACTAACTCTAGTATCTCTATATTTTTTACCTGTTACTTTATAGGCTCTAAACTTAAAATTTAAAATATCTTTACTTTTACCGCTAGCACCCCTAGCAGCACCTTATATAGCTACGCCTTATACCCTAAACTACGTATCTTTATTATAAATTTAATATTAACGCGCTAACCCTTTATTTTTTATAACTAGTATAATACTACGTTTACTGCCTTTTCTATTATTGTTACTTTTATATAAACTAGCGTAACTAACCCTAAATCTTTAAACTCTATTACTTTTACTATTAATAGTATTATAATTCTGTTTATTTTATTACCGTTTACCTTATTACCGTCTGCCTTTTTATTATTTAGAATTTTCTAGTATTAATAAATACTTAACTTAAAAAACTAGGCAATTACGCCGTACACGGGATATTTAGTAATATTAATAAAAACTTATTATATATTACTGTCTAGGTAAAATATAGTAAGAATAGTTTATATATATATAGTTAGCGTAATATACATATTAAAATTAATCTTAATAAGTATAATATCTGTCGAGATAAATATAGGAGGAGGAGGAAGAACTTTAAATAATATTTTAAAAAATATCTTAGTAAGTATATTTCCTTTATTTAATAAACGTTTAACTGTATTAACTATAAGAGAGATAGAGAATAGATATATAGGTAATAGTAGTAATTACTACTTATATATATATCCTTAAAGAAGAATACAGTATTTATACTAGAGTTTTTATATTAGAGTTTATTAATTTAATATTTTTTTAGGGGGGGCGCGCTAAGCGTACTAGTATAAGCTAGTATAGCACTATTCCTTTTTTAATTTAGTCTTATCTAACTTTTTTAATATATTAAGTATAAAGGTATATATATACTCCTCCTTTTTTAAAACTCCTTTTAGTCGCCTACACAGCTACTACAGCTACACCCTTTTATTTAATTAATATATAAATATATTCTATAGTTACTATAACTATATTCTTTTACTTAACTAGTATATATATATTAAAATATATATTTTAAAGAATAGTATTATAGTATATATTTTTTTATTTAATAAATATTTGGTTAAACAATTAACTATAATATATAAATATATAAACTATACCTACTACTACTATCTATATATTTTTTTACTAAATATAAAATTTATACTAGACTTTTTTAATTTTATTTTTCTAGGGAGCGTACTAAGTACGCTAGCTATTATAACTTAGGTATTTTTACTTTAGATAGAAGCGTGCTTACGTAATAAGGAATATATAGTCTATACTATAGGGCTTTAGCTAGACAGTAATTTATCTCTTTACTCTTATAAATAATATATACCTAATTTGTCTTATATATTATGCTACATTGCTACTCCATCCTAACTCCTAACACTAGCACTAAAATAGTATTATACTTTTTTAATATATTAAGTATAGAAGTATATATATACTTCTCCTTTTTTAAAACCCCTTTTAGTCGCCTCTACAGCTACTATAGCTATACTCTTTTACTTAATTTTGTACTATATATATATATTATACAGTTCGAACGATATTCACACCAAGTCTGTTTAACATACTACGAGGGTGAGTTAGAGACGTATGCAACCATTCTATCTCTAGAATTGTTTTCATGTTATACTAGTAATACGCAGGTATGCATAGATGTATTAGAATTAGAAGGTTAGGACAGTTGTAACATGTCTTCCATCTGCCCTAGGAGGGCGCTACGGCGCTCTATTACCCCGTTGCATTCCCAGTCGGCGTACCCGTCGGCGACAGTGGCACGTATGCCTCCGTATGCGCCGCCTTCGCCGTCCCATTCATTGCATACCCATCGGTCACCACCTGACTCCCATCGGGAATCACCAAATGATTCAGCACCCGCCTGAACATCTCTAGGCTTGCTTTAGGTTGGTAGTAGGGGACCTCGTGGCCTGCCTCGTATATCCCTAAGTACAAAGTTAGTGTAGGTTAACAGAGTGGGGAGCTAGGCACCTAGACATGTCTCCTTTTCTTTTTTACCACGAGCACGAGATCCTGCTTCTGCGGAAAAGACATGTTGACGCTATACCATGGGGTTAACTTACTGGTAAATGAGAAGTTGCCATATTCGCGCGTCTCGCCGTACTCGACGCCGTCGACGAGGAAGGGCGCATAGCCTGCGGAACGGAATGCCTGGGCGTCGGGGTAGTTTACGGCTAGAGAGATGGCCTCGCCGCCGAACCAGTTGCAGATGTAATCGGCGTCGCCTAGTAGTGGGTAAAAAGTCAGTGTATGTCGCAGACAGATCGGGGATAGTACTTCGCGCAGGCTTCAAATAAGCGAAGGAAGAGTTATTCAATTGCGAAGAACACTTATCGTCCGCTCTGTACTCGGCAGACTCACCATACATAAGCGCGACTCTCACGCCGTAACCAAGGATCTCCTCAAGGTGATCGATAAGTGGGTAGACAAAGTCGCCCGTGGTTTCGAAGCCGTAGCTCACATTCGGCGCGTTGGACCGCGTGTAATTAATATTCACGCCCAGCGCCTCCTGCGTGCTCGCCAAGTTCAAGAAATTCATGAAATAGTCCGGTGGAGTGGGATCGTTGGATGGGTGCCTGATATCGTAAGTACCTCGACCGCCGTAGGTGTAGTACGGTCCTTCCACCAAGCTACGGCAGATGTTTGTGGCCTGTGCACAGTAGAACTGGGTCTTTTCCGAGTGGGGATCCTGTCGATAGAATGATTTGCAAGTCCAGATCTGTCTTCGGCAGCCGCCGGGGACGTGGTACGCAAATTTCATGAACGAGTAGATGGTGTCGTTGATGGCCTTTATGCCGTACGTGTTGTTGGCTGCGAACTCCGGGTAGTACGGGGCCTGAATCTCTTCGTCGATGATGCCGTTGATTATTCCGAGGGTATCCATTTGCAGCTCAACGCCCCGAACTGAACCGTTCTTGATGGCTTCGTTCTGCTGGTAGAAGTAGTTGTAGAAGCCGGGGCCGTAGTGACCGCCGTAGCTCTCCGTCCAGAGATTGAAAGTGAAGTTCTGGATATCCGGATCTAGTTGCGGTGAGAGATCCAGAAATGCTTGCAGAATATGCCAGGCGCCGACAGCAGCAGCTTCAGTGGTATTCGCCTTATCCGGGTCGACCAGTGAATAGCGGCCGTCCTTGTCAGTGATAGTGGTTTCGTAGGAGAAACCGACGCCGACTGGTTGAGAGAGGTAGAGCATATTTGACTCCTCATTCCACGAGTACGGATTGAGCTGCGTCTTGAGATCTTCGGTGACATTGCAGGGCCCATTTTCTGCACCACATCAGCACTTGTTCCGATGCTGCGGCCTTCTCTTAGTCCTCAACCTACGTACCTTGCAGTAACCCAATCAACGAGTCCGACCCGGGTCCTCCATTGAGCCACAGCGTCAACGGCTTCTCATTCGGATTCGTCCTTGCCTCGAAGAACCAAAAGAACATATTCGTCTTCTCATCCAAACTGATATACCCCGCATAGTCATCGACGCCCGGGGTCGTCTCACAAATCCCACCATCCTAGGAGAAAAATCAATATAGTCCTTAGAGACCGGGCATCCAGGACGAGCTAAAGTTATGAACCAGTCGCTGGAGGTGGAACGGTCCAAAAACTTGGATACGTAAAATGTTCGTACAAGGGCAGGGAGGAAATAATTTTCTAGAAGCGGCTGCTCACCTTGCCCGGCTGCTTGAATCGAATCTGCGCCCCTTGCGGCGACTTAATCGTCCTCACGCCCGTAGCATCCACGGGAATCCCTCGCTCCTCCAGGGTGGGCTTGCGGGCAGCGCCGCATCCTGCGTACAACGCTAGCGCTACCAGTGCCAATAATCTTGCCATCTTATCCTGTCTCAACACTGCGGTTTGGGAACGAAGGATATGGGATGGGAAGAACAATGAGCCCAAGGGGCTATAGATCGGCTTTATAGGGCCAGCTGCATTGCTAAGAGATTGACTCTAAGACACCGCGTGCGCGGAGCCCAGTACAGTGTGTGTGCAGTCGTGCAACCCCGGTTAGTGCAAGAATGCCTTGTTTCCAATGTAAATTAGCGAAAATTGCTGACTCGAGCTAATTACAGCGTCGCAATCACCCCTTCAAGAGGTTAGCAAACGCTCTTCGATGCGGAGCCGTTGTGTCGCTTTATTAATATTACGTATAATTATATATAAAGTTAATACTTATTTAAATAATATACTATTTATTTACCTTTTTACTATTATTATTATTTTTATACTATTTATTTATATTTAGGAGATTTTAAATTTATATAATATTAGTATACTTATTAATTTTCTTCTTTATAGCCTACTTTTTTAGAAAGAGTTTACTTTTTATTTTATTAGCCCTAGTAGCTATACTATTTTAATAATTATTTAACTATTTCGATATATTAAGTATAAAGGTATATATATACTCCTTCTTTTTTAAAACCCCTTTTAGTTGCCCTAAGCCACTACAGCTACACTATTTATTTAATTAATATATAAATATATATATATAATAATTATTTAAAGAGAAAAAAGTTTATTTTAAATATATTAGTAATTATTTTTATAAAAGAAATCTCCTTTTACCTATATAAGTAAATAATTTTAATAAAAATAAATTAATTTACGGGTCTATTCTTCTAAAATTTTAAAATATAGTTTTAAATATTTAAGTTATTATTTTTCTTTAATAGTTTTTCGTTTAGTTTTTATATTTTTATTAATAATTTTACTTTTTCTATTTATATATTTATTATTATTTATAATATTAGTAATTTATATATACTAAAAATAGTTAAGTAAGTTATTTATATTATTATTAATAATAAAAATTATTATAATCTCTATTATAAGTTTAGTGTTAGATATAAATATTAGCCCTTAAGCTATAGTTAAAATATAAGTAAAAAATAATAATATTAAATAAAATATTTTTATAAATTATTATATTTATTTAGAGTATTATAGTTAATATTTATTTTTATTACTATTTAATATACCCCCTTTGTTTTTATTATTTTTATTTTAGTAAAAAGTTATTTTTTATATTTTATTTAGTACGCCTTGTGTGGAGAAAAAATAAGCTAAAAATTACTAGTTTCTAAAATTAAAGAATTAGGACTACTTTTATAAAAGAAAGTACTAAAAAGTTGTATTATATATACGTAAAAGAGAAATAGATTTTCTATTTTAAAAAACTTTATAAACTAGTAATATAAGCTCTAAGCTATCTTTCTATAATATACCCCCTAGTTAAGCTAGTAGATATAGTTTAACTATTTAAGTAGTTTAAAATTAATTCTTTTAAACTTATAGCAGCTACAGAAATAATTTTAAAAAATATTCTTTTTTATTTTTTTTAAAAACCGGCGCGGTATAACTAGTATAAGTATCTATTAATACTAACTATAGGTAACGGTACTTAGTAGATTTCTAATAGTATACTTTAAGTTAATAAAAGTATTAGTATAGTTTACTTTTATTCTTTAACTATATGATATTTAATCAGGAAAACGGACTTTATTTACTAAATATTATAAAAATTCTAAAACTCTTAGTAGGTAACTTAGTAGTTTTATCTTATAATATTATTTTAAAAATTTTTTCTACCTCTATTAAAGAGAGTTTTTATTTTTAAATATTAATTTTTAGACTTAAATTATATATATCTACTCTATTTAATTAGGTACTAATTTTATACTAATAGTAGTAAAAAAGTTTATAATAACTAACTTACTCTAAATATTACTAAACTTATATACTTTTACTTTTATATAAAGAGCTTTCTATTTATAATACTATAGCTTAAAATTTATTTTTTTATACTTTACTTTTTTTAAATAAGTATTATATTATTATTACCTACTCCTAAGTAGAAGTATAAAAGGCTTATTTATTTTTTTATATTTTATTTTTATTGCGTTTTACCCCGCCTACTAATATTATAAACTAATAACGTTATTATAGACTTATTACGTAATTTAAAGTAATATTTTTCTACCTAATTTTATATAAGCTTTTATATTACCCGTTAAACTTTTTACTAAAATAATAATACTATAAAGGCCTACTAAAGTAAGTTACGTACACACCCGGCTTACTTAGTAGTTTTATAAAATAAAAAAAAAGCTATACCTACTATTATTAGTACCTACGCCGCCTATAGTACTTACTACCTAGTTAATAATATTTATTAAATAAGAATAAGAGCGTGTACTTACCTAATCTATATATCTTAGTAAGCTACCCTAAAGTTTATAATATTTAGTTATTTTTTTTCTTATTCTAGATCTTACGAGCGTACTAATAAATTTATTTTATTTTATTAGTTTACTCTTTAGATCGCTTTATTACTCTTAGTTTTATTAATAACGCTAAATTTTTTAGTTCTTTTTTCTTAATTACCTACTTCTATAAAGCTTTTATTTTATTAATATAGAGTTCCTACGTACTAAAAAGGGCTTTAAAGTAGCTAAGGATAATATATTTAAAAAGGCTATTCTTTGCTAGAAGGTCGCGTATATATAGGTTAGTATAAAACTTATTAATAAGCTATATATAGGCAGAAGGATCGCGTTTTAGTTAATTTTAGATTTTATACTAGCTTAGAGTGTTGCTACTACTAAAAATAGTTAGTATAATAGATAGTAAGTTAGTAATCTATTTAAAATTAGTATAGTAATAAACGTTTTAAAAATAAAAAAAACCTATAAAAATATAATATAGTAAAGTGCCTTTAAGTAGGAGTTAATAATATAGTATAAAGTATAGGATAGATAGCCGGACTTACTTAAAGGCTAAATATTTAGTTATATAGGCTCTAGGCAACAGCTTAATAACTCCTTTTAGTTTTAAAATTTATATATCTAATAACCCCCCGGGCTAACTGCGTTATATATAATTATAAATAGTAATTACTAATAACTTTAAGAATAATTATAAGTAGTCGCTAATCTATAAATATATAATTAGAGTATAAGTAGAGCGTTACTATATTTAGTAAAATACTTTACCCTTACTAAAAAGAAGAAGTATAACTTTTAAGAGTTTAAAATTTATATTACTTATATATAGCCTTTATGTAAGCTATTTAGTATTTATTAAGTTCTTATTGTTATATTATGCCGCGGCTTTATAAAGCTCGCGAAGTACGTTAATTAATATTATTATTATATAATATTCTTAGCTACTATATTAGTAGTTAAAAACTCTTATTTAAGGAAGTAAATAATTAAGTAAGTTAAAATATCCCCTTTAATAGCGTAATATATTTAAGTAATACTTATAAGTTTTAAAACTATTATTATACTAATCTAATTTTAAACCCTCTTTTAGTTGCTCCGAGCCACTACAGCTACACTATTTATTCGATTAGTATATAAATATATATACTAATTTAGTTTTAAATACTTATTACTTAGTTTACTTTAGTAGTATATTTAATTAAGCGGACTTAGTATATAACTATTCTAGTAGTATAATTATAGTAAATTTTTATAGTTTTAGCTTTAGATACTTTTATAATACGTAAAAGCTCTAGCATTAAAAATAAATTATTAAAATTATTAACGCTTTTAAAGTTAAAATTAATAAAATTTTAAATACTGTATAGTATATACTATATTTTAAACTATATATACTAAGTTAGCTAGCTCGCCGAATTAGTAAAATAGATATTATTAGTTAAAAAGAATAAAATAGCTATAGTTATTATAATACTTAAAAAATTATTTAGTTATAAGAGTTACTAAGCATTTAATAGCTAAAGATATAAATTATTATTAGTATATAAATAAAATAATACTTACTAGGTCTATAGGACTAAAAGCTTTTAAATAAAAGGTTAAAGAATTAATTAAAACTTTAAAAAATAGAATTTCTAATAATTAGATATATAAAAAGAATCTTCCTTTACTATTAAAACGCTAGACTTATAACTATAGAGGAAAAATAAGCTAAAAATTACTAGTTTTTAAAATTAAAAAATTAGAACTATTTTTATAAAAAAAAGCGCTAAAAAGCTATATTATATATACGTAAAGGAGAAATAGATCTTTCGTTCTAAAGAGTTTTATAAAATAATAATATAAACTCTAAAGTATTTTTCCGTAATACCTTTTTATTATAATTAATATATTATTATTTATACTAGTAGTCGTATAATCTGCTTAGGTTAGTAATAATAATAAAAAAGAACCTAAGATTAGTAATTAATTTTTATTTTTATAGTCTACTAATATTTGTATATAATATAGTAAAAGTAATAAAACCTCCTTATACTCTCTTTTAAGAGGCGGAAAGACTCGTTATATATAGCTAAATATACTAAAAGACTATAAAAGTTACCTTAGACGTACCTATACCTAGTATAGCAAATAGGTCTCTATATTAGGATCTTAATAACTATAATATCTCCTTTAATACTAGCCTAATAAAAAAGTTTTATAGCTAGTTTTATTATCTTAATTTAGTTTTATATATTACTAATAAAAAGTTTTTTTCTAAAACTATATATATATTTATATACTAATCGAACAAATAGTGTGGCTGTGGTGGCTTAGGGCGACTAAAAGGGTTTTAAAAAAGGAGGACTATATATATACCTTTATACTTAATGTATTAAAAAAATCTCTAAGACTAATAAATAAAAAGTTATTAACTAACTTATTTTACTAAAAGTTAGGTCTCTATATTTAGCTCTAATTTAAGATATCTCTTTAACTAAAAAAGTTAGAAAAAAACTTTCTATTAGTAAAATATAAAACTAAATTAAAATTATAAAACTAGCTATTAAATTTCCTAATTAGGCTAGTATTAAAAGAGATATTATAGTTTTTAAAATCCCGATATAGAGACCTATTCGCCGGTTTACCTATACCTTATATAATAAAAGAAATTCGCCGGTAAAATTCTTTCTACTTATAATTAATATAAGAATATCTTTTATAACCTACGTACTTTACTACACCTTCTAATAACCTACTTTACTAATAGGGTACTAAAAACCTAATTATACTAAATATATTTTTATAATTTATTAGAATCTTTATTTCTTTATATTATATAAACTTATAATATTTATATCTATTTTAATTATAAATAGGAATATTTCGATACTAAACCTAAACACTATTAAATATATTAATAAAATATAAAATATCCTAAAATAATATTAGTATATACTAATTTTATTAAAGGGAAATAGTATAAAGCTTATAAAAATAAACTTTTATATTTTAATATTATAATACTACCTATCACGCTAAACTATATATTAAAAAAAATTATTTTTATACTTTTATTATTACTACTATTAAATAACTCTATTATAATCTTAGTAAATGTAAAGATAAAAATAACGCTTATAAGGTTATATAAGTTATAGAGGACTTATTTAAATATAAAAATAAATTAAATAAATTAGTTAATAATAATAAATAATAAAAGAGTTTTTAACTTTTTTAATGTATTAAGTATGAAGGTATATATATACTCCTCCTTTTTTAAGACCCCTTTTAGTCGCCCTGAGCTACTATAGCCACACTATTTAATTAATTAATATATAAATATATAAAAATTTTTAAAAATAAGAATATCTTTAAAATATACTACTATTAAATCGCTAATTAATTAATTTATTATTCTTACGTCCCTGCTTATGAGCATTAGTAGTACAGCGTATTGGCGGGGAACGATACGACGTATACAACGCCCAATAGGCATCTCTGTATCTCCTCTCTATGGCTATTGGTGCGTTTCAGGCCCGGTTATTGACGCTTTTCGTAAGCTTGATAGATTGTAGCACAACGACGTTTAGCATGGGATGGTTCGCAAACGTCGCACTAATTTATTAGGTATACCTAGCGCTCTCGGAAGTTTCCATACGATTTACGCTCCTATTGAAGTCATTGCAATTGTGCACTTCAATATTCGAGATGTATTGACGTTGCTTAGAACAGAGTAATATCACCATTGGGCAGTTGTTTGGGCATGGTGCTGTGCGGCGATGTGCTCCGGCGGCATAAAGGAGTTGCACTCCGCTATTCCCAATCAGGCAGGTGCGCAAACTTGCCTTCGGCTCGCTAACAACCGCGCCGCACCGTTATCACTCACCCGAAAAGCTTGTTTCCAAGGTTCCGTTTCGATAACGTGATCGGCCTGCGTGCACTCGTGCGCTATTCACATGTTCAGCATTCATCAGAACTACGCTATCTGCAGGAGGTGCTTAAGCTCAAGTGCCCTCACTCCACGCGCAACCACCCAATGCAACCGCACATACTTCTTTCCCGACTCTACACAAGCACCACCTTCTGCAGCATACATTTCACAGAAAAAATAAAGAGAAGAGCAGAAACTTTTGAGGCCCTGTGCCATCCCCAGCGCCATGCAATGCAAACCTCATAGAACTCCACCGTAGCATCCCACACCATTTTTTTTGTGCGACAGGAATTACAAGAAAGAAAGGGTATATATGTGAATGCTTCCACAAGATGCCAAGAACCCCAAAGGAATTGAGGAGGTTGACGATTGGATGTTTACAGGGTAACATCGTGCGAACTGCTCGTCAGGCTACTGCGATTCGTGCCCTCGCTGATGTACGTTGCGACGCTAGTGCGCTTGAACTGCGATGCCAGATTATTCTCTCGTGATGGTGGGCTTGAGAGACCTTGCTGGCTTTGTTGATGGTTGGGTGATGAAGGCGAGGCGGTAAATTGCGCTTCAGTTGCACCGTACCTGTCACGTAGTCGCTGGATCTCGCGAAGGCGGTTGCGCCATGAGGAGACGGACTCTCCCCCGTCTTTGATAAACCACACTGACGAGAACACGCAGGCATTGATGGCGATGAGGCGGCAATAGGTGGCGAGATGCTTGCCAGCGAGGATCTTCGTTTCTGCTGCAGGTGAAATATCAGGGAAGCCCGGCTTAGACATGACTTGCACCTTGTAGTATCGATCTTTGCCATCCGGATCAGGGTCTAGGCGGCGATCAACAAAGGAAGCCCGAGACTCTGGTGAGATGACGATGTGTACGTAATTAAACGCCGAAGGGAAGGTCTCAAAATTGTATAGGAGCCCAGAGTCGTTGTAAATGATGTTGACGAAGTCATTGCCAATGTGTCGTTTCTTGTTCGGATAGGTCATTTCGTCGTTGCGATCAGTAGGCATCATGGTCGTAATGTGGAAGACAAGCTCAATGCACCTGTCACGCCAGCAATACGTAAACTCGCCGTCTTGATCGTTCCGCGTGTCAAGACCGCCTGTATTGAACTTGGCGCCTTTGAGACGGCACAGGGTTCCTAAGTCGCTGAGGAAGGATGTGTAGGCTGGTGGGCCGATATCATTCATCAAGATTTGGCGCTCGTCGGTCTGACCATCGCCAATATAGATGACACCGACTTTGTAGCTGTCGATTGCGGATATTCGATCGAAAGTGGTAATGGCGCGACGGCTCATATCGTCATCTGGTAGCACAATAGGTGGATCGTAAGTCGTGTTGAGAGAAGCGTAAAAAGTTTGGAAAATGTCATCCGGAAGAATGCCGATATATGAAGAAGAGTGGAAGGCTTCTGCGGCAAGGCCGACGGTCAGAGGAACCTGGTGACGTGGAGGTGGAGCGAGCAAAGGGCGTACAGAAAGACAACGTGTGGCGCACTACGTATATGTTAGTATGGTCCAAAATATTGCCAGGAGACAACTTACAGGGCGTCTGGTGATGATTTGGGAAACCCCTGTTCGTGCCGCCGTCTCTATAGTCACCAAGCTATGACCAACAATCCAAGACTTTTTCCAGACTTCCCCGTCGCCTGGTTTGGCGAAATTGTCATCTGCCACAGTTTCATCTCGATCTGAATAGCACACCAAATTCATCATGTCTATGATGACCTGACCTTGCTCTTCTAACTCCGTTTGGCGCCCCATGCTGTCAGTGAATCGGAGACTTCGCGCTATCCATGGCATGAGTTTCGGTCGATCCTCCATTTTCAAGCCCATGAACCAGAACGCAATGACATGGTAAGCCAAGGAATACAAGTATTGGGGTAGATCATCCTCCAATGGCTTGGCTTGCTTTGCGACAGCGTCGGGAGACGCCGTCATCTCTCGAGAGGGGCCGCTGTGGCGCAGTGAACGCTGCTTGCCGTGCAAAGACGTTGAGGCGGTTCGTTCGCGTTGGTCTCGAATATGCTGGAGATATCGGAAGCTGACCCCGAAGACCATTTTAAACTCATCTTCTCTGAAGTTCTTATAGAGTCCAGGCATGCGCGCCAACGAAGTAAGGAAGTCCAAGATGTGAATGGCAGTTGCAGGCTTCGTGACGATCTGCGACATCTTTTGCACAACCGTATCCAAGGATTTGCTTACAGAAAGTGGCAACTCCAAACAACAAACGGATAGCGCATGGATACACCATTTCGAAGTTCTGTCCCAGTTACCGATTCCATGGATAAACGCTTTGACCAAATCGTCTTCCTCACTCTTCTCAAAATAGTCGTGATAGCTTATCAGGACCGTGAGAATATGAAACAAACACACGGCAACATCTGCTTTCTTCAGGAGCGTGTGCGATGGAGGCTCCTGAAATGATGAATTGCGAATCTGCTCGCAAATGACATTACGAAGCATCTTCAGTTGGGGTATGCAACTGCGCACGAGCGATTGATTGGACAGCTGAGGCCCCAAATGCACAACGACATAACTGTACACTTCCCAGTCCGGTGACTTCTGCAACAAGGATATGGCAAGCTCGAGCCACAAAGTGATCTCCATATCAAGAATATCGTCCTCGAGTGGATAGTATTCGGGATTGATGTGAGAAAAGACAACTCGGCTAACATCTGGTGATGGTTCTTCCGGAAGGCCTTTTGGTCCAGGGTACATCCACAGGGGTAGGACTGGCTTCGACACACGTCCAGCAGCGTTGGAATACCGAGAGAAAGATTTGGTATACGGAAGAAGCGGGCTGCCTGACATTTTTCGCTGTTCGCGGAATGGCGACTGGTCTTCCTGTCGAGATGGATCAGGCATGTTCTCCTTCGCAGAAGCGACTGATTCTTCCGTCCTGCAAAGAATAGCCGCCAAGCTTCTGCCTTCTGAAGCCGCATTGACGAATAGAGCGTGCGTGGAGTCTGCGCGAAGACGGAAGAGCAGTCGAAGAACCGTAAGACGAGCATCGGTCTCATATGCGTCCGTACCAGCGATGTGACGCAAAGTTTCGTACAAAAGACGCGTCTTACGCGCAGAGTGCTTAACGCTTCTGATGAACAAACGCACGAAGCCCGTAGCAATAACATTGCAAGGGGAACCTAAGGCTCTGTCGCTTTCCAACAGAAAAGACGCTGACAAAGCATGTGCAACACTATCCGATGAATCGTGAGATGCTGCAGCCCGTTGCATTCGTCCTTTCAGCAGCTCAACTATATCTAGAAAACTGTCATAGGAGGCTCGATCGACGGCACCAACAGCGAAGTCAACCAGTTCATGCAGGACAGCCACATCTTCTTCATTATCGATGTTGTTCAGAAGGAGAGTTCCACATTGAAGAACCAGGTCGCTAGGACACAAGACCTCTACGATGTTATAGGTCTCCCGTAATGCTCGAATGGCCATTATACGAAGCGACCGCGGCCTGCTGGTGTCTTTTATGATTCCAGATACCATTCGGCGGCAGGCTTCAAGCCACTCCCCATTCGAAGGATGTAGATACCGTTCATCGACGTAGTATTTGATTAAATTTTCGATGGAGGAATCGCTGAGACGGTGCGCAAGACGCATGAACAGATCCATGACTGCGTCTCTCTGGACAAAATCGAGGTCGCCACTCAGGGTGTCCAACTTGCTTAGCACCTTGAAAACCCTGTCCTCCGAGTGACGCGCCATGGTTTCTGTTCGAGGGTTAGGGGCGGCGAGGTCAAGGTTCGAGATCACATCGCCAGCCTCATCACCGTTGGACACGACCGAACCGGTCCCGTTTGTTATAGGATGGCGAGAGATTGACCCGTGCCTGGAGTTCGTTTCCTCGTTCGACGCCTTCTGTGATTGCGCTCTTAGACGCTCATCTCCACGCTCAGCACACGTGACAATGATGTCCAACAACTCGGTCCAGTCCACTTCGGATAACAACAGGTGTTTCAGCGATAAATCCGATAACACAGCGTCTATAAGGTCCATCACATACTCCTCCTGGGTTTTGTGAGGGTTGTGAATTGAAGCTTTCAAGGCTGGGAACAACAGTGACATAGGAACGACAGGAAGCCCGTTGCTTCCATTCTCGAGTAGAAGTTGCTGCAGGACTTGTATTGTTCCTCTGTATGCGCTAGAATCGCGGCCCTTGCGGACGGGACCGTCGTTGAGGGTGCGCAGAAGCGCGTTGATGGCGACCTGTCCCACGTGTGACCTGAAGAGATTGCTCAACGTATTCCAGGTCTGCATCCGAAGGTTGTCCAATTGAAGGTAGACAGCGCACAGCACCTCCAAGCATGGACGTAGGGAACGGTTCGGTATATGCACGTAGGTGATGATGGTGTCAAACAACTTGATGGCGTTCTCAATGTCCGGTAGCCGAGTCGTCTCTTGACATATTGTCACAACCTTGTCGAGCAAACGTTCCAAGTCATCCTCGCTAAACACCTTGGAGTTGAACTTGCAGATATTGACGGTGTACTGGAACAGTTGTTGCAGGTTCTCGAGCTCTTGAACAGGGTCCACGCTCTTCTTGCTACCACTCGCTTTCCGTGTTCTGTACGCCTCGGCACTTTGGCTGTAACAGGGATCGAACGAGGCGAGGACGAAATGGGCCAGCGACGACTCGCACGCTTCCACGTCACGACCGCCCTTGGTGAGGGCTGCAATGATGTCGAGGCGCTTGTCGAAGCTACGGTCGTTCTTGCGCAAGCAGGCAGCGTCGAAGAGTACATTGCGTTCGAGAGCATTGAGCCTGGGTAGGCCAACGCAATGTCTGAGCAACCTGTATCCGCAATCGGCAACCTCGTCGGGCTGCTCTGGCAGAAGCATATCGCTGGCGCGAGACCACAGATCGAGCACGTTCTCGATGGTGTAGTCCTCCATGATGTTGCAGATCCTGTCTGCCGCTGCCGCCCGCTCCGCAAACGGGTGGCTCCTGTCCAGCTGCTCGACAAGGCCGGCCAGCTCCGGAGGGCCGCCCAGGACGGGACGCACATGTTTGGGGCCCATGTGCTCGCTGATGCGCTTGAGGGAGCCGTCGGCGGACGAGCCCGTCGGGCTGGCCAGGGTCTCGGCGAGCGAAGACGAGCGGGCCGGGGTATAGGTGGTCGATGAGGCAGAGGGCGGCGGCGTCGGGCTCTTCAGGCGGCCGCCCGTCAACGAACGGAAGGCGCCAAACAGGGCGGAGGACGAGGACCGACGGTCGGGCGTGCGCGGGACATGGTCGGCGGGCGGAGACATGGAGCTCGCAGTGTCGTGGGCGGAGGGCCAGGCAGCTGTGTCGCAGGCAGCTGGGAACGTGGCGACTGCACGCCAGAGGCGCTCATCGAAGCGGGTCTGTTGCGGCGGCGATGGGGCGGGGCGCTGGGCCCATGGACGGCGCGAGGGGAAGGCGGCGGGAGCTTCTTCGGACGGCGGGCGCGCGGGGCGTTAATCATGGTGGGCGCGCATTGTCGGGCGCTGTGGGAGGTGGGAGGCAGGAGGCGGCGGCGTGCGAGGAGAAAGAGCGACCCACGCCTGGTCACACGGGACGGCAACGGCGATGGCGTCGGGCGACGGCCGAAAATCAGAATCCGGGGAAGCCTCGGGCCACAGCGCGGTCCGGGCGCGCGGTGCTTTTGCGCCAAGCCCCAGCGCAAACACGAAAACACGCTGAACATCACCGCGCCCGCGCTACAGGTACACCACGTGCTTCCCACCACCTTCGCGCACCCACACGTCGCCATGGCCGCCGACATCGCAGCGCTGTCCCAGCTGCTGGAGGCCAGCTTGGACCCGAGCAGGCGAAAACAAGGCAAGTGTTCATGCCCCGCTACGACGACACAATCAGCCAACACTCTCTCTCCGTGCTTGCGGCGCGCGCTGACTGGACCAGCCGAGGAAGCCATCGCCCGGGAACAGACCAAGCCGGGCTTCTCCCTGAGCCTCCTCCAGATCGTCGCCGCCGACACCTTCCCGGCCACGGTCCGGCTCGCGAGCGCGCTGTACTTCAAGAACCACATCAAGCGGAACTGGGTCAACGAGGACGGCATCCACCTGCTCCCTGAGAACGAGGTCAACGCGATCAAGAGCGAGCTGATCGGCCTGATGGTCACGGTGCCGCCGAATCTACAGGCGCAGCTGGGCGAGGCCATCAGCGCCATCGCGGCCAGCGACTTCTTGGACCGGTGGCAGACGCTGGTGCCCGATCTGGTGTCTCGGCTGACGCCCGAGGGCACGACGGTCAACGTTGGTGTCCTGCGTGTGGCCCACTCCATCTTCAAGCGATGGCGGCCGCTCTTCCGCTCCGACGCCCTCTTCACCGAGATCAACCACGTCCTGACCCAGTTCAGCGAGCCGTTCTTGCAGCAACTGCAGTATACCGACGCCCTCATCAGCAATCCCCAGACCAGCACGGAAGAGCTCAAGGCCGCCTTCACCGAGCTCGAGTTGATCGTCAAGCTCCTCTACGACCTCTCTTGCCAAGACTTGCCTCCCGTGTTTGAGGACAATCTGGCCGCCATCTGCTCGCTTCTGCACAAGTACCTCGTCTATGACAATACCGCATTGCACACGGACAGCGATGAGGAGTCTGGCGTTCTGGAATACCTAAGGGCGGGCATTTTCGAGGTCCTGATGCTCTACGTTCAAAAGTATGAGGATGTTTTTGGCGCACATCTAGGCCAGTTCGTCGACTCGACATGGCAGTTCCTCACGGCCGTGGGGCTAGAGACCAAGTACGACATTCTGGTGAGCAAGGCATTGCAGTTGCTCACAAGCGTTGCATCGACGCACCATGCCGAGTCTTTCAACAACCAGGACGTCTTGGTCCAGATCGTGGAAAAGATCCTCCTCCCCAATCTGACTCTACGCGAGTCCGATATCGAGCTATTCGAAGACGAACCTATTGAGTTTATCAGGAGAGACCTCGAGGGATCAGACAACGACACCAGGCGGCGTGCAGCCACCAATTTCTTGCGCACATTGATGGAGCGCTACCCGGACCTGGTAACGAGCACGGCGCAGAAGTACATTACCATTTTTCTACAGGAGTATGCAAAAAGTCCCCAGGAGAACTGGAAGCACAAGGATACTGCCGTCTACCTCTTCTCGGCGATTGCCGCTCTGGGTATGGTAACTGCAGGCAAGGGTGTGGTCAGCGTGAACCCAAATGTCGACGTTCTGAGTTTCTTTCAAAACCACATCGCCTCTGACTTACAAAGTCAAGACGCGAACGTAATTCTGCAGGTGGATTCTGTGAAGTTTCTGTACAACTTCCGCAACCAGCTTTCACCGGACCTCTGGCGCGCTGCCTTCCCTCTGCTCGTAAATCACCTCGCAAACCCCAACTATGTCGTGCACACGTATGCCGCCATTGCCGTAGAGCGTGCCCTCTACTTGACAGACGAGAGCACCAAGACATCGGTCATTCCGAAGGACCAGGTCCTTGGATCGTCAAAGGAATTACTCAGCCACTTGTTCCAGCTCATCACTAAGGATTCCGCTCCTGAAAAGATCCAAGAAAACGAGTTTCTGATGAAGTGTGTGATGCGTGTTCTCATCTTCATCCGCGATGGCGTGCTGCCTATTGATGAAATGGTGCTTACCTTCTTCATCACCATTCTCAAGATCATACGACACAATCCTAGCAATCCTCGCTTTCAATATTTCTTTTTCGAAGCCCTTGGTGCCCTGATCCGGTTCGCTGCTCTCACGCACAGTCAAATGTTCGAGGAGAAGCTCGCAGACCCTTTCCAAGCCATCCTAGAGAACAATGTGGAGGAATTTGCACCTTATGTATTCCAGCTCTTTGCCGCATTGCTGGAAGCGAATCCCTCCGGCGCACTGACTAGCTACTACCAATCTCTGTTCCACGTTATCATCCAACCTAGCGTTTGGCAGTCAAGAGGCAATACCCCAGCTTTGGTCCGTTTGCTTACTGCAATAATATCGCGGGATGCGCAGAATATTGTCGCCAACAACAAGTTGGAACCGATACTGGGCATCTTCCAGAAGCTGGTGGCTTCCAGGGCCAACGAGACATACGCTTTCGAACTGATCCAGACCATCATTGCATCAGTCCCTACTTCCGCCCTCCAGCAATACTATCCTACCATCCTCCAGCTTTTGATCACGCGGCTTTCGAGCTCGAAGACAGAGAACTTTGCGCAGCGCTTCATCGCTTTCTACCATTTCATCGCATCCCGAGAAGGATTGGGTGCGGACTTTTTCGTCGCTATTACTGATCAAGTCCAGCATGAGTAAGTGGCGATATGACGCGTAACAGAATCGCCTTTAATAACATCCGACAGTGTGTTCAAGAGCATTTACCTCGGCATCATCCTTCCCGACACGCAAAAGTTGACCCGCCCAATCGACCGAAAAACCGCTGTGGTCTCCTTCACCAAGACCCTCACCGATTCCCAAGCCTTCGTCGACCGTTATCCCAAGGGTTGGAACCTCACCACCCAACGACTCATCGAACTGCTGGTCAACCCACCGACAGTGACCAAGAACGATGACATCATTGTAGACGCAGATGTCGACGAACTGGGTTTTGGTGTGGGCTTTACTCAGCTCAACACCTGCAAGAAGCCGGTCAAGGATCCATTTCCGGAGATTACGGACGTCAAGGCGTGGGTTGGGCAGTTCTTGAAAAACGCGAACACGAGGCACAATGGCAAGATTGTCACTTTCGTGCAGGAGAGGCTGGCGCCTGATACGAGGCAGGCATTGCAGGAGTACTTGCAGTAACCTTCAATGATGGCATTGGTGGAACTGAGAGTTGGAGGAGTGTCAGAGTGAAATGATATGATACCAGCTTCGTGACGGTCGACCCCGGATGCATGCGTAAGTGGGGGTAGGCCAGCAATCTTGTGTATACCGCCTCCGCGTGCACAGAAAATATAATAAATATACCCCAATGTGTTTACGTCGTCTAATGCACCATGACCCTTCCCATTCTAGAAACCGCATTGGTAACTTCGTAGCTTTCTAGTTAATCCATGTATACATTCGATCCCACACATCACGCGCTGCTATGCTCCTACACGAGTCTATCGTCCCTTCTGAGCCAATCACGCACTCACCACCTCATAGCTCACCTTACTAATACCCTTCTGCCTCTTGATATTCCTGACTACGACCCTCCCCAGCTCCCTCAAGCTCGTCACATGGGTCCCGCCACACGGATAGCTCCCCAACCCCCCAATATCCACGACCCGAACCTCCTCGCCCTCCTCCACGGCCGCACCCTCCATCCCACTGATACAACTCCGCCCCGCCTCCTCCGCGCTCCAGAAATGAATCGCAACCACATGGTCCTGCGCCACTAGCTCATCCACCTTCGCCTGGATCGCGGCTTTCGCATCCCCCGGAATCAGCCCGATGTTCTCGACAAATGCGGCGCCAGGGTAATGGCTCGCCTTCCCGTCCTTCAAGACTGCAGGGAGCCCGGCGGCGCCGGCGCGCGTGAGCAGCGCAATCGCGAGGCCGAGGACGTGTCCGCCTGTGTGCAGGCGCGAGTGCAGGACCCGCGTCGGCACGTCGACGGATTGGCGGATCTCCACGCCGACTTCTCGCGGAGTGAGGATTAGGGAGGGAGGGTCGAAGGTGCCGAGGTGCAGGATCACAGGGTCGGCTTTGCGCACTTGGTGCACGGTGAATTTGGGGTCGGAGCCTGAGGCGGTGGGGGCCGCGAGCGTGATGGTGCCGGTGTCGGAGGGCTGACCGCCACCTTGGGCGTGGAAGATTGTGGAGGCGGTCGTGAGGATGTAGGGGGTGAGGTCTGGGGGAGGCTTGAAGAGGGACTGCACGTCGGAGGGAAGGGAGGACAGCGGGGCGATAGAGGACAGTGTTGACGTGTGGGAATGGAGGTGGCCGTCTTTTTGGTACAGTGCTTCGGTTTTTCGGGCTGCCATTGTGGAGCTTCTGTTGGGGTAATGGTGGGCTTGGAAGGTAACCCGCAATGATGTTCCGTGGAGGAGATTTGTGAGAAGCTGGTGAGGTCGAACGGATATTCGCACGTGCTGATTATATTAGGTCGTAGACGGGTAGGATGGCGATTGATTTATTTGAAGGCCAGGGAAAGGGTGCCTGTGGAACTGAGCAAAGTTAAATATTTTGTACACTAGTGTATACGCCCTTCGAAGATGTTACAGGGGGGTGAAAAAAATAGTAATTAAAAAAAAATACCTTTTTTAAAATAAAATAACTTTTTAACTAGTAAGCCTAAAAATATAAAAAAAAAACTATTTTAAAGAGAAAGACTAGCAGATTTTATTTACCCTATTAAGGACTACTTACTAAGGGGTTTAGAGGTAGTAAAAAATTAGTAAATATAGAAAATTTTTAGGACCCTATATTAGGCTATTATAACTTTTATTTAAGGTGTAAAATTAGCCTATTTTTATATATATAATAATAGATACTATTTTATATTAATATATATATTATTTTTATATATTTATATATTAATTATATAATTATTAATAAAAGTTAAATTTATAAAATTTTAATAATAAACTAGTAAATAATATATTACTAGTACTTAGTATAGTACCCCTAAGATAATATAAGTATTTTATAATAGCTAGGGAGTAATAAAATATAATTATTAATAACTTTTTATAGTTTATTATTTTACTATTTAAAAATAACTCTTTAATAGCCTCTATACTTTCTAAACTTAATTATATACCTAAATTAGCCTTTTTCTTTTTATTTAGCCTAAAATTTATATAATTCTATATATTCTTCATATAGGCTAAATTAGGATTATAGACTAGGTAAAAAAAATATTTTAATTATTCTTAAACTAGTTTAAAACGTCTGTTCTTTTATAAATAAAGGTAATACCTTCGTAAAGTTACTAATATATATTAATATTAATATAAAATTTATAATTATAATATAAGATAATACTATATATATATGTATATATATTATTATATTTAAAAAAAATAAAAAAATTTATAAAGTTACTTACTCCTTTTTATATTTAGTTTAACTTTAAATATTTATTTACATTTATCTATAAGAGCTATATTAACTTAGTATATACTACGTCCTTACTTAATATAGAGGTAAATAAAAATAAAAGTACTATAACCTAAAGTCTATTAAATATAAAATTTTTTTAATTTTACAGCTAGTAAAGTAATAGTTTAATAAATAACTTATTAAGCGGTAGCTATAATTATAGTAAAATAATAACTATAATATAGTAATAGAGTATCTATTAATTATTATTATTTTAGGTAGAACTATAGGTAAAACTATAGGCTATACAGCGCGTTTAAAATTACTAGTATAATAACTTTCTTTTCTTTCTATAAATACTATATAAAATTTAGAAATTTTTTTTAATATAATTAGAACTAAATCTTCTATCTTCTCTTTATTATATTTATAATCTCGACTTTATACTAGCGTCTAATAATTAGACTAAGTAACCTCTAGTATATAATATAAACTTTTGCTAATAGTAATAACTAGTTAAATTATATTTAAAACTACTCTCACTTCTACCTTAATACTATATAAAGGGCTAGTCTACTTAATAAATAAAATTCTTTAGTTAACGTTTTTAATTTTAATTTAATTTTAACTAATATAATTCTAACGCACCTCTTTTTACTTAAAATAAATATAATTTTTAATATTAATAATACCTATAAGAATATAAAAATTTATCTTAAATTATATAGTAATATAGTAGAATTTATAGTATAGTAATATAAAAAAAATAAAACTTTTTTATTTAAGGTACAGAATAGTAATAGTAGTAGTAGTAATAATAGTAGTAGTAGTAGTAGTAGTAGTAATAGTAGTAGTAATAGTAGTAGTAGTAGTAGTAGTAGTAGTAGTAGTAGTAGTAGTAGTAGTAATAGTAGTAGTAGTAATAGTAGTAGTAGTAGTAGTAGTAGTAGTA